>PVLA01003885.1:0-195189 GCA_004027455.1 Hydrochoerus hydrochaeris
TTTTAAAAAATTAGAAGGAACCTGCAACCCTTGGGTCAGATGTTTTTTCTGAATAGGTTCAGTAAGTTTTGCCACTCTTAATATAAAGTTATGTTAGAGATCTCCTTTTTAATGTAAATGCAAAAGACTAATAGGCTGTTGACAATTCAAAGGCTGCCTCTCCTCTCCTTCTCCTAAGGGAATGGAATCTAGATGGTGCACCTATCAGTGGAGACTGAAGAAAGCAGTTTTCCATGTGTTCCCCAAAAGAAAGTCTGTAAGACTGTTATCATGTCTGGAATCAGCACTTCAGGAGTCTTCATTATTGTGCATGGTAGGACACAAAATAGTATATAATTTTTTTGTAAGTTATCTAAAAGAAATTCAAATTATTATGTGATTTTTCACTGAGTGTTTTACATACTAATACATGCAGCAGCTGACAGACTACCGACTTGTATTCATCTATGTAGGTAAAAGAAAGACTAAATGATTTAAGACTTTGAGTGGAATACAAAAAAAGGTAGTTTTTGCTTCTTCCTATAAACTGGCTTGGGAGAAATCTCTATTAATTAATAATAATAACTACAGTTGAAGTTGTCATTGAAATAAAACAAGTTTATATTTTCTGTAGGTGTTAATATGCACTTATAAAATAATCGTCAATGTAACAGCAACTTTAATGTCACACCAAAATATTTAGATACTGGCAAATGAAGATAGGAAACACCATGTAAATCAAAAGTACTGGTATAATGCAAGCCAAATGATGAAGAAAAAAATCAGAAGTACAAAATACTTATTGATCATTAATCATTAAAATAAATATGAACCTTGATTATTTGAAGTTAATATTTTGCAGTATTGTCAATAAAGTGAAGTAAATTTAAGGTATTATATAGTCACCCAGTACAGACTAAGTAAGTTAAGGGATAAGACAACTAGTGAAGTAGATCAGTTATACTAGAAATGAACACCCTTGAATAGGGATAATGAAATCTACCTGTTTTCTCGGTGAGCATCTAGTGAGTTGTCTGCACCTTGCATGGAATATTTCTGCCCATGGAATAGAGGTGGCTGAGACAGATCTACTTTGTGTCACTAGGAAATTGTAATTTACTCTGAGAAACAGATGTATGTCTATTATGCAAACACCTATATACCGCACTCTTCGCACAGGTATTTAATTGGCTCTAACAGAGATAACATATTCAATATGGTATTTTTAGCATCTCTTTTGAGGTATGACTAATATGCAATAAGCAACACATGTTTAAAATGTATAATTTGAAAAGTTTCTACAACACCATCATCACAGTCAGGGAAATTAACACCCAACACCATCAAACTTTCAGTCACTGTAATCCTTCTCTCGGTTCTTCCCCCATCCTTCCACACTAATTTGTTTTCTACTGCTATATTGTCCCTTTCTATAACTTTACATAAATGGAATTAAATAGCATATGCTTTTTTGTCTGGTCTTTGTCTCTTAGCAGAACTATTCAGGGGTGCGTTATGGTTTTACCATGTATCAGTGGATCATTCCCTTTTTTATTCCTAAGTAGTATACCACTGTCTAGATGTATCAGTTGTCATCCATGCCTATGTTGGGGAATATTCGGCTCCCTCCAAGTTTTGGACTGCCTTTAAAATTTCATACAGTGCTAGTGTGCTAAGCAGTTCAGTTTTTATGTCCATAAAGTTCTTTATTTTGCCTTAGTATCCGTCAGCATTGGAAAGATATTGTTACTGATAGTACTAAGATGACACTTTCCATTTTCTTTTGCAATGTTTTTCAGACGTGACACCTTATACAAATATTTCATCTATTTTTGCTCCTCTATACATCTCTGTCTCTCTCTCTCCCCCACTCCCCTCATTCGGTATGTCTCTCAATACTAGAAACTGAACGCGAGGCAGTCATTCAGCTGCATCTCCAACTCTTACTTGTTTCTCATTTTGAGACAAAATTGCCATAAACTCTAAATTGAATAAACTGGATTCAAACTTATTATCCTTCTGCCTGAGCCTCCCAGAATGATATGATTATAGACATACAGCAGTCAAATAACTATTTTTAAGATTTTTCTCTTTAGCACTTATCTGATCAATTGGAATGTGGCTTTTCTTTGGTTTAGTTTTTTCTTTTCTTTTTTGTGCTTAGGATTCATTGAGCTTCTTGGATGCATGAGTTTATATAATTTCTACCAAATTAAAAAAAGCATCATTTTTTTGTCTTCTTTCCCCTCTGGGACCCAAACTTTATCTTTCTTAGGATGTTACTGTTATCTTGTGATATTTTGTTTATTTCTGGATTTTTTTTTCTGTGCTTCACTGAGAGCTACATCTTTTGCTATGATCTCAAGTTCACTATTTTTTTCTTCAATACTATCTAATCTATTAACTTCAAGTTTACTTTTCACCCCATACATTATAGTTTTGATGTCTAGAAGTGAAATATGGAAACTTTTAAAAATATTTTTCATGTGTCAACTTTTGAATATAAAGAATACAATTTGCTCATAATACATAAAGAATAATTTCTTTAATATTCTTATTTGTTAATTCTAATATCTGTGGTTTTTTTGGGTAGGGGTTAGTATGTTGAATTTTCTCCCCTTATGGCTAGTATTCTCCTGCTTCTTTTTACGATGCTTGGTAATTATTTTACTGGATTCCAAGCCCTGAGGAATTTTACCTTGCTAGCTTCTGGATATACTGCTATTACAAAAACTATTTCTCAGCATTGCTGTGGAAAAGAGTCAAGACACTTAGAAACAACCTGATCCTTTCAGATCTGCCTTTTAAATTTATTAAGCACACCCATAACACTCTTCGGTTCAGGGCTAATTATTCCTCATTACTGAGACAAGACACTGCTGAGTACTCCACTTGATGTTGTGAAAAATATCAGATTTTGCAGTTTGACTCGGTGAGTGAGGGAGCAGGCATGATTGCCAGCCCATGGTTGAGCAATAGGCATTATCCCCTCTTGTCTTTTCAGCTGATTCCTCCTAGTTCCCCAAATTACAGTGCTCACAGCAAGGCACAGACAGGTTCTTAACTGCATATTTAAGGGGGAACCATCAGCAGATCTCTCACTTTCTCTCTTTACAGTTCTCTCCTCACCAGTGTCCTGAGCTGTGAACTCTCGCCACTTTGGTCTGTCCAAAATTTGAGTTCCAATCTTCTACTCAGCGAGTTGGTCGGGTTATGCCTGGGTTCTACTTTCTGTATATAAGGACTGCAAATAGAGATAGTCAGGGAAAGGAACAGCTCATTTGCTCACTGTATCTGAAAGATGACTCATTCTGTGTGCAATATCTAGTAACTTGCAAATTGCTCTCTCATATATTTTTGTCCATATTTTTGTAATTTCAGGGTGGGACTGTAAATCCATATGCTGTTATTTCACCATTGTCTAATGTCTCTTAGCTCTGTAATGTTACAACTCTTGAATTGGGTATTATCATCTCTATTCCACAAGTGAGTAAATTGCGCCATAAAGTCAAACAGGGCTCATTCAAGTTCACAAGCTTGTGACCTGGCTAAAATGTGTAACCACGGATTCTGAAGGTCCCACACAGTCATTAGGATACACTGCCTCTAGAGGAAGTACCTGGCTAAATATGCAATGACCAGAAATGTTCTAAAATCAGATAGATCTTACCTTTGCAAGTTGGCTTAGAAACAATCTCCCTTTGAAAGATTAATGAATAAGTTATGAACCCAGAAAGCAACATACAGCAGCAATCTTAAAGTCTGAAGATTGCTTTTTATACACACTGGTCAACCACCAAATTGGAGTTCCCTTTCTTACCATAACAAAGGCAATACCAGCTATGAGGCCAAAATGTGAGAAGGAACTTGGTAATTTTTTGAGGCTCCAGAGTTATTTGTGAGAAAAGACCCTCTATTATGTAAATAAATAATTATTTTAAAGTAATAAAATAAATATGCATTTTCTTTGTAGCTTTTACATAGCCAATGTAAAATATAAAAACAGCAAACACCAGAACTTGGGAAACATGTCAGTCCATAGCCACATACATACAGGTCTCCCCAAGTGGGACTAGATCACTAATATTCTGACAGCTATTTTCCATTAAATGTTTTGTAACTTTAGCTTTAGAAATTAATCAAATATTCCTTAATCATTTGAAAATCACTTTCAAAGGTAAACTACATTATGACAAGTAGTTGAGGAATAAGATATTACAGCAGATCTAATATTTTATACCATACATAAATTATAAATATTTTAATGATTTAAAAAAGCATACAAAGTTTTCAACAGTAAAACTGCAATGTCCACCACATAAATAATCTTGAATTAACCAATCAAATTAACAAGGACCTATTTAGAGTTTCTCCAGAATTAAAAATCTTTGCTTAGGATAGATAGGTCCATAGTTTTCAGTATACTTAGTAATTATTTCTCTTCTGTGTAGAATACAAAAGATGTCCATAGTGGAAATGGACCATATTGTCCTTATTGACACTCAGGAAGTGAATGTCACTTTTGTTGATTTGGTTTGGTGCCTGATTTGACTGAAGAGTACCCCACACTGACACATCACAGCAGCGTAGCCACAGCAAGTTTCGTCATCTCTGCACGACTCTTGGTAAAAACTCACAAGATAACAGTGAGAATTAAATGTGTTCTGAATATATATGAGACATTTAGAACATTAGGGGGCAAACAGTAAGTGTTCACCAATTTTTAAATAACACTATTTTTATTATAATTAATATAAGGCATACACATACATGTCTGGTATTTCCATCCTTCAGGTTATCCGGACAGTCCTCTAATTAGAATGGAAGGTCAGACTGTGGCTGTTGCTATGCTCCTGGTCACCGGAAGGACTGCAAGAACTGAAACTGCTGTCTTTTCTTACTTAAAAATGCAACTGCTTGGCATGGTCTCAGTGCTGTAGTTACAAAACCTGTGTTACAAGCAAGCAATAAAGAGCATATATACATTACATAAATCATCAAACCAAGGCACAGGCCACCTAAGTAATCTTCTTGAACCTTCTGTACTGCAAATAACTTCGCTGAGTGCATCCTACAAACTGTAAGTTATATGAGTAAAATTGCAGAAATATTAGAAACACTCAAGCCTCCAAAATAAGACGTTATCCATAACTGGCAGTGCTTTTGACTTTTTGTAAGTTTGTTCTCAATTTCCTAAAAATTACTGAGTATATATTCAATGTGTTTCTTCAAACTACTTAAACTGTTCTACTATACCAGCTTCTAGGTCTGGGATTCTGTACAGTTTCTAAGTGTGAAATCTCTCAAGAGTCCAACTAGAAGAGACCAGTTGAACACAGAAAGGTAACAGTCCAGACACTGTTTTAAGTGAGGAAAGAATGAATGAGCAAGATATCAAAAACCAAAATCAGTAACAAATATCTAATCATAGAAACCAGAGGGAACCATTAGCACATGCCAGGAATTCAACTGTGAAAAGTTCCCATGGAAAAATGCTTCCACTGACATCTCTTGGGACCTCACTGCAGTGCAACTGCCTGCCCTTCACTAAGGTCACAGCAGGTGCATGCAGATTTGGGGATGTGAAATGAATTTCACAGAAGTATCCAGCTTCTTCTAAAAAGGATGGTTCACTCCACCTTCACTTCAACATGGCTCCATCTCAGTGAGTGGTTTACTCCGGTTTGATCAATCATTTGAATACATCACTCTCATGACTGTCTCTCCTAGAACATCCGTCTGCTGGGATGCTGCTTATATTTCATCTGTCTATGTCTCATTTAACTGACTAAACTACAAAAAAAGTTTAAATTTGAATGACGCTTGTGAGTAGGAAATAATGTCTTAATTAAAAGCTGGTATGCCCTAATCTATTAGCAAATATGTTTTTATCCTTTTTACTGCATTATATGATAACCATATATAAGATATAATAATCTGTCCAATTTTAGAAAATTCTGAGGGTCCTATTTAAATAAACCACAGTTCACACTTTAATAGATACTGTACTGCATTATTTTTTAAGATAAATAGGTGAGTACTATATTTTATAACCTGCTTTCTTTGGAAAGTAGTCATTCAGTAATATTTCTGTGTGTGTGTGTGTGTGTGTGTGTGGTATCAGGAACTCAACTCAGGGTCTCATGTTTGCCAGGCAGGTGTTGTACAGCTGTGCTATATTCTCGTCCCTCAATAATAATAATATCTCAGTAAGTAACAAACAATGACTGGGTTTCATGAGTTTTTAAAATTGGGTTTTTGCTACACATTTCTAAAAGGCATTACCAAGTTAAATTTTTCCCACTTCTAATCTGTAAGACCGTCATTATTTTTTATTAGTCATTTTACTTTAAATGGGAACACCAAAATCCACTGCAGTCACTACAATGTGTAATTTCTGACCTAATATTCTGTAATTAGGTAATATTCTGTACCTAAAAACAAGAGAAATATAAAGCAGTCTGCCTTACGACATTCTTTATCATACTGTCATGCTCAAAACCCCCATCCCAAGTAAATGCTAATTTCCTTCTTAGTTCATCAAATATGCAATCACTGGTGACAAGTGTCTTTCGGTAAATCCAGTTTACATCTTAAATCATGAGCTATGTGTTCACTGATTTCCCCAGAAATCTCTGATTGGCTATGAGTCATTTCAAGACATCTGACTGCATCTAGCATCCTTGACTTTAAACCAAATTCGAAAGCCATTGGAGTCCTAATAAACAGCTCAACAGCTCCCTCTAGCCTCTTTTTATATGCTACACCCAGAGGTCACATTTAATCAAAGGTTAAGGGGCTACAGGGATGACTGCCTTATTCTTTTTTCTAAACTTATGTTACATGGCTCATCGGGGTATTCCACTAACTCAAACTCAGAGATTCATGATGTCAAGTAGTCGTGGCCAAACACTAACAAACAGAATATCTCTTTAGAGTACACTAAATAAGAGGAAGCAACAACTACATATGACTTCATGAAAGCTACAAAACTGTGAATCAATTTCCAAAGAAAAAGACAAAAGAAATTTGGATTAAGGTGAAATATTATTTAGCACTTACCCTTTTTAGTATGGAATTTTTTGTTCAAATTTTTCATGTTCAACATCAAATATGTGTTAAGGAACAAATATATTCCTCAGAGAAAACGTGCCAAAATTATTTTACAGAATAAACAAATGGAGCATATAGTATTCCATGACAAAATATACCCTACATTTGAATGAAAATGTAGATAGATAGATAGATAGATAGATAGATAGATAGATAGATAGATTTCAATTTTGAAACAACCTTTCCTTCTGAAAAAAATCTAAGCTAAAACAGATTTTGGATGGAATCCAATTTGCTTTTTTTTAAGGACAGAGATAGCACTGGTACATGATATGTATTTTTCAAAATAACATTAAGCCATGTTTTTAACATTAAAATTTTGAAGTTTGCTACCTTGGCCAAAAATTGAATTTAAATGTATGCATCATTTGTTGCCAGAGTTTTTACTCCTCGGTAGAAAGCTAGGATTATTTCCAAGCTGAAACACTCTTTGTCACTACAGATGAAAGCACACTTTAGGTATGTTATACATGCTGAATTTCCTCATGATATTCAGTTCAGTGAAAAACATAAACTATCTACCTTTGTGATCTCTGTTGTTCCCCTATTTAGAGGGTAAACGTGTGCATTCCCTACCTCAACTCAGGGTTGGAGTTTAACTACTATAACTTTACAAGTGTTTGGAAATGGCGTTAGTGACAATTTAGTTCGATACTCATTTTTTCAGATGAAGGCATTAAAGAAAGGTCTTCTCCAAGTTTAAAACTGAGTTATTAAAAATCCAGAGTTCAAGTCTACATTCTTTGACTTCTTGTCCCATCCTTTGATTTGTATCCCATAAACCATATTCCTAGCTATCTTGCCATTCATTCTCAAAGTTATATGTTAAAAAAAACTTTGTCATTACAGAAAACGTTATTTTCTGCCCAGTCACATTGTTTCTTTATAAATAAAAGGAAATCTTTATGTTCTAAATAAAGTGCAACATACAGCTGAGCTAAGTAATACTTTGAATTCTACCCTAACTAGAGAGGAATGACTTGGTATTGAAGCAAAAATGAAAAGGTCCACAGAGTCATAAAATCCTATTATTTTCTATGGTATCAGAAAAGATTAACAGATTTCAGTCAATGTAACCTTATAATAGAAAGCATGAGCCAAACTAACTATTCCATGATAGTAACAGATGACAAGACAAAATGTGAAAATCACATTCCTGAACCAAACTGTCTAAGAAAAATCCACAGGAAGAAAATGTACTGATGTTAGCTTGATTGAATTTAGTACATTACATTTCTTTAAAAATGGTAAAGGTATTAAATAAAATATTTCTAGTTCAGCTGGTATGTCCTAACCTACTGGATTTTTATGCAATTAAATGTTTTTATATCAATTACCTCTGAGTCATAACTTATTTTCTATTAATAATGACATCTAAAAAGTATTGTCTTTAATTATATAAAGACATGTTCATTATACGAATATGACACATATGTATATATGATACATACATGCATATGTCCATATGACATACATATAGAGATTTACATATTATTCATTTCATCATCAAAGGAACCTGATAAAGCCAGTACTCTTAGAATGTCTATCTCACAGGTATGTAAACTGATACTTACAGAGAGTACTTAACTTGCAACCTAAAGGGATGGGATTAGAACTCGGGCCATTTAGTTCCTGAATATGTGTGCTTCATCACTGCTCTCTTGCATAATAACTGCAAGGTTTCCTGGGTAACTCCAGGATTTGGGCAAAATCTATCTAAGCAACTCTGAATAGAGAAAGGTATAGTCCAAGTGGGACAGGCAAGAGAAGCTGAAGAAACTCAGGACTGACTAGTTAGCCTTCTACTATTCTTGTCACGGGCATTTTAAATGGCCAATATATTTGGGATTTCTTGCTTTGCTTGCAATCTTGCAGCAGCCAAAACCCTTTATGATTTAGTCACACAGGCCCTATTGTGATCAGTTATAAGGTACTATAGCAGAAAATCATGGTCATTGACCAGGACAGTCTCTTAACTCAAGAAAATATGCTTGTCATCATCCTTACATGAGCCACTAAAATAATATACCTTTATTATTTAAGTAAGTAGAGAACAAAGTGATAAGGAACACGGGACATTTAAAAATCTGTAAATTTTTTGGGCATGTGTTGGCAATGTTTCATGACCAATTATTGCCAAGTTTATGCACACTACAGAGTCACCTCAAGCAAACTTTGACTTTCAGGTAGATTCAGACAAACCTGGCAAGGTGATTAAATCCTAAGTCAGTTACATAAAAATATTTCACAAAAAATTTAGGAAATAGTAACACTCATAATTCATAATATTTTTCATGAAATCTAGACTTTCTTCAATTACAAATGACAAAAAATTTGCTTCAAGATTATTTTGTCACAAATGCACAATCATGTACTTACGCTTTGCTATATCCATCATTCAGAGTTTTACATGTTTGTAATACCAATAAACTAACTTTAGATTTTTTTCCTTACTGTAAATGTATGCTGTTTAAAAAATCAATGAGGAGTATGTTGCTCCAACATTTATGATCTGACAAACTGTCAAAGTTAATGATTTATGACTATTAGGAGCTACACTGTATCTCAAATTCCATGACCAAAAAAAAAAAAAAATGTTTGCAGTGTACCAAAAAAGGAGCCCCAGAATCTTCAAAATCACCAGCATGAAATATGTTTCAGGACTGAAGTGATTTTTAGTAAAGATTAAATCATAATTCTTTGTTAATAATTTAAATGTTTCTAACCAATGAGAATCTCTGATTCAATCTGCTGCCCAATGGGAATGGTTTTTGACAATATTAGCAATGCAACTGCTTTGCACTATGCTTTTACATACTGAAAGACCCACTCCCCAAAAGGGGTCTAGTGATATGCAAAAACTTTATCTAGCTGAGCATACACTGAAAATCTAACATTTAAAGAATGTTTCACCTAAATATACATAAATATATTGATTTTCTTCCATAGTATTGCTCTTTATAGTACTTAACCCTGAATTGTTGTGAGAGGTTCCTTTTTGTTTTAAAAATACAAAAATGAAAACCAGTATCTTCTTTTTCTTTAAAAACCTTCCATAAACATCAAGATTTTTCTACTACTCCAATAAGAAATTTCCAAATGTTAACTATCTTAAAATTCAGAGAAGAATTAACAGGAATACTTGTACCCAACGGGCACTCCAGGGGAAAAATGAAGGTTTTTAAACTTTATAGGAATAAAAAGTCCAGGGTCACCACAAATTTAAGTTGAGTGCTGAATAAAGTATTATAATCTTAGCTGTCTACATAAAAACCATCTTTTCCGAAGCTTTGTTCCAACTATAATAACTTGGTGTGCTTAGTAGAAAAAAATCATGAGCATATGAGCTTCATGCATGATTGATACCATTACTGTTTATTTTAAGACTGTCCTTGAGAATCAATCAAACAAAGCTCAGTGTGTGTGTTCTGCAACCATGAATGAGGAGCAAAATGCATCTTCTGAGGAGGAAGTAATGGAATATTCTTCCCATTAGTTTCCTAGCAAAAAGAAACATCTAATAAAAGTGAAACAGGCAGAAATGCATGTCAGAAAATATGTTGTCATTCTATGCTCTACAGTATTTTGATTTACTAGCAGTTTGGCTTTATATTTTACTCATATACAAATAGAGGTCGTTACACATAAAGAAGCTTATAAATCCAACCAAAGAAGTGCTCAAGAACTTAAAAAATCTATTTAGGAATAACTCAAACTACGAAACAAAATCTCCTACAAATAATTAGAAAATTGTCTTTGTATCAGGTAAGCTTTTCAAGGTCTCAGAGGGCACATGACTTTTATCTGTCATCCTTTGCATCTGTGCACTGTACCATAAACACAAATGGAAGAACTTAAATAGTCTAAAAATGGGGTGGGGGCTCTTCTCTGTGAACCATATTTTCATATATATCTTGAAGAAAGGGATCATTGGAATTCAAAATTAAATCATGTTTAGTTTCTTGCACAATATTTCATTGAACTGACTAGGGAGTCAAATCTAAACAAATTCGGCCTAATTTATGTTTAACCTCATAATGAAACCTAACAATCATCAAAACACCAATGTTATTATGTCATTCCTATCTCTGAAAACACATCAAAGATTTCCTCCCAGTAGCTAGCCATCAGCCCTCTCTCTGCTTCCCTTCCCATAGCAAGCAAGACACAAGCTGGCACTTACTTTAACACTGTCCCATGCCCTACTTCCTGCACCACCACCAGACTGAAGCAATAGGCCCGTCTGTTTATAACATTATAAATAACAGCTTGCCCTTCTCATTCCTGCAGCCTAAGAACTAATTATTTCATTTCAACATTAAATTATCTCTTGATTTAAATGTTAGGTACAAAAATCCATCTGTGGCATGTAATTCCAAAAGTTCAAATTTTCCATCGAAAAAGTCTGGACTTCCAGCTCTTTTCTATTTCTCTTTTTCTGGAGAAAGACAAAATGTCTTTTTCAAGACATCTGAAACTGTTTCCGTTTTCAAATGGGGATTTTCATGAGATATATTCATACTTCACACCTGCAAATTTATTTCACTCATTTACTTTTTCAAACACTTTGTTTCTCTACCGTCACGTATTATATGGAGTCCTAAGAACAGTTTATACAAACACAGTTATATTCGGACTATGCCTCCACACATGGCATTTATTATGCACACTTTGTGTATAAATCGGTTACATGAAGCATGTTCAAATACTGTGCAACAGGTCCTGCTATAGTGTAAACACAGACTTTCAACAAAATGACAGGAAGCCTTATCATATCAACCATATAGGAAAAAGTCACATTATTCCTAAAAGACTTAATCGTTGCCTTGATAAATCAAAAGACATTAGTTCCTTTTATCAAAAGGAGTGATTCTGGTGAGACCCTCTGTCCTTGTGTCCCACCCTACATGTAATAAACTTGTGTCACAGCCCAGGTGTATTCCCACTTCCACTGACTTATGGCACATCGCTAGTTTTAGTGCTGAGCTGATGACAGGAAGAGTACTTTGGCAGAGGTCTGACAAGTTCTTATCCTCAAGTTCCCTTTTGTTTTGTGCTGTCTATTCCCAAAGCTATCACAGTAAAACAGATGACACTGTGAGTCCTCTCAGTCTTGCCATGTGAGTGTGAAATGAAATGAAAAACACACCCCAGAACTATTACATGGGGCCACGTTTATTTTCAATTGGCGGAGGAGGGAGAGAGAAGACACTAAAAAGAGATGGATTTCATGTTCTCTGAGTAGCCAGATCGAGTTACTGTGTATTAAGTTATGTCTAAATGAGAAAAGACTGTCTCCTCAAGTGTTTTATCACAAAGTAATGTTATTAAACATATCAAGTATTCCCACGCTCTCCTCTAGGTTCTTTGATTTTCGCCTCCTTTGTTAGGCACTAACCACAGGAAAATAGATTTCAGGAACAATACCAAGGCAGCTCTTGACGCTTGGCAATCAGTCCTGCGTTTCTCGAGCGCTTCACGCATCCTAAACTCAAGCTGCCTTGCTAAGCTACGTCTGCCAGATGTGGGGTTTCGCCTTTTCCCTGGACGAGAAGCACGGGCCGGCCACGACTGTGTCTTGGGGCGCGCAGCATCGTGCTTTGTGCTGTTAGGGATAACGGATTCTCCTAGGAGAATACATCCATCACCTAGGACCCAGGGAAACTCAACCAGGGTTTCTGGGGCTGCAAGAGAAACAATGTGCTGAGACTCAGGCAGCACCGAGCAGCCAGGATCCAGGATCCGAAGAGCGTAGGAAACGACCAGGGAACAGCCCAAGCCACGGGGAGGACGGAAACCCTCGTACTCTTACCTCCACATTGAAATACTGCTCCGTTCCGCAGACTGTAGCACATACAATCCAAAGCAAGGTTTGCAAGAAAAACACCCCCGAATGATGCACGAAATCCAACCGTCTTCCAGTGCTGAATGTGAGTAAGATCATAGTGAACTGTGCTTCAAAGGATGGACGAGCTCCCCTTCGTTCTCTCCCTCTTTCCCTCTCCCTCCCTCCCTCGTTTCCTTTCAAAAAAAAGTCCTCCGGGTGGGGATGCAGCCTGCAGGTTCACCCACGGCGGGCGGGCAGGCAGGGGAGAGACGCGGGGCTCCCAGCTCGCAGCCCCCGAGCAGCGGCGGAGGCAGGTCAGGAGCGGCAGCTCGCGCTCACCATCCTCGGGGCTCCGTCACCTGGAACGCGGCGCCCAAGTTCACCCGCGGCTCCGACTCCCTCCGAGCTCCCAGTCGCAGCCGCAGCCGCCGCCGCCGCCGCCGCCTCCAGCCCGTGCGTCCCCCGCCTCCTCCTCCTCCTCCTTCTCCACCTCCGCCGCCGCCGCCGCCCCCAGCTCCTGCGGGAAGGGCCTGCGCCGCCCCGCGCTCCCTCGCCCGGGCTTCTCCGCGGCTCCCCGCGCCCCCTCTAGAACGTTCATCCGTAATCTACATAACTCCGCCTTCCCGGGGTCCGCCCGCTCCGGGCCCGGGGCGCGCGCGCGCGCACACACACACACACACACACACACTCACACACACACACACCACACACTCACACACACACACACACACACACACACCACACACTCACACACACACACTCCCGGCCCGGCACACAAGCACGCGCGCTTCTTAAAGGAGAAGGCTTTTTAAAAGCTCCCGGCTGGCGCCCTGGACGTATCCAGCCCGGCAGAAGGGGCTGGCGCCGGGGCTTTGTAACGCTGTTACCCACCCCTCACCCCCGGGTGCGCGCCTGGGATTCTGGGCAGTGGCACCGTTTCATCTCTGCCCACCTCTACCACCGCCGCACCACACGTTTTGCGAAACCCAGCACAGGGTTTGGGTGGGGCTCAGGCTGTGGCCCCTCTAGGCGCCTGCGAAGCGCCAGGGCCTGGTTCAGCATCCTTAGCAGAGCAGCCTCGAAGATCAGGGGCGCCGAGAATCAGAGGAATTGCGCCCCGGGTTGCTGTGCAGGGCTTGGGGGCTTGGGTCAGTGGCCAGAGCTGACCAAGTTTGCATGGGAAGTTCCATGCGTCCAAAACTTTACCGGGGTCTGCTAGGTCTCGGGCCTGGCCCTGGCCTGAGTCGTGTCTAGCTTCGCTACCTTCCGCCTTGGAGCTCCTGGAGCAGGCGCTGGGCTTTGGTCAGGGAACGAGTGAAATAATGACAGGATGAGCACGATGATCTTTCCCAAGTGAACAGTGGACACACTGACACACTGGTGCTCGGGAGAGATGCTCCCGAGTGTTACGGAACCCTCCGAGCAAAGGGGTGGGGGGGGGCGTTGAAAGAATCTGGCGGTGGGAGCCAGGGGAAGAGCTGGTGAAGGAGAGGCAGCCAGCCTGAGCAAAGGCGAGTAAAGCAGCTGGGCGGGCGGGAGAAAGAGGCTGCGCGCAGCCCGCGCGGGGGAGAGGCTGGCGGAGCGCGAGAGCTGCGGGCGCGAGGGGGAGGCTGCTGGCGAGAGGCGCGGGCGAAGCGGGCAGGGGAACTTCAGCAGAGGCTGCCAGGGAGCGCTGCGAGGCAGTCGACCGGGAGGCAGCAGCCACCAGCCCTTGGCAGGTGATGGTTTGGCTGCAAGAGCCAGGGGAAGGGGAGAGAGGCAGGCATCTGCTCGGGGGCAATGCCAGTAAGTGTGCTTTTCCTTGCCAGCCAGCAGAGGGGAAGAGGCGCTCACGGGAGAAGAAAGCAGGCGAGGCAGGTTAAGAAGAAAGAGGCTCTGGGCGTGACAGCGAACTCGGTGCGGGGAGAGAGAGACTTGACAAGGTTTATTTCATGGGTGAGTTGGTGAAGCAAGAAGTAGGACCCCGGGGGTCGTGGTTGGTAAGCAGCTGGAAAATGCTGAAAATCGTTTGCCACAAATTGTATTGGACTGTAATCATGTGTCTCCCCGAGGAGGGAAAAACAAGAGATGAGGAATGGGACTTTGGATCTATTTCTTTAAAAACTACAAGAAATATACCCATCCAAGTTGCCCTGAGATTCTAGGGGAGCCTTCTCCCACGATCCACACTGCGTAGATTCTAGGGGAGCCTTCTCCCACGATCCACACTGCGTAGATAGAGCATGTGCCATCCACAAAAACAGTACTGAAGACGTAGTAAAAAGATGAACTTATTTTCATAGTGTATTAAAATTTACAGAAGACTTCCAGACATGGTATCTCATTTAATTCTCACATCTCAAATGAAAACCGTGGCTTGCTTTTCATTTTACAGGTGAAGACAATGAGATTATGAAAGGTAATTTTCCAGCAAATCATACGAGTGGCAGAGTTCAGATCTGCGTTTTCCCATTATAATCTACTGACTTTCCATGTAGTAATTCAGTCCTGCTCTTGACAGATTTATAAACCATAGATTGAGATGACTTGTAGGAAGGAAGCATAACACGACAGGAATCACAAGTTGAGTGATGCTAGGCCATTAGCAAGGAGCAAATTCTCACTGTGAGAAACCAGTCAAAACAAAAATAGACTCATTAACTGTGTGTGGAAGACAAAGAGTCTGAGAAAAGTTTAGCAATGAAATATTGAGTTAAACATTGAGCAAATAGACACAAGATGTTTTCTGAGTCCTGTAAGGTAGAGGCACATCTCCAGGAAAGGCTGTCTTCTAAATTATGTGTGGAGAGATGACAATGAAAACAAGATTTGCATCCCATTCTAAATCCTGGAGTAGTGGACCATTCTTGAAAACCTATGCTTTCACGTAGTAATCCTAAAAAGATTCAAAAGATAATTTCAAGTGTATGATTAGTAAGAATACGTTTTAAATTATGTATAGCCATTAGGCATGACCTTTCCCTAAAGAACAATGAATAAGTGTTCAAGTTTCCATAATTAGCTAACAAGTTAAATACCGCTTAATTTTAGTGATGGAGCTCAGAAAAGGCTACAGACCAGTGAGTGAGGGAGACAGACATTTAGTAACTATGACAACACTGTAGGGACCAACTATGCAAGATACTATGCAGTAGGGTAAAAGAAACAGATTTTTCCTGACGTCATTGGAGAAAGCATCAAGAAGCAAGCAGGTCTTGAATGGAACCTGAAACAATAAGTAAAAATCTACTAGGCAGATAAGAAAAGGAAGGATGTCCCAGGCCTGTGAAGGAAGGAAGAGATGTGCAAATGTTTTGTCCAGGCTGGAAACCAGGGCATATTTAAAATAAGGTCAAGGTCAGAAAGTTCATGACCAAGTGTGCAAAGATCAGATCAGGAAGTCTTCTGTGTCACATTTCAAGTGTTAGACTTTATCCTGAATTATTTTTAAAAAGAATTAGCACTTCACCACCTTTACTAGATATTTGCTGATTCTGTGGAAACAGTTATGGTGTAGAACTCCCCTTATTTTTTTATTTTTGCCTCAACTCTTCCATTAAGCATTTAATGACTCCTGCCTTTGTAGCTCTTTTATCTGTGCTAATCTAAAAACCTTCATGCAAAGTGTCATATAAAGACTCAGCAGGTTCCTTGTGGAAATTTAACCACTTTTTGTAAAGTATGTTTGTTATTCCATCTCTCATTTTTATCTATGTTTGTCCTTTAAGAGCCCAGAATTATGCAGAAGCTCCTATTCTCATATCTTAATAGTGTGCGCTTCCTGTGGGTCTGAGAGGTGGCTGTTTTCTTATCCACAGTAAATTAAAATGTAGAATATCATCTTTCCCTTTAGGGTGTAAATGAAATCTTTCCTCTAAACTCTTGGCTCTTGCTGTGTGTACTTTCTGTCACATACTTTCTTTCTCCTGATATTTTCACAAAACTAAGGAACAATCACAGAATAACATGAGACTACAGAAAAAGCAAAACCATAAAAAGAAAAATAGCCAGGAATGTAGCTCAGTGGCCTGGCCTGGCAAGTGCCACCTGCCTGGCAAGCACAAGGTCCTGAGATGGATTTCTGATACAAAAGAGAAAGGAAGAAAGGAAGAAAGGAAGGAAGGAAGAAAGGAAGGAAGGAAGGACGGAAGGAAGGAAGGAAGGAAGGAAGGAAGGAAGGAAGGAAGGAAGGAAGGAAAAGAAAGAAAAAGAAAGAGAGAGAGAAAGAAAGAAAGATATAATAAGAAAATCCTACAGAAAAAATGATTGCCCATTGCAAAGATTAGCATCAATTCAATGAAATATTACATGGAAAATGAATCTGAGGGAGAAATACTTAC
This sequence comes from Hydrochoerus hydrochaeris, assembly GCA_004027455.1. Lineage (NCBI taxonomy): Eukaryota > Metazoa > Chordata > Mammalia > Rodentia > Hydrochaeridae > Hydrochoerus > Hydrochoerus hydrochaeris. Next base: position 17,239 of record PVLA01003885.1, read on the forward strand.
ACTTCTCAAGAGTACACCTATACCTCTTAAGATTCACCTTAGCTTTTAGCCCTTCACCTAAAAGTGAAGCAGCTTGGTGACTGTCTAATATTGGGAAGAATTATAACTAGTTCAGATAACATTGGAGGCAAAATGTGTCTTAAATCACTATTGAATAGGATTTCTTTGTAAACTAGAACCTTCCAAATGAATTGTATAGTATAGGAAATTACATGAATTGTTCATTCCTCTACCATATTAAGTCTTTTCTTTCCTGTTTGCCTTAGGTGAACCAGCAGTACATTTTTTAAATTTAGAAAATGTTGAAACAGCACCTACCTACTGCTACCACAAGGGGCATGCAATGTAGACCAGGACTCCAGAGCTTTGTTATTTATGGATGGAAACTTCAGACCTGGGAGCTTCTCAGAAATCCAATCTCTAACTTCAACAAAGTGCCCTGGTAATTCATATTCATGGAAGATTTGCACACAGTAGAGCTAGCCTCATTGTATCCAGGAACTTAATGTTACTGTATCACAATCTAAATAAAGTTGCTGGCAAGTTTCAATCAGGAGAATCCATGTGGTACTAAAGTTTTATTTGGTTCCTCAAAAATATAAAAGCATGCTCTGAATTAATGATGTAATTTATAACTTTCCAGAAAAGTGTTTATTAATATAACCCATTCTGTGCACAAGAACTCTCCTAACTTAATAAATTAAGAAAAAAATCCCAGCTATTATGAGTACCAATGAAGATAGACTAATTTTTCCCTCTGGTTTATTGATTTATGTTCTTTTCACCTTCCTAGCTATGATTGTTTCCCAAAATTTGGTCATCATTTGACTTACTTGTTCATTTATTCTTCCACTGAGCATCCATTAACCCCTGTAAAATGCCAACCATTAAATATATAAAACCATAAACATGAAGTGTGTCAAGGTAGACCAATTCAGTTTAGTTAGATTCTAATATACATGAGAATGAAGCCTTGAACTTCAAAGTTGTTTTCATTTAGAATTGCTACTGAAGTAAATAAAGAATGAACAATGCAAATATTAACATGAGATTTTGGTAAAAGTAAATGAAATGGCCTTTAATACCTCTTCTTTCCCCTTTACCTAAAAAATGTGAAGGTTCAAAATGAGTTGAAAGTTTGAGGAACCCATTATTTCAGAGAAAAAACAAAAACAATAGGTAGGTCAAGCATGGGGTCTTGTTGGTAAGACAGTTGTGTCCATCAACCAAGTGAAGCAATCTCATCAATACTACAGTGACCTTGCCATCTTGTAGCATGTTAAGATTTTTAGATGTTCAAACTTTAATTTGGTTCTCTTTCATTACCATCTTCCTAAGAGGCACACCTCTCTTTTCTATTACCTCCATTCTTGAGATTTTTCAGATCTGTACTCCCAGCCTTAAACTTACTTTTATGATCTAAAGTTCTTAATATCATATTGCTTTCAACTAAAACTCACCATATCACCAACCAAATTTATCACTTTCTGCTTTTAATGGTGTGTTCCTTAGTTCCCTCATTTTAGCTGTGATCCATTATTCTACCAAAACTTGAATACATGTTGCAGTTTAATATCAATTTATGCTCAGTGTTAAATCAGTCACCAGTAGCTATCATGCAGTTTGGTCCAAAATTATTCTGACTGACTCCTTTTCTAGTACTGCATTTAAACAGTGTCCTTTATAAATTCATATTTGTCATTTCATGGCTAACCACTGTGGTAGCTTCCAATACATTGTGCATCCAAATATTCTTTTTTTTTTTTTTTTTGGTCTCAAATGAGTCTTCATGACAATCCACTGAAATCTCTACCTTTTAATCTTTTTACATATAGCATTTATTATTTGAAAGTACATTTTTAAAATCCTCTTCAAATTCCTTATTATTCAGTGGAAGACATTGAGGCTTAGAAAAATTAAGTAAGTCAGGCAACTAGCTGACATAAGTAAAACACACATGGTATTTTAACTTATGTCTAGCTGGTTCTTTAAAATAAAAACTTTACAAACTACATTAGACATACAAGAAAAAACATGATCTGGAAAAGTTTAGGAAATACTTTCATTGCTGTTTTACTTGTGACCCATGTAAATAATTGAGATGGGCTAAAATTAGATTATTGGATACCATAGGTTGTGGTTTGATAATAGGACAGCTGATTAGAAAGACACTGTTACATAATTGACTGGCCAAATTCAGAAGTGCATTCTGAGATTGCATATTGTCACTTGCACAGAGCTAGGAAATTCCTTATTTTTCATTTTCTTTATCTCTATAACAGAAAATGATTTTTTGAATCATTGTGAAGATTGCATGAGATGCTGTATCTGGAAACTTTTATGAATTTATAAATGCTAAGCAATAGATTGTTGTAGTGTGTGTATTGCATACTATACACAGAAAAGATGAGCAGCCTAAACTCTGAAACTCTGGTCAACATTTAGATTGAAAACTCTGAGCACATTTCTAATGTTATGTTGAGATAACAAGTGACATGTGTTTCTCCCAAGAATGTCATTTTTCCTGTTGTATATATTGGATATTGTCATTGTTTTATTTAATATCATTAAAATATATTTCTGTTTATATTAGATGCTTCTACTTCTTTGTCATTCATAAGGTCAATTCATTGTAAATTATAAAACAATAATTGTCTACAAATCTAAAGATTTATGTTTTAACAATTTACTTCTTAAAAAGCTAGTTCATTTCAAATGAACTAAGACTTAAAGAACTTTGATTCATAGGGTCAAAAAAGTGAGCAGTACAATGTTAATTAAGATTGTAATTCAGTGTCAATAATCATAACAAAATACTATTACTGCTTTAATTGTTAATAAATTATGTAGCTGTTTTCTATAAAATTAAAACACTGATATGAATAAAATGAAAGATACATGACTTAAAATGAGTTTAAAATTGTGTATTTATACCCACAATTTTCTTTAGCATTGGATACAGTTATATATTTCAAAATATCATCTCATTAGCCAAAGTAAGGTAAATATTATAGGCTTTGATTTACATACAATCTGATAATTTCAAAGTGGAACATAATTTACTACAAGTTTCATATAAATGGAATTTAAGTGTTACTATTAAAAAGTTCTGCAGCTGGAAAAAAATTCTAAATTTTAATTCATTCATAATGAAGATACATCTTCATTTAGGCAATTTAAAATTATCTTTACTTAAAATTTTTGGTACAGTGAGGTTAAAAATACATTTGCCTTCTAACTTAACAAATCTTGCTCAGCTGCGGTAGCTTATGGAATAAGGTAGTGGAATTAGCTGCATATTTTTACATGAAGTTTTACCTCATCTTAAACATTACAGTGAACTGAAACCAAACTTCATATGACTATAAATAAGAACATGTTTATCCACACAATACAGAAATAACTGCCTGTGGAGTGATAAGTGTACAGCTGTCTCACTTCACGATTTTACCCAATGAAAAAAGACATTGTGCTGCAAGTAATCTTAGATTGGCTGCTTAAATATAAATACCTGATTGGCTTTGCCAGAGTAAACCTTTCAAACATTCAATGCTCTATATTCAGTTTGTGAAATGAATACTTTGAGTCAGACAAATTCTGAAGCATTTGAAATTTCTCAAGTTCTGTGAATAAACTGGTGATAACTCGAAAGTCATAATCAATACCTTTCTAAGAAGTTAAAATTTGAAATAATGGACTAGCTACAAATATAACAACATATTTGTTAGTTTAGTAAGTTTAATTTCGTAACTGTAATAAGTAAATTAAAGCATTTCCTAGGTTCATCTATCTTAATTAGCTTCGGAGGAAGATATGGATTGATATAATAGTAAAGTGAGTTTTTATACTGATACGTTTCTCGATTAAAAGCTGTTCTGTGTCTGTAAAGGGTGCACATTTGCCGAGTTTCCCCACTAGGGGGCATCATAACGTGTGCGAATGAGGAGAAAAAAATCTTTCCAGCTGACCAATGCTTTCTATTTTTAGGATTATTTTTATTCCTTGATAGATGTGGTGGCACGTGATAATCAGTTTCGAATTCAGCTAGTTTCCACTGCAAATTTGTTAATTTTACTTATTTGTTATCACTTGTTCAACTAGATAAATAAAATGTCTTCAGTGTAGTAAAATAATACTAAGTAATATTCAGTTATAAAAGTAAAAATAGGTAGTTCTTTAGTGGTAAATATAATATACATTAGTTAACCATTTGGTCACACTAGCTGGCAATTTATAGTCATAGCAAATGCTGTTTGCATTATCTTTTGTGGACCACTGACTTAATATTTAAAATTACACAGTAACTGTTAATACTGCTTTTTGGAAGACATCTTTATTAGACCTGTTAAAACATACTCATTTTAGATTTAAAAATTTAACAAACAAAAACGCAGGATTATTAGTGATAATCATAATTAAATTGGAGCTTCACATAAAAGTAGATTTTCCTATAAACAAGGCCAATGTCATATTTGAGACATATATTGAAGAATTATTGGTTCTTTATGTGAAATTCAAATGGAATCGAGTATCCTGGATTGTGTAGGATAAACTTTCATATGGTAGAAATATGTATAATAGGCTCTTATGGACAATAAAGCTCTTTTTAATAGATTATATAGTTTTGTTTTCATTATGTAAAAATTAAACTCTAGAATCCCTTAAGGTTAAAAATTGAGCTCTAAAGAAGAATCAAGATGTATTATGTACAGGAAGAAATTCCCTGTGATGAAGGTAATCATTATGTACATATAAACCCAACAATAAAATTAATTTAAAAAGAATGAGGTGCAATTCGAATTTCAGAAAGTTAGGGAGGGAAGAATGCGATCAAAGAAGAAAATAATAAATGACTCTGTCTTCATTAAAGTGATCAATGAACACCTAGGAACTGTGAAAAGAGTGAAGCACAAGGAGAATTAAGTTTGGTGCTCTGAAACTGGTACACTTCCAACAAGATAAAAAGTAACATTCATATCAAAAAAACACTGCACAGAACTAAGTGCCCTATGGGAGAGGGACTGGGAAAGTAAGAAACAAAAGAAAAATGGAAAGGAAGATAAATGAGAGTTAGAAACCAGGAAATGATGACAAGAAGAGTGGAAGTCCCAGTGGAAAGGAAATCCGGTGAAATCTGGTGATTTTAATCAGTTCTGCTGTTGGTAGAAGTATAATGGAGTGGATCAGTCTTCTATTCTCTAGAACTACCAACAGCATCAGGGTGCCACTTGATAGCCACGTTATCAGCAGGCATTTTCTAGTGCTCTGCCTTGTTTGAAAATCTGTGGCTTCATTAATTTGAGGTAAGTTAGGCAATTTACCTAAAGTCACACAGTTAGTCAAGGGGCAGTGTACAGAGTCAACATCAGGAATCCCTTGTTCATTTCACTTAGAAACATTTCCACACCAACCAGAAAATTTATTTGATGAGAAAGAAGAGTCACAATGGTCGAAATGAATTAAACCATAACTCAGTGGAGGAGTGTTATTTGCATGGTACTTTGTAGAGAGCAAAATTAATTATGAAATGCAACTAGTGAAAAATGTAGAGAATATTCTTATTATGATCTGATTCTAATGGGAAAAAACAAGAATATGTTTAATGAAATTATTTAGTAGCGAGTTATATGACATTTTAATATAAAAGGAAGTTTAGTTCTAAGTGATGATAACCACTAACCCATGAAATTGTAGAATTCTGGGCAATCTATTCCCAGAAAAGTTCAGGAAAAACTAAACGCAGAATGTACACATCATTAATGAACTGTTGAGCAGTTCCACATCTATTAGCACTACCATTATTAAGTATCCTTAGGACACTGCTCAACTTCATAGAAATCTTATTCTAAATATTTATCCAATGTCACCACCCCATTCCTGTTGCCAGTCACTGTGATTCCAATTGTGCTTTTTATTTTCTTTTTATCTTTGGTAAATTATTGTTTCAATTGCACAACTACATCCCAAAATAAAACAATGTAAGCAAGCCAAGATCCCTGAATTATTTGCTCCTGTGTCACCAGTTCAAGCATAATGCCTGGTTTAAGAAAACAGGAATGCTAAGTTTTGCTCATTGAAGAATAAAGAATGAATTGATAATACTTATGTAAACAAGCATATGTAAATAAGACAATTTTGGTTGATTTTATGCTTTGGATTTTATCAACATTGATTCCTATGCCTATATTTCCTGATTTATTTTGGATTTTTAAAAATCCACTTACTTTTGAATCTGACTAACAAGATGAGTTAGTTTTAAATGGATAGATCACACCATCAAACAGTGAAAGTCTTCTGGTTCTTTTAATTCTAGTATATGATTATTTAAATTTTTTAAAATTTTGATTTCAAAAGCTTGTTGATGACTGTCCAGTTCTGGTTAGTGGGGTAAATATAAGAGGATCATTATTCGATAAAGTTTCTTTTATCAGCTTTTTAAATATTTTTCACATTTTGTCTACATTCTTCTGTGCTTCCAAATATGTACCTAATAGGCTTATTTTAACTTCTATACACAGCACTTTTAATCATTCTTACTAATGTTTGCTTTCTATTTCATTTCCTTGATTTTTCACAATATTGAAGCCTACAATTTGTGCTATTATGATATTGGTCCTCTTTTTAAATGCTTCCAACATGGCATTTATGAGAAATGGGTTTTTGGTTTTCTTAAAAAGGTATATGGGAATAAACTAAACTATTTCCAAATAAATTATAGAATATACCTACACAAATGATGTAAGTTCTGTCTCTCTCTCTTTTTCCTTTTTTTTCTTTCTTTTTTTTTTTGTACTGTTTGCGTCTACTACTGAGGATTTAATCCAAAACCTTTCACCACATGTTCTCTACCAGCAAGCTATATCCTCAGCCTTTCTTTTTCCGTTTTGAGACAGGTTTCCACTAAGCTGCCCAGGCTGGCCTTCAACACACGCTTGCCATGCCTTGGTATTTGGAAGAGTAGGGGTTATAAGCATGTGTCATCATACTTGGCTAGGCTTTCTGTTTTTAAAAACTATTTCCCATATCATTACAAGTTACAATATCTCAATATTCTAGATTATTTGTCAAATGAAGTAGCAAACTGTTGAGAAATACAAGTTTTCATCTAAATAAAAATCTTTTACACTGAAGAAAAAACTACTATATTCAATAAACATAGCATATACTGTCTTATTTCCATGTAAAACTATTTAAAGGGATCTTGTTAGGTGTTGATTTTTGAACTAGACTCGAGAAGGATCATAACATATAGGCCTCTAGGAGTTAGGATGCTTATTCAAATGGAAAAAGACATATAAGAAGCATATTTCATTTAATTATTTCACAGTGATATAACTGAATGGATAGAAAACAAAGTTTGCCACCAGATAAGTGGCAATTACTTATATATCCAGATCTTTGTAGAACTGAACCACTAGGAGTTAGCACAGAGAGGATACTCATCAATAGATTCTATAACAAACAATATATTGCCAATTACAGCCCAACATTTTTAACATGGTAGATTCAATTTGACATCTAAGCTATTATTACTGCATCATGCTATTTTCCAGTAGTAATTCACATTAGAAGGTGACATGCTGTTTCCCCACATTTCTTTGCTCAAAATGCCAAAAAGTCTTCATTGAAGAGTCTAGCTTTCCTGACTTTTTGATCTATGGTTATCCAACCTCTTAATAATTGCAATATTATTTATAGGAAAAATGTAACATTGGTTAGTGGAAACATAAATATGCCTGTCAATCTAACTTGCTGATATACTCCTTAATCCAAAGTAATGTTGAAAAAGAATATATTCCAATCATATCAATGCTATAATCCAGTAAATTAATTCCAAAGTGTTTAAGTGTATTATTCAGTGTTGAAAGCTCCTTTTTGGATTCATATTTCATTAGCTGTTCTACCAAATATTTTGTGTTATGTGTGGAAAGTTTAGACCCATATATTCAGAATGTGGAATAAGTGAGTATATTTAAATTGATAATTTTTCAATCATCATAGTTTTCCTTTCTCTTTCATTCTAGATTGAAATAGTTCTTTGGATTAAAGAGGATAGAAACAAAAGATATGAGTCACAAATATTATCTTCGTTGGCAGATAGCTTAAGCGAAGATCACCTGAGAAGCTTGTCTCTAGTTCTATCACTTTGTATTTCTCTAGCTCTGAATTCAGCTTTTAAAATCCAAAATCTTCTTTAAAAACAATCTCAGGAAACAATCATATTTTATGCTTTGTTATTCACATATTGTTACTATTATTCCTTTCATATTCCTAAGTAAACATTTGTGTTTTGGTTATGGGATTGGATGTCAAGGATACAATTTTAAAAACAGAAATTTTTGAGAAAAACCACACTGCTTCATCCCTCAAAAACTAGGAATTGGTATGTAATTTTCTGTCCTCCTCATGGAGTCTATGAAATCTCTCTTGCCATTAAGCATAAGTAGATATTAGCAATATTTGCTAGCGCTTTTATCTGAAGCATACTATGAAATGATAAACATGCATTAATCTATTTCAGACTAGAATTTATGGTTTTCTGAACATCAGCAACTTCTTATTTTCAGGGTCGCAAATATATATCAACCAGGAATCATCAAGCTTCTCTTGACACTGCCCAGCTCACATATAATCCTCCATGATTTGTTTCCTTCCTTTCTTGTACAGAAAACATTTTAGCACAAGTTCTGAGAACAAATAAATGCAATAAAACTATGCTACTACTAGTTAACCAGGGCAATAAAAGTAAGTACTTGCACTGCAAACTATCATATAAATTATAATACACATGGAAACATGATGATATGATATTAATGTATAAATTATAAGAAACAGTGATTTATTCACTTCAGTTCTATAGATAACAGGACTAAATGGGAAACATTTCTTCATAAATAAATAAATTATTAATTGCAATTCCCAAAAGAGTCTATGATAACTATATCATCTTTACCAAAGCTGTGATTCTTTCTCTTCTTTCTTTTTCTTTCTTTCTTTCTTTCAACAAAAAACAAAACCAATGATATAGAATTTCAACACAACATAATAGGAGACAAACAATGCTTAACATGCTGTGTATTAACTCATTGAGAGAGAAGGGAAAACACGTTCTTCACTATAGCAGTCAAAAAAATGAAACACTTAGGAATCGATCTAACAAAGGAAGTAAAAGATTTATACATTAAAAATTGAATTACTCTTAGAAATCAAAGAGGATTTCAGAAAATTTAACATTTCCTGTTAATAGATAGGAAGACCAAGCATTGTGAAAATGGCCATGCACCCAAAACTATTGTAAAGGTTTAGCGCAACTCCAATCATAATACCATTTGCATACCTCACAGATCTAGAGAAATCATTCTCAAAACTCATCTGGAACCAGAAAATAACAAAAGCAATTCTTTTTTTTTAATTTTATTTAAAGAGGGGGGAAGCAAAACAGAAAAAAGGGTAGAAACAATACAGAATTTCAAAACAAAATAAACAGTAAGAAATCACTATTTGATACATTACATATTGTCTTCTTGGATATAGTTGTTCAAGTTACAAAATTAAAGTATACAAAGTGGACATTCAAACAGTGAGGCTGCAAACAGTTCTGTTCACTGTTCCAACAAAAAATTAGTAACATACAGTTATCTCTACAATCCTACACCCTTAAGTATACATACAGTTATCTCTTTTAGAGTACTTTCTTTTCCTCCTCTTGCTTTTTAAAAAAATTTTTATTTAAAGAAAAAATTTTGAAATAGAAAAAGGGTAGAAACAATACAAAATCTCAAAAACAAAACAAAAAAACCAAAAATAGTAAAAAATCACTAGTTGATAATTACGTACTTTCCTCTTAGATGCAGTTGTTCAAGTTACAAAAGTGAAGTCCACAAAGTGGACATCCAAACAGCAAAGGCAATTCTATGGGCAACAAAGGCAAAGCAGACAACATCACAATCCCTGACTCCAAGTTATACTACAAAGTTGCTATGATAAAATCAGCATGGCACTGGAATACAAATAGACTTGAAGATCAGTGGAATACATTAGAAGATACAGCTACAACTACAAACACATTCAGCCACCTCATCTTTGACAAAGGGGCCAAAAATGTTCACTGAAAGAAAGATAGCCTCTTTAATAAGTGGTGTTGGAAAAAACTGGCTTTCCATATGCAGAAAACTAAAACTAGACTCATGTCTATTAGCATGCATTAAACTAAAGTTAAAATGGATTAAAGATCTAAATATTAAAACAGAAACAGTATATCTTCTGGAAGACAAAGTAGGTAGAAATCTTGATGACATAGGGATAGGCAGAAAGTTCCTTAACAAAAATCAAACTGCACAGGATATACTTCCCAGAATCAATAACTGAGATCCAGTCTTATTAAAAAGTTCTTGCATGTCAAAAGAAATCTTCAACAGAGTGAAAAGGAAACCCTCGAATTGGGAAAATAGCTTAGCTTACTATCCATCCCTCAGACAAAGGATTTCTATCTAGAACACATAAAGAATTTTAAAAGATCAGGCCCCTCAAATTAAAAGACTCAATCTAAAAATGGGCATCTGAGATGAATACACACTTCTTAGATGTAGAAATGCAAACAGCAAATGAATGTATGAAAAAATGTTCAGCATAACTGGTCATTCGAGTAACATAAATTAAAACCACACTGAGATGCCATTTCACTCCAGAAAGAATGGCTATCATCAAATCAACCAAAACAAATGCTGGCAAGGCTGTGGGGAAAAAAGGAGCACTGTGGATATCAGTGTGGAGTTTCCTCAAGATCTAGGTTTGAAGGTTAATTTAATCCAACTATTACCCTTCTAAAAACATCATACCACAGTAATATATGTGCACCCATATTTATAGCAGCACAATTGGTAATTGCTCAGTCTTGAAAACAACACAAATGCCCATCAAATGTGGAATGGATAAAAAAGCTGCGGTATTTTTATACAATGGAGTACTACTCAGTGACAAAGGAGGATAAGCTGAAAGCTTATATAAGCAAATAAATGCAACTTGAGACTACACTAATTTGAGATTTGGTTTTTTAAAAGCCATATTGCCTCCTTACTGTAAAAAATTGAAAGGGTAAATGGGATTCAACATGTAAAATAGATATTATGAAAATGAAAGGGGAAGAAACTGCTCAAAAGGAAAGAAAAGCTGGGATGAGGGAAAGAAGAAAAGATGTAAAAAGATAATTATGTATAAATATATATATTGTAAATAATTATACTAATACAAGAAAGATAATTATATTACTAATCTCAGTTCATCAGAAAAAATGATTTGTGCTATCATTCGTTGATCATTTTTTCATGCCTATATCTGTAATCTGCAACTACTTTGAAAATAACAATACAACATCTGCTTTTTTAAATATTTGTAAGAGAAAAAAAAGACACAGAATAGAAAAACAAAAAGCAAAAGAGACAAACAACAACAGCAACAAACCCAAACAAATAGCAATATAGATTTTCAAAAGAAGATGATAAGAATTTAACAATGGTTATAATATTGCATATTGTTAACTTCAAAAGGGTTGTTTAGATTGCCAGGTATAGACATGTAAAATTGATCTGATCATTTGAATATTAACTGTTCTTTTCCAAGAACTAATACAATTAGTAGTATAGTCATTTAACTGTCTTATATTTATATATACAATTTAATGTCTTTTTTCCTTTTCCTTTCCTTCTTCCCTCTTTCCCAGTTACTTTTTGTCTTTGAGAAATTTCTTACCCTTACACAATATTATAGATTTTGGATTGTATTTCCTCTTTTAGTTTCTAACACTAGGCAGACAATATGGTATTTATACTAGACAGACAATATGGTATGTGAGTTTGATTTATTTCACTTATGTATTTGATCTCAAGTCACATCCATTTACTTGTAAAAACCTCAATGCAATCTTTCTATACAGCTGAGTAGACTCCATTGTATAATAAAAATACCACTTTTTTTTTTAATCCATTCCTCAACTGATGGGCACTTGAGTTGTTTCTGAGATTTGGCTATTTCAAATTGTGCTGTTATAAACATGACTGTACATATATCACTGTGGTATGATGTTTTCAGTTCTTCTGAGAAAATGCCCAGAAATGGGATAGCTGGGTCAAAGGGAACCTCTAATCCTAGTTTTTTGAGAAATCTCCACATTGATTTCCACAGTGATTGCACCAGCCAACAGTGAAGAAGAATTCCTTTTTCCGCACCACCCATCTAGCATTTGTTATTGGTTGACTTGCTGATCTTAGTCATTCTTTCTGGAGTAAGATGGAATCTCAGTGTTGTTTTAATTTGCATTACTCGAATGACCAATGATGCTGAACATTTCATATATTTGTTTTCCCTTTGTATTTCTTCATCTGAAAAGTGTGTATTCATCTCGGATGAATTCTAGTTTGGATTTTTTAATTTGGGGGGCCTGATTTTTAAAAATTCTTTATATATTTTTTTTTCATTCTGTGGATTGTTGTTTCACTCTATTAGTGATTTCTTTTGACATGCAAAAGCTTTTTAATAAGATGAAAAGCAATTTGTTGATTCTTTGAAGCATTTCCTGTACAGTTCTGGTTTTGTTCATGATCTCTCTGCTATCTCTGTGTCTTCAAGATTCCTACCTACCTTTTATTCCAGCAAAGTTAGTGTTTCTGTTTTAATATTTAGGATTGTGACTCATTTCACCTTTTGCTTAGAGTATGGTGATAGACGTGTCTAGTTTTAGTCTTTAGATTGTGGAAGACCAATTTTTCCAGAACCATTTATAAAAGAGACTCTCTTGCTTCTAGTGAACATGAACATGTTTTGCCCCTCTGAAAGATACAGTGACTGAGCATATTTGTAGTTGTGTTTGCATAATCTATTCCAGTGACCCTCAAGTCTGTTTTCTGTTTTTACCAATATCATGATCATTTTATCACAGTAGTTTTGTAGTATAAGTTCAAGTCTGGGATTGTGATGGCCTCTGTCTTGCCTTTGTTTCCCAGGATTACCTTTGCTATTCTAAGTCTCTTCTGGTTCCAGACCAATTTTAGGAATGTTTTTTCTAGATCTATGAAATATGCTAATGGTATTTTGACAGTTTTGGGAATATGGCCATTTTCACAAAGTTGGTTCTTCCTATCCATAAGCAAGGAATACCTTTCCATTTTCTGATATCCTATTTAATCTTCTTTTGCAAAATACTGTAATTTTCAATATATAGTTCCTTTACATTCTCTGTTAGATTGATTCTAATGATTTTGGGGAGGGGTGAATGTTATTGAGAAGAGTGGTGTTTCTCTTATTTTTCTCTTAATGAGTTTGCTGCTTGTGTTCAGGAAAGCCAGTGATTTCTGAGTGTTGACTTTATATTCAGCTATGGTACTGAATTTGCTTATTAACTTTAGTAGTCTTTTGATGGAGTTTTTTGTGTCTTCTATGTAGATTATCATGTCATCTGCAATTTCTCTGACTAGTGTTTCTATCCTATGTCGAATAGGAGTAGTGACAGTGAACACCCTTGTCTTATTATCTGATTTTAGAGTGAAGGCTTTCAGTTTTTGTCCATTTAGTGTGATGGTAGCTATTGGTGTGTCATAGATGGCTCTATCAGATTGAGATAAGGATCATCTATTCTGATTTTCTGTAGGATTTTTTTTTATCATGAATGAGTGTTGAACTTTATCAAAAGCTTTTTTGTCTTTGGTTCTGTTGATATGGTGCATTACATTTTTTGATTTGCATATGTTGAACCATCCCTTCATTTCTAGGATGAATTTCACTTGGTCATGGTATATTATCTTCTTGATGCTTTGCTGTATTCCATTTGCTAGTATTTTTTGAGAATTTTTGCATATATGTTAATTAGGGAAATTGGCTGTAGTTCTGTTTTTTGGTTGGGTATTTCTCTGGTTTTGGTGTCAGAGTAATACTTGCCTCTAGGAATGAGTTAGGGAAAATCACTTTTCTTTCAACTTCATTAAGGAGTTTGAGGAGTATCGGCATTAAATCTTCTCTAGATTTCTTGTAGAATTCAGCAATGAATCCATGAAGACGTGTGTCTTTTTATTGGTAAGTTTTTAATTATGTTTTCAATAAACTGATTTTATTCATTGATAATTTCACACTACTGTTATTTGCTGAGACATTTTTCAGTTGGATACTTGTGTGCAAAAATGTTTTATAAGGCATTTTCTGAGCTTTGTTTTTGGTTCTGACTTCTCTTTTCAAGACTTTTGTCATTATGATCATGTTTAGGGAACACAGTGTCTTACTCTGAAGCTAAGCAGGTTTGCTTACTGCCCAGCATAATAATACGATGGCTGTAAGGTCAACATGCTTACTTCTGGTTGTGAAATATTTAAATTCTCTAAGTTGAGAATTCATCTCCTGAAATTTACTATATTTATTAGGTCCATCTCAGCCTCTCCACATCGCCCCATGAGAAGAGAGACTCATTCAACCTGTGCAAAAACAGGTACCTTGGCCAATATTTCTGCCATGAGAAATAGAGTTCATCATTTTGGCTCAGCAGTATAGGGCCTTCTGGCATTCGTGAAGCTAACAGATTAATTTTTTATTATGTTGTATAAATTGTATATTGTATAAAAATACAAGCCTGTTATCATTTTTGAAATGCATTTTGTCCACAAAATAGGACACTGACAAGGAAAAGGATCTCGATGAAGAAGTATGAAATCATAAAGCCTGATAACAGAATTTAAGTTAAGTGCATGGAAATAGTTAATAAACATATTCACCAAAATGCATAGTCAACCAGAAAATAAATTATATGGTCAACTAGGAAGTAAATGATCCTATACTTTAATTCCCATTAACAAGAAGAAATTGGGATGTGGTTGTATGCTGACAACTAGAAAAATAGATTCAAATACAACTGTCGAAGCAGTGTATTGTAATTACTAATGCTCCTCTAAGGAGGGGCTTGGACTTGGACAAGCCAGAGGAAGAAAGGATGGAGGCAGAATTCCTTGCCAATATAGAGAGAAATGTCAGATCCATCCATGGTGGCAACCATCACTGTGCTAAGAAGTTCCAGATGGGGCAGGAGAGGTCTTAATTTATTCCTTTCACACAACAGTTAAAGGGATGAACATATATACTAGCCAGAGGTCTGTGTGAAAAATTGGTGTAAAAAAATTTGGCTGTTTCATTTCAGAGAAGAGAAGAAGGGAAGGGAAGGGAAGGGAAGGGAAGGGAAGGGAAGGGAAGGGGAGAGGAGAGGAGAGGAGAGGAGAGGAGAGGAGAGGAGAGGAGAGGAGAGAAGAGAAGAGAAGAGAAGAGAAGAGAAGAGAAGAGAAGAGAAGAGAAGAGAAGAGAAGAGAAGAGAAGAGAAGAGAAGAGAAGAGAAGAGAAGAGAAGAAAAAATGATGTGTAATTCTCATTGAGAAAGAATGGAAAACACTGCTCTCCAGAACTCTACCTTTCCTGGCATCTTTCATGCCAATCTTTGATCTAGTAAAAGACAACAGTGAAAATCTGACTTTTAAAAAATATTAGGTTTTGTATGCTGTAAGACAGCTTTGTTCAGTAGCCACTGGATTATCATAAGACCTCTTACTGAATCTGAATTCCTATGCGAGTCATGGTGGTTCACACCTGCAATCTGAGCACTCAGGAGGCTGAGGTAAAAGATTGCCAAGAGTTTGAGGCCAGCCTACAATACATAGTAAATTCAAGGCCAGCATGAACTGTAAAATGCCCTGTCTCAAATAAATGAATGAAAGAATTAACAGAAGGTGTGGGGGAAGAACCTGCACCATAGAGGCATGTGGCTCTCCACTTTGATGTGCCAACTTTGAGGTAGAGCAACAAAAATTCAACAATTAACAAGATGAGAAGGACTAATATGTTTTGCTTGTCAAATGGAAATTGTATGTCCAAGACTGGAACAGGCCAGTCTCCGGCAGCATCTCAGCTTTATGTACAGAAAAAAGATGGCACTTATATTTTAGGGTAAATCTTATTTCTTCTTTAGCTACAAAAATAAAAATGGTTCAATAGGTTCTCAACTCTGAGAGCTTCCCCTAAGTTTTTTACTTGAGTCATTGATATTTTGATTGAGTTAAAACTTGATGATGTACACTGGACTAAACAGTCTACGGAAGTATTCAACCTTAAAGCTAATTATGCTGAACCTAAAATTCATAAATCATATTTAACCATCTAATGTTTATATTTATAACATTAATAAATGAACTGTTTTTATTTATAGCTTTAATATGGGACTTTTAAAAAATACATGAGTTTTAAAATTCCAGTGTATCCTCACAATCTGTAAAGTGAAATACCTCCCAAATCCCAGTATACACAATACATTCAAGAAACAGTCTTATGCCACAACATGCAAAATAATATACTCTTTCATAATGAATTACAAAGTAACATAAAATGTGTAAAGTTTAATCTCAAAAGTGTACTATAATATAAAAGAAAAAAGAAAATTGGACATGCCATGAAGTGGCACAATGGACTCTCAGGTATTCAGATAAAGAAAATGGTCTTATCTACTTGTATGAGAAATTAAGAACCCCTTCGTAATGCAGAAGTTGTTATCAGGTTTCAGAATATGTCACAGTTTATTAGCAAAGCATATGATAAGCTAGAGGACATTTTAGGTATCCATTTCTTTCTCTAATAAAGGAATTTATCAAATATGCATCAAGAATGGTAGAAAGTACAAGGAAAAATGCAATTTATTTTCTTCATTATAAATTGAGTACAAAATAAAAAAGAAAATGAAAATAAAAATAAATTAAGTGGGTATGTGAACAAGGGCAGATGAACATAAGAAAATGCTATAAAATTGTCACAGTGGGGAATTTGAAGAGAGATTACACCTAAAAGAATAAACCAATTTTAAGCAATAATAATAGTTGTAATAGATGAAAAAAGAATAAAGGAGAAAAAAGAGAAGGAAGAGAAAAATCTATGAACTACTTACCATATGGCAAATATGCTATTCCAAATTCATTGTAAGAATCTCTGAAATGAATATCTTATTGCATTTTACAAATAAATAAAAGGAATTTCATTATAGTGAAATGATAAAAGATGACTTTGAAAAGGTAATGGAGTTCATAACATGGGATAATATCAAGTAAATAAAGAAGCAAATTCAGTATCTTTGAAAAAAGTAAGTGGATTTTATGGTTATAAGAATAGCTATTACATATAAATCACCTAATTTTGAATTTTAGCACCATGATTTCAACAAATATTGGTCAAACTATTTATTATCTCAATACTTTAATCTATTTCAGCTCTCAATACTTCAATATTCTAATCTATTAATGGGAAAAATAGTACTTATTTTATAATGTATCTGGTCCTGACCTAGATATCTGAACTCCCAAATGAGTGTACAGTGGGGGTTTAAATAAAATGACACAAGTGATATAATTTTAGGGCTCCAGCAGGGTCAAAACCCTTTAGCTGAGCTTGAGACTCCAAGGGCTAAGACAAAGACTTCTCTGGACTGCCCACTTTTAATAGGTCCAACAACAAGGGGGAGGGAAACTGAGGAAAGTGCAGGCAATGAGCAGGACCTTGGGAGTCACTTCAAGGACGTCTCCAAGTAATGAATCAAGTCAATTCAGTAAACTGTCTTATCATGAAGACATGGTAAAAGTGAGATAGTAGGATTAATTCCTGCAGCTGCAGTCTCTATCTACTTAATTGATGTTTGAGCCAAGTGTCTGTAGCTGTGGCCTTACCTTACCCTTTGAGGTACCTCTGGCCTCACAGACCACTACAGGACTCAGCCAGGACCAGTGATTCATAGAGGTTCACTTACTATGAATCAGCTCCCATCACCAGGCAAGGGGCTGAGGCCTAGGACAGACTCACAGATAAACATAGAAATCCAATTAGTTAATTTTAAATCCTGCTCAGAGCTGCTGGGTAGTGGTCTCCAACAATAATGTAACAAATGCAAGAGCTTATAATAAATTGGTTGCTGCTTCTTATGATACACCTTCAAAAGTCAAATATTCAGTAAATTTATTACTATTATGAAAACACTTTTAGAATATTTTTTCTCAAGAGAATATCATGAAGAGACCATCATGATAAGAATGTCATGGGTAAGCTTTGATATTTTGTAATTTTAAAGACATTTTCCAAATTATTTATTTTAAACATTATCCTCCTAAATTCATAGAATTTCTTTTCTATGACTTGACATCTGTGGACTCCATAGTGATATCACCTCCTTCATTCCAAGTATTAATAGTTTACACCAAGTCTCTTTCCTTGTTGCTATCTATTTCTCCTCATTTTAAGAGACTTCAGTGGCACAACTTGAGTTGAAATTTTCCATAGTTAACTGATGCCTTACTTTGTGTGTGGGCTCATTGGCTGTTTTTTTTTTCTTTTTTAAGTTTTAGCAAGAATAAAACCAAGCAAAATAAAACAGAATAGAGCCAATCAAAACAAGACAGTGTAAGTGACACAGGATTTCCAAATGAAACAATAGTAAATCAACAATGGTTACCATAATGCCTCTTGTTATCTTCAAAATAGTTGTCCATAACTTCAGACATAGTAAAATCAAGCAAAATAGAAACAGAACTAATAAAAACAAAACAATGAATACAAGACTTCAAAACAAGATAATAGTAAATCCAAAATGGCTACCATGATATATCTTGTTATCTTTGAAGTAGCTGACCCTGCCATAAAATACAATAAAATCAAACAAGATAAAACAGAATAAGACCCAACCAAACAAAACAATGAGAATAAAACAGGATTTCAAAATAATATAATAGAGATTAAGCTATGGTTACCACCTCAGAAGGAAATCCCCCATAGATGCTGCATTTTGTATTGTTATCCTCTGAATAGATGATCAGAATTTAGGCCTGAAGTCAGTGAAACACTAATCACTACAAGCATTAAATTGTATTTTACCTCAATAGCTATCATCACAGCCTGTGTTTCTCCAGATCAACTGGTCACTTATAGGGGATGGGGTGTGGAGGAATGTTGGCTCTTTTTGTCTCCCTGCCCACACATTGGAAGGGGATGGCATCTGGTTCTCCCCCAGTCAGCCTGTACATGGTGCCGACTCACAGGAGGTCTTGGTTTCTTGTTAATCTCTTGTTCTCCTCCCCCGCAGTCCACAAATGGCCTTGTTGGCTGATTTTGTTTTGTTTCGTTTTGTTTTTGTTTTGCGTGTCAGTGTTTTATTTTGAATAATTTCTATTACCTTGTTGTCTAGTTTACTAGTTTCTTAATTTTATACAATTCATTGCATACAGTGACTTCAAATCAGACATTTTAAATTACATTTATAGAAGTTTGATGTGCTATTTTTAAAAATATCATCTATGTTTGTACTTAATTTTTCCTCTATGTATTAAATATATAAAATATAGACAAGAAAAAAATATATAGTTTAAGTCATACTAAGTTATTTTCTATGGTTATAATTTCCTTAATTCCATAACAGATATTTGCTCAGTGGATTCCAGACATAAAAAATTTTACTTTAATAAGTATTGGAAATTATTGTATTCTCATAAAGGCAGTTAATCCATTTTTATAGGAAACAACATACTTGGAAATGGTTTGATCCTTCTGGAGTTTCCCTCTTATTTGGGAGCAGAAGGGGTGCTGTTTGGGTTTCTTGTTGATGTAATCACTCTTTCACTATTCTAACAGACACTTTGCGGGTTAGGAGGATGTCCATACTAGTTAGTAGGTACAAATGCTACTCCTGTTTAAGGCTGACCCTCAAGGGTAAAGCCCTTTGCTCTTTTCACATAGTAGTTTTTTAGGTCTCTAGTTGTGTCAAAAGCATGTACTAATCAGTGCTCAACAAGAGACACAGAAGCTCTGACAGTACCCCACTTTTCTCTGTTTGTAATCCTGTGTAATCTATGTAAACTTGTGCTCCTTTGGTCTCCTCAGACTTCCACCTTTTTCTTCAACTAAGAAAGTTTACTGTTCTCAGTCATTGATCAGATATACAACAAAGCCTGGAAGTTCACCACAGCTCTATCCATTTAGGCTCATTCCACATGGTTTTTCTCACTCTGGTCCTAAATTATCTAAAAGCCAACATCTCCAAAGCATTAATTTTCTCAATTTTAATTGTTTTAGGTGGCAAAATAAATTCAGTTTCCGCTCTTTCATTTTGTCTAGTACTGTGTACCCCATTTACCACTTACAGCTGTGATTTTGAAAAGTATTTCTCTGAGAAATTAGTTTTATGGACTCCATTTTCATAGTCCCTCACAATATGCTTTTATGTTTCTGCTTCTCATCCTCCTTGTCAATTAGCAGTCATTTAGGATAAGTAAAAAAGAAGATACATTTTATATCTCCAGTGTAATGCTGAATTTTATAGAGAAACGTTGTGTGTGTGTGTGTGTGTGTGTGTGTGTGTGTGTTGGTGAATGAACATAAGCCACATACAATGAGTCCCCAACTTAAGAAAGAGTTTCATTCTGGAAGAACATTTGTAAGTTGAATTCATTTGTAAGTTTCACAAAGTGAGTCTTACATAACTTTGAAACTAACATACAATGTAAAGCATAAAAGATCCAAAAGCACACATAAAATTTCAGCAAGTCCCTAACTGTACTGCAGTACTCTATATTATCGCACTCTGCGGTCAGTACACAGTAGGATAACTGTGGCATTGTCTGGCAACCACATGAGCTACTTTCTGGTATTTGTTGACACCTAGGAATATTCAAAATGTGAGGTCCTTTAGAATCTATTCACAAGTGGAAAACTTACTGGACACTTTTCATACAAATTTTTACAGTATTAAATCCCTCTTCATTAGCAGAGTGTAATAAATAACATCAATTTTTCTTACATAATTCATAGAATAAAGAATTCCTGAATACTCTCAAAGTTGGAATATATATTCTACATAACACATATCATTAGATTATGGGTCAATGCAAAAACAGAATATCAAATAAAGATAATCTATACCCTCAGCAGTTTAAAAAGTTAGAACACTAGTGCAAGAAGCTAAATAAGTATACAGCATTACTGACTTGAGTATATTTAGAAATTTGCAATTTGCTATATAATAAAAAATTTATGTACATTAAAATAAAATCTAAACCTTCCAAAACCATGTGTTTCATATCCATAGATTTTGAAATATTTGCCTAAACCTCAAGTGAAACAGATCCACTCATCCTCAATTTTTGAATTTTATAGGGAAAATTATACTTAATACCATACTAGTATCAAGACAACATTTTGAAACACAGATAAACTTATTAAAATCCACTCCATTTTTCTGTGCTGCTGGACTACACATTTGAAGAGGAATCAGGAAGCAATCAGTATTCTTCGTAATTTATGTTGCCCTGTGTCTTTTTACCTGAGTCCTCTCTTTTATATCCACAAGATGTCATGCAGAGTTCCACCATGTTGCATTTTCATTTGGTATTTTGACTGAAGAGGACTTCATCTTGAAGTTTATTTAGGTTGTTAGCAGAAATCATTTCCTTGTATCTATAACAAAAATTTTCTCTGTCTATTCCAAGTCTTTTGTGCATTTATATAAGCATCATGATTCCATTTTATTATATCTAGTCCATAAATTAATTAAGGATAACTATACTTTAATATTATTTATTCCTTCAATTAATGATTATAATGCATTTTATTATTTAGATATTTAACTTCTCATCATAATTTTTATTAATTTATAATGTGCCACACTTGCAGGTTTTGATAGATTTGTGTCTCTAAGTATTTAATAGCTGATGTTTCCTACATGATTGCATTTTTATTTCAATTTTGGCTCATTGGTTGCTAGTTTACAGAATAAATAAAATTCTCAAATTGAGCATGTATTTTACTACTTCATAAATCCACACAATAAATCCAAATATTTTTTGTAGATGCTTTCAGATTTCCTACATATTAGCCTGCTATTGTAATAAAAAGAAATGATACTATGTAATATTCCACAGTACATTTTATTTTGTTTTATTCTTAAATTTCCTTTTGTTAATACACAAGCTATGACCTACAAACTATTTAATTACAGTGCAAGAGGGAAACCCCATTCTTCTGCCATTCTAGAGGAAAGGCATTTATTTTTTAATTATTTATTATATAATAACTGGTAGGTTTCAGTAAGATAAATTTTTTTATTCACTTGTACTCTTGTTGTGAAAAAGACTTTTGTCATGAATATGTGTTGAATTAAAATTTTTTCTTTCATTGACTGATCTGTGGGTTTTAAAAAATTTTGTGAATATAGTAGATTGCACTACTTGGTATATGTTTACTTCTTTATTTATATTAACAGGCACATCAAATTGCACATATTTGTGGGATACTATGTGAAATTTTGATACACACACATATATATAGTATGATACATAGACAAGCATATTTATTCCTCAAACAGTGAGTAGTTTCAAAAACTTTTCTCCTAGTTTTTTATTGAAAAAATTGTTGGAATCATTAATTTTATCTCTGGACTTGTAGATTTCTCCTTTTAAATATATCAGTTTTTATTTCATGGACTTAAAATCATTTTGAGGTTCACAAATATTAGAAATATATCTTCTCGAAGACTTGGTCATTTTATGATGAAAGATACTGCATTATGTCTGATAATATTCCTTCTGACTTCTGTTTCTCTGCCATTAATAATAACATTGAGCTTTTGTTTAATTACTATAGCTGGAAACATTGTTTTGCATACTTTTTTAACCTATTCATGTCTTAGTATTTAAAATGAATTTCTTACAGAAAGAATGTAGCTGTACTGTATCTTTATTTGTCTGGAAGCTTCTTTCAATTTGACTATTCAGATGACTTATATGTCCTGTAATTATTTATAAGATCAGCCTAGTTAAATGTATTGTTGAAACTTTTTATATTCATTTTCATCTGTCCATTTTTGTGAAATACACTTATTGAGATATAACTTATATAAGATACAATTCATTCATTTAAAAGCTGTAATTCGATGATTGGCTCTTACCATAATTGATTTTAGAATACGCCATTACTCCCCAAAACTTTGCTTCCTTTTGTTTCCCACATTGCTTCCATAACAGATGTAGGTAAACACTAGTCTTCCATTTGTGTCCTTAAATTTGCTTATTCAGGACTTCTTACATAATTTGAATCATATATTGTATAGTTTTTTTGGACTGGTTCCTCCACTTAGTGTACTATTTTCAAAGTACACTCATACTCAAAAATATTTAAGAACTTTGATTCTATTTATTGATGAATAATATTCCATTATGTATCCATTTTATTTATTTATTCATTAGTAGCCAAACCTTTGGGTAGCTACTTTTAATCTAATACAAATATTGCTGATTTGAAGATTTAACTATATGTTTTTTGTGTGCACATATGTTTTCATTTCTCATAGGTGTCTATGTAGAAGTAGAAATTGTGGACTGTGTGGTGTCTCCACAATTAGTTATTTGAGAAACCGCCACACTATTTTACAAAGCAGCATCACCATGTCCAGTTTCCCCTTATAGCAGAAAAGGGTTCCACATTCTGTGCATTCTTGGCAATAGCTATTATTATCTCTTCTTCATTGTAAACCAACATTCCAATATGTATGAATTATTATCTGCCTTATTTATTTTTCTGATTGCAGAGACAAAGTACCCCATGCCCAAAGTTAAGGGCAGAAAGACTTATTTGGCTCACAGTTTGTAGAGGTTTCAGTCCACAGTTGGCTGGTTCCAAGGTAGTATGGCATGGCAGACAGTCACCACAGAGGAGAAACTATTCATGGCAGGCAGAAGGTAGTAATAACAAGCAAGGGATTGTACCAGCATACTTCTGTCCCTTTTATCTTATATAGGCTATGCAGGCAGGGTAGTACTCACACCCTTTATCCCAGTGCCTTTGCAATGCACCAGAAATCTATTCCAATATCACATATTCTAGATCTAGCCACCTCTGAAAAAGCCCACCTATGACCACATGAGGCTTTGGGGTAACAGCTAAACAAAGGCATAACCTTATCTTATTTTTATTTACATTATCCTTATGGATAATAATGTTGAACAATCTTTAATGTGATGTTCTATTTAATTGCTATTTTGCTGCTTTAATCATTTGTGGATTGTTGATGTGTTTTGCTGTTTTGCATGTTTTGTCTTTGCTGAAAAATCTCTGTAGTTTTTATTTATTTTTAATAAGATATTTCCCTTCCTATATTGACTTATCCATTATTTATTAGTTTTTTCTGCCTTCTTTATCATCCTCTTAATGAATTATGTTTTATTGAATCCATTTGTCCCAAGTATTGGATGATTAGCCTCACATTATATAAATTTAACTTACCCATGTCTACCTTCAAATATTACACTAGTCATATGTTGTATAAGAAAATTCAAACAGTGCATTTTTCATTTCTTTCCCTATTTTTTTGTTAATTTGTTATATATTTAATCTACACATATCAAAAATTTTATATCTCCTTTAAACCATTGCCTTTTATTTTTCATTATTATGTTTTGCAGGGATGAGAGTCTTGTGAATATTAGGCAATTTCTCTTCCACTGGAGATACTTCTCCAGGTCTCTAAAATTATCTTCTTAAGGAAATGAGGTTTTTTAAAAAGCTGATTTCATGTACTCATATATTTATCATATATTTTATCATTTCTTGTAGTTTTTAATCTTTCAAATTTTAATCTGTTATCATTTTCAGTCTCCCTGAAGACTTCCTTTATAGGAAAATTTCAGTTCTGAATTCTTTCATACTTTTCCATTTGAAAAAAAATTTCAACAAATTACACTATCACTGGATTTATTATTCCATGTGTTTCAGAAATGTAAAGGTATAATTCAACATCTTCTGTTTTCATGGTTCTAACAAAAGACTCTTTCTTATCTTTGTCTTATATATTGGCTGTTTCCAACACTTCCATTCAAATTCTGGCTGAGGTTGATTTTTCTTTGTTTCTTTTTGTTTGATTGGTTGCTTTTTTGATGTTTTGTTTTCCCATGGGGTCCATGATATTTTTTTGTAGATATCAATCCATTTTTCATCAAATTTGGAAAAATTATGCATTCTATCTTCAATTTTGTTCCTCTTCCACCTTCTTTCCCTGAGTCTCTAAATATACACATGTGATTTGCCATTTTACACTTTAAATTGAGGTGCTATTTATCTTTTTAAATCATATTTCTGTTCTTTATTTGTAATTATGCATATTTTTCTGACTCTAACTGATGTTTTCTCCTGCTATATTTAATCTGCAATAAATCTCCTCCTAAGTATTTTTCATTTCACATATGTTTTTTAAGCAATAAAAATTCCACTTGGGTCGTTAATGTATCTTCCATGTTTCTCATTATATTCATATTCCTCCTTGATATCTTTTAACCTATTTCTAACAAGTATTTTAACATTTTTGTGGTTTATCTCTCCCATTTCTGTTCTTTATTCTTCTGGGTAAGTTTTGGTTATTCATTATACCATCTTGTTTGTTGGTTATATTTTCCCAGTTTTTTGCATGTCTGGTAAATGTTTGTTGGTTACTCCATGGTTAGGTACTACATTTTGGGTTTTTAAAATATATATAAAATGGAGGATTTTTTCCGTTCTGGCTTTTAATTTTATTCTTTCAGAATTTTCCTTTAACTTTATCATATGCATCAAGAGTAGCTTTTACTGTGGAATTACTTTAAGACCAATCAATATTGGTCTTAAAGTAATTTAATATTTTGACCTTCTGATGCCCTTAATACTTACCAAATTATGAGTCCTCACTATATCTAGTAAAGCATGAGTGATTATTCTTGTGTGAGCATTGAGATTTAAATGATTATTGTTTTCCAGTTTATTTCCAGTTTGGGTGCAATTTCCTCTCACAAGGCACAAAATTAGTTTGCCCAGACTCAAGCGAATTCCCCAAAAGACCAATCTCAAAATCTGTCTTTCTCTCTGTATCTTTCTGCCTCCTCCGTCTCTTGTCTTCTACCTCTCTTTCCATCTTTTTAGTCTCTGTCACTCCAGCTTAAAATTATAGCTGCCTCAGCTTCCTCAGTCTCCAGTCTTTTCTCTTAGCTCAGCAACTACCCCAGGCACCCCTTGAGATCTCTCTGCTTGCTTTCCAACATAGAAGCTGCCTACATTTCCTCTTTTCAGTTTCTCTTAGACACTACTGTTGTGTGTGCCTGTTGTCAAATGTATAAAATCAAGTTATTTCACATGTTTTTGCTAGTCAATTAGTTTAACAAATCAATTCCTGTCATTCAACTTTTGTGGTTACAGTGGAAGATCAATATATTTGTTTGAAGTTAACTTCCACCAAAAGCCTGTGACTTCTAGATTTCCACTGTCATTTTCCTAGTTTAGGTTTCCATCACTCTTCACCTAAATTCTAGGAAATCATTTTTATGCTATTTCCATTATATTTTTCATAAATGTTTCTTGAATGAAAGAGTTATTATTAGTATTAAAGTTAAGAACATAAAGAGAACTAGCAACAAGTACCTGCACAGTAAATGCAGACTCCAAAAGTATCAGTAAGATCTACATATGTAGCTACTTACAAAATGGGGATCTGAGAAAAGAACATCCATATATTAATAATTCTGATGTTTGTAGTACTGTCATAATATGAAAAAGTTAAGCTGAACTTTTAAAAAATACTCGAAAAATTAATTGAATTACTTTCTGCTAGTTGTTTGATATTGTCAGTGAGAATTCTGAAACAGTAGGTAGATAATTCAAAATGAACTAAATGAGACAGACTGAGCCTATGTAAAACTGTACTGTCCAGCCAGGAGTGATAGCAGACTCTTGTAATCCCAGCACTTGAAAGGCTGAGGCAGGAGGACTGCAGCCAGTTCAGGACCTGCCTAGGTTAAAATGAGCTCAAGACCAGCCTGAGATGTGTAGCAAAATCCTGTCTCAAAAAAGACTTAAATAAATAAATAAATAAATGTATTTTCCTGTATATAGCACTTTTACTACCCAAAAGATATTCAAAGCATACAGTATCAGGTCAGCAAATGATAACTCTTACCTGTAAACACATCATGCAATATATAATAAAAAAAACTGTGATAGTTTACATTAAATAAATTAAACAAAACTAGAAAGTTTTGCTGAAAATCTGTAATTGCAATATGATGAAGATTTATAAGCAAAATACAATCATCCACAAATTCTTGTAATTTTGGTTCTCTACCTGCGTGGTTACACCTCACCTGATCACTTAGTGCTAAACTGTACTCATGAAAAGTATCTGTCTACTTAGGTGTGTGGGAACACAGTCACTAAGAAGTATATATTGTACTGTGTTGGTATGTCCAGCTTTGAGATATGAAGAAATTCTCCCTGAGTGAGCCTCTACACCTTACAGGAACTTTCAACAGCATGTAGACAGCAAGTGGTTGTGACAGGAGGGTGCTGTGAGTAAGTGGAAGAGATAGTAATTAGAGATCTGATCCAATATCCAATTAGAAAGACTTTTCCCACATGATTTAAAAAAGGAGAATAAAACCAATACATTTTTAGCTAAATTCCTGAAAACCTAATTTGTCTTTTTTGTGTATTTCCTTTTAGATTGCATTTGTGGAAAACATCTATGGACATGTGGACATAGGTTATGTTTTTACTTTGTATTATATATAGTGCAGGTGTGAAGAAAAAAGAAAACAAGTAATATGGATATGTACTATGAAAAACTATTAACTATATTTTAAAATATGGATGTCTTTTCTTCCATGTAATCCCCAGATGACAGCTATCCATTAAGAGCCATATTGGGTCCAGTGCCAATGCCAGCCACAGAGACAAGCCCACCTTGGGACGTCACAATTGCTAAAGATCAGGTGGAAACTGCCTGCAAATATTTATATATGATTTAAGGTTAAGCACATTGTCACATGAATATTTTCATAAAACAAATTTCATGGCTGTCTTTTAGAGAACTCCATTTCCAACGAGATTTCAGCACAGATCTTTTTGTTCTCTTCAGCTAGTGGTCATGACCAATCACCAAGGGGATGTTAAACTAGAAATTGCATTGCTGAAAAAAAAAAAGAAAGAAAAGAAAGAAAAAAGAATTCTTTTTTCTGTTTCTATTTTATTTTCATTTTTTTCTTTCAAAAAATAACAAATAACTTATTTCCCAACCCTATTTATCAGTTAAATTGGTAGTAAGTTCTCCAATAAATGCTGTGTCTCCTAAAAGAAATTTCTAAAAAGTGCATTGAATGTATTACTTTGTTTAAAGTAGAAAAACTATTAACTTTCTAGAAAGTGGACTGAAAAAGACTGTGGTAAAATAATGTGTTTAACTATTTTCTTATTTAAATAGAATGAAAATCCTTCAATATTAGCAACATATGACCAAGTGAGAATGTAAATATAAGACTGGCAAAAAAGGGTAAGGGATAATTTCATATACAGATAATTAACTAATTAAATTATCCTGATTTTAATAGATTTTTAGAAAATAATAGATTCTCAGAAGAATAGCTTCTTTCTTACGCATGACAGTCAGACACAGTTTGCCAAATTTGAAAATGAAATTGTACAGGAGGTCTATGTGGGCAGAGTCAATTCCTGCACCCTTTTCCATTTATTCTTCATATTTAATCAAACACACACACTTTTTTCCTCTGAAATTCTCCCACACTCTCAAGCAGTTAATGTTTTTAACTTGTCATGTTTCCAATTTTGTTGGACTTTAGTATTTTAGTCAATCTTGCTCTTTCTCAAACTTTGATCCTCCTTCCTAAATCAAATGATTTAAGGTACTTGTTCAGAATGTAAATTCCTAGAACCGTCGAATCAGAAGTGCTAAAACTGGGCTTAGATATTGGTATTCTTGCAAACTTCTCAGTTTTAGAATTGCTAATGCTGGATTTCGGATGAATCATCCGGAGGAATAGCAATGACAACAACTTCCTCCACGTGTGAGTTAGGGTTGATCTGGAGAGAAAAAAGATAGGAAGCAAAAAGAACTAATTACAATATTGGCATTAGTTCCAAATAGATGACTTTATTACCTGGCAAGATCATGACAGTCTGGGAAGCCCTTTGCTTCCTAAAAGTTAAACATTATCCCCCTGTTTTCAGTGACTCTGAGTATGGTATGAAGCAAGAAAATTTGCTAAAGATACTCTTTCTCAAACATGCTGGAGACACTATAAATTTAACTGAAACTGTGTTAAATATAAATTCTGTGAATTACATAAAATTTTTCAAAGTTCATTCAATTTTGATACATTTATAAATGATAATACAAACATATTGGAAAGCACATTATATCCACTAAACGATAACTACTTGAGAAAACAAGCCTACAAAAACAAAACAAGAAAAAAAGAAAGGGAAAATAAAGGAAGAAAAATGGAAAGAAAGGAGAGATGAAAACAGAAAATGGGAAAAACATATTTACAAAATCAATTATTTTCCTCTTAAATATTTTCCCAGTAGAGAGGATCAATTGAAGTGATTAGTTCATAACTAAAAACTACATTTGAGTTAAGCCCACAGTTGAGAGAGCATACTCTCCATAATTTCTATGAAAAGGCAGATAAAAAGTCATAATATTCCTTTCAGAGAACAATCGAACCTCGGTTAAATGAGTTCAAAACTATTACAATAGAAGAATGAGTTGAATTAAGATTTGTTGAAATAAATAAACAGATTATTTTAAGCACTAGCGTGAACTAGTACAAAATCAGGGAAAAAGTTAGGGAAATATTGTTAGTGTGATTAAGCCATCTGTGTTTGCTAGTTTCTACTAGAAGGTGGACTTTTGTTTTCCTACAGACACTGGACAGTAGGGGAAATCTGTTTCTTGATGATTATATTTCTAAGGGGTATTTCTTAGTACTTTCAAAACACATTCTTGAGGTTTAGCACTGACTAAAGTTTGGGAGAGGATTTACAGCTTAAAAGGGCAGAGAACAAAATAATAATTTCGCTTGATCTAAACTAAGTATTCTAAGAAAAAGAGGTCAGAGGCCAATTATGAAAGAGCTATCTACAGTTTAACTGAGCTGATGGGAACTTAGACCATCTTATTCAGTTGTCTTTATTTAATCTTTTCAATGCTAAAGAAATTTCATATATATTGCACTGTAATAGTTATTAGACATTGATAACACTATTCAAGATTTTATTTTAACTAAATATAATAGACATAGGCTAATTGTTTAATTCTAAGGCTGGCTTAATGTCCAATTTATTTTTAAATCGTTTTAAGCTATGTTGAAATTCTGCTTGGTATTTAAGTTAACCCTTGTTTTCTATTTAATCGGAAATTGCCACAAATAAAAAATGATTTCAATTATGATTTTGGCTAAGTATAGCATTTGGCAAACAGCCTCTCAAAGCAACCTCTTCTACTTTTTCATGAAATTCTTACAACACTGAAAACTCCCTATATTTCCAGCTAACAACAGAGAAAAATAATCTACCCATTGACAGAATCTGGCATAAATTGGTGAAAACAAATAATGCCCTCACTTGATGTCTCCTCACTGAATCACAGGATTATATGTTTTATGTCCCTATCTTACTAATTATCTCGTCACAAAACCTAAATTGTGAAAAAAAATTCCAAATAGCCTTTTCCCTTGGAGAATTATTTTTGAGAAAATGAGAACTTTGTTTCTCCATCTTATTCCATTACCTCACATATAGCCCTTTGGTTCCTCCCAGGTTCAACAGGTCACTGTAAGGGTATTTGCTTCTAGCCCTTTGGGTATTGTTATTGTGGCCACATAGATAACATGCTGTCAAAAGGCAGGCAGAAGGAAGGGAAGTTGGTAAGGGTGCAGAAGCAACTAATGTAATCTAAGTGAGATCATCTAGCATTTGCCTTTCTGTGCCTGATTTATTTCCCGTAGCATAATGTTCCTCACATTCACCCATGTTGTCAGAAAGGACAGAATTACTTTCTTCAAAGGCTTGGCAGAATTTGATTGTGTATGTGAACCACATTTCCTTTTTCTGTTCATCCACTGATGGACGCTTAGGTATGTTCCATATCTCGGCTAGTGTGAACAGTGCTGCCATGCAAGTGGGAGTGAAATATCTCTTTAATGTAGTGATTTCAAATCATTATGTAAGTGGTATAGCTGAAGTGGGGGAACTGGATCATTTGGTTGTTCTCCTTTCAATATTTTGAAAAATTTCCATACTGTTTTTCATAATGATTGCACCTATTTCCATTCCCACCGGAAGTGAGCCAGTATTCCCTTTTCTCCATTTCATCTGCCACATTTTATGCTTTGTCACTTTAATAATGGCCCTTAGTTACGATAATTTTAATGTGGTATCTCATTGTAGTTTTGATTTGCATTTCCTGATGACTAATAATGGTGGATATATTTCATATACATGCTGATCACTTCTTCTATGAAACATGTCTGTTTACATCGCTTGCCCATTTTAAGTCAGTTTTGTTTTATTTCTAGCTACTTGAGTTCCTTATATATTCTGCACATTAGCTCCTTATGAAATGAAAAGTTTACAAATATTTTCTTCCATGACATAGTTTGTCTGTTTATTTTATTTTTAGGCAGCTAAGTTAGATAAAAGTTAATATACCATCAGAGTTTGACTGGGATATTCAGGAAGCCAGTGACAGGTAGAGATATCTAAATTGTGCTGGAGGTGCGTCTAAAGAAGGCAAGGCCTCAAGATAAAGTCATGTAGATAACATGCTTTCAAAAGGCAGGCAGAGGGAAGGGAATTTGGTAAGGATGCATAAGTAAGGCCACAAGATAAAGTCACTTGCATCCCTCTAAAAGGGATAAGAAGAACAGTATTTAGTACCACCTGGCCCATTAAGATCAGATATGCATCAGATGCAGGGTGAGTGACCAGAACACCTGGACCCATCTCTTATCTTAAATGTTCCTGTTTTAAAAATCATAAAGAAGTCAAACATAATGATGCTAGCCTTATAACCTTGATAAGTGCCTGCTTCCCTATACTTGTAATCCCATAGATTGATTACAGTTCAACCCATATTGTACCCACAGAGTGAGTTTGCTATCTATATTACTACTAACAAAAGGCCTCCCTGGCAACCCACTCAAGACTCCTCTTGTCCCTCAGGAGTTATTCCTATTCTCCAATAACCTTTGCTACTCTTAACTGTTTTATTCTTTGGAATTTATTATTCAAATTCATGGGACATAAATTGGTACCTCTGTAATCTACCTGGTTGGGAGTTATACTTCTACAGTATCAGTTAGATTGTTTCCATTTCTTTGAAGATTGTAAAATTAAATAATCCTTTTTGTTCATATTTTGTTTGCTTGCCTAGAATTTTGTGATACAATGTTTTTAAAAGATAATTGACCAAAGGCCTATAGTTCTCCCCACATTTTTTAATAATCGAATTTATTAGTACATTTTAAATACACATATTAATCACTTTCATCTTAGGGACTTTGTTTCTGTTAATGACTCATCTCAATTACTCTTTTTTTTCCTAATTCCATTATCCTCCCTCAATCCTTTTTCCCCACCTTATTTACAGAAACTTTATTTCCATTTCTCCTTTTTTCTCATTTTTTCCTTTTGTCTTCCTTCCTTTCCCCCTCCCCCTTTCTATCACCCCTTCCCAACTGAGAATTTGCTTCCTACTTCCTATTATCTAGTATACATTCTTGTCCTTATATATACTTTTAAGTTTCTCACACTAGAAAAACCATGTGTGTTTGATGCATTTCACTTAACAGTGTAGTATCAAGATGCATACTTTTACCTAGAAATCTCTCAAATTTATCCTTCTTTATGGCTGAGTATTATCATATAAATATTTCTCTTTATCCATTCATAGGTTGATGGGCATTTGGGTTGTTTCCAGGATTTAGCTGTTACAAATTGTGCTGCTATAAACATGGGTATGCATATATCACAGTGGTATAATGCTTTTAATTATTTCGGGAAGATGCCAACAAGGCAAATAGTTGGGTCAAATGGAATCTCTAGTATTAGTTTTTTGAGAAATCTCCACACTGTTTTCCAGAGTGATTGTAATGGTCTGCATTCCCACTAAGAGTAGAGGAGGGTTCCTTGTTCACTACAGCCCCATCAGCATTGTTTAGTTTGGTTTCTTGATAATCACCATTATTTCTAATGAGATGGAATTTCAACCTTGTTTTAATTTTGCATCTATCAGATGACCAGTAATACTGAATAATTTTTCATATATTTATTTGCCATTTTTACCTCTTCGTTTGAAAAGTGTCTAGTAGCTTCAGATACCCATTTTTGGATTGGGTCTTTAAATTTGGGGTATCTGAATCTTTTAGTTCTTTAGATATTCTAGACAGTAGTCCCTTGACTGAAGAACAGTTGGCACAAATTATTTTTGACTCAATGAGTTGTCTCTTCACTCTGTTGATTTGTTGTACAAAAGATTTTTAATGAGAGCCTATTTGTTAATTCTTTATAATATTCCCTTGTATTATGGGTTTTGCTCATGAAATCTTTGGCTACATAAATGTCTTCAAGAGTTCTACCTATTCTATCTTGGAGTAGATTTAGGGTTTCTGTTTTCTTACTAGATCTTTGATTAATTTTTATTTTAGCTTAGTGCATGGTGTGAAACATGTATCTAATTTTTGTCTTTCACATGTGGTGAAGTTTTTTCTAGCACCATTTAATGAAAAGGTCATCTTTCCTTCACTGAGGATGTTTGGCTTCTTTTTTAAAGAAAAAGTGACTGAATATGCATTGAGTTGTTTCTGCATCTTTTAATGTGTTCCATTGATCCTCAGATTCATTTTTGTCAGTACCATGCTGTTTTTATCACAGCAGCTTTGTAGTATGATTTAAAATCAGGGAATGTGATGCCTTCTAAGTTGCCCTTGTTGCCTAGAATTGGTTTTGCTATTCTAGGTTTCCTCTATTTCCAAATGAATTTCAGTATTATTTTCAATAATTCTCTGAGTTAATGCTATAGATATTTTGATAGTGATTGCATTAAATCTTTATACTAATTTTAGGCGTATGACCATATTCACTACACTGGTTCTTCTTCCTGAGAACAAGGGATATCTTCCCAGCTTCTGATATCTTCTCTGATTTCCTTTTTCAAAGTGCTACAGTTTTCAATGTAAACATCTTTTACTTCCTTCATTAGAAAGATTTGTATTTTATTTTTCTTATTGATATTGTAAAAGATGTTGTTTCTCTAATTTGTCAGTAAGTTTGTTGCTTGTGTACAAGAATGGTATTGACTTTTTAGTGTTGATCTTCTATCCAGCTATGCAACTGAATTAGGTTGTTAAATCTAGAAACTTTTTCCTGGAGTTTTTGGGGTCTTCTCTGTAGAGTATTATGTCATCTGCCAGTAATGATAGTTTAACTTTTTCCTTTCCTATCTTTATTCCATTTATTTCTTTCTCTTGTTCAATTATTTAGGCTAATGTTTTAAGAAATATATTAAATATTTTGCTAGTTTTATTGATTCAGATCTTGTATTTAAATTGCTTTTTGTATAGTATGTCATGTCTGAATGATCTAGTTTTATTCTGCATGTGAAAATTATCTTTTCCCAATAACATATTGAATAGGCTGTCCTTTCTCCTATACATATTCTAAAAACCATTGTCTATCTGATTTCTGTAGCACATCAATTGGTCAAATAATAAGACATATTAATTTGTAATATCTAATTTCCTCTTTAAAATATAATTTTTTTACACCATTTGGCTGTATTTCCTTAAATTTTTGGATGGCATTCCCAAACTATCTTTCATTTCTTATAGTTTTTACTTTCCAAGTAGGAATTATATATTTAATTCTTTAGAACTCTTTTCTGTATCTAATAATTCTAATTAAATATCTCAAAGGATACTAATGCAAGTGAGGCTTAATTGTTAATATTTTTGATAAATGTTTAGTTTCTTCTGGGACACTCCATTCTACATGCCTTAGAATTTCTCTTTTATGCTGATTTTTGTGTGATGTCTGATTAATTATTTACATTTTAATTTAAGGCAGCAATGAAGAATTCTTTGTACTTAGATAAATAACATTCTTTTGCTTTATAGCAATAGGATGAGGTCCCACACATTATTCTGGAAATTATCCTTCTAAATGCCAAAATGAATGAAGTTTAATATGGTGTGAGGAAACTTGCTGCATAAGCTTTAAGCTTACTGATAGTTTTTATCTTTTCTATAATTCCTATATTATAAATTTTTCAGGGAAGAATGGAATAAAGGAGAAATTCTTAGTAGACATATGTAGGTTTGTAAATTTGATCATGAAAAGGTAATGGACATCTGTTTGGAAATTTTACATTTTTTATTCAAAACATGAGGAAAGATTAGACCTAGAGACAATAGAAATGAAGGAAAGTCAGAGTCTAAATATATAGGCACAGCTTTTATTTGGGGATTTTTGCCTGAACAGGAGAATGAACAGCACTGATGAAGAGAAAAATCAGTCTGGCTCCTTAGAAAAAGAAGGGCAAACCTCTTTACCAGTTTTCTGTGGTAGTTTAGGGGCTGAATGATCATTATCTCAGTTCTGATTTTTGTGAAGTGGCTCTAGAGAAGTCTTTTTCACTTGAGAAGCAAACCAGTTCCCATGAAATGATTTCTCTAGCTCAGAAATGTAGACAGAGTTCCTGTCATAGGATAATTACTTCCAGTTAGGGGGATATCTCATCAAAGTTAAAGACAAAGTTTAAAGACTAGAAATTTCTCGGTGCACTTCCTGGTGTTCTGTAACAGGATTTTTAAAGAGTTGCCAATTTGTTGCCCCTGTGGATCCTAAAAATATCTTAGTTACTCTTACATTGATGTTCTTAGTCTTAGAAGGTATATTAGTCAGGTTTCCTGTACCTAACAGTACCTAATACCCACTACTTGAAGAAAGACTTAATTTGATTCACAATTTCAGGGCATTTGGTCTGTGGTTGACTAGATCCAAGACAGGAACATCATGATAGAAGAATGCAGTCAAGCAAAGATGCTTTTTCATGGAAGCTAGGAAACAGAGCAAGAGAAGAAATAATCCAGATAGAGACCCCAAGGTCAGACCTCCCTAACTCACTCAGATTCACCAGAAAGTACGATTTATTATCCCTGCGTGGATCCCAAAGCCCATCAAGTTGATGCTGCAACTCAAAACAGGGGTAGAATAGGGTAGGGCTTAAGTCCTTGTTATCGTTTGTATCTGAATGTTCCTCAAAGCCTCATGCAGTCATGGAGGTGTGCTTTTCAGAGGTGGCTGAATCTAGAGTTTGTGACTGATTGATTGTCTTGTGCTGGGATTATGGGTGTGACTGCTGGATCCATCTTAGAGGGGGTAACCTAAATACAGTGTAAGGGACAGAAAAATCTGCATTTCTACCTTTTGGCTTTTGTTGCTTTTGATGATTTCGATTGCCATGAATTGTTGACCCTCTGCTATGCCACCCTGCCTTGGACCCAGAAGAGTATGGATTGAAACCTCCACAAACTGTGAACTGAATAAATCCTTAGGTTTCTTTGTTTTCCTCCTCTGTCTTCTTGACAATCCCTAACTTATAATTTGTAGAGCTAAAATGAAATGTACAGTAGACACTTCAAAGAGAAAAAAATATATTTCCTGCTAGGATGGTTGTATGCCTAATTGAAGTGCTTTTACTAAATTATTCTGTTCAAAGAAGATACAAAGATACAGCTATTTGTGTATATTGCTTAAATTCTAGTATGCCTAGAATGTAAACTCCTGTAAGACAATGATGTTTGTCTCTTTTAAGTCTTTATTACTGAAATTTTTACGTTAATATGATGCGTATTTGTTGAGTCAATAAATGAATGATGAATGAGTGAACAATAATGCTTACTCTCTATGATTTTATAGGATTGGGAGATTGTCTGAAAAATCACAATAATGAATTTTGGAAGAAGGGCTGCCTTTTGAACAATTATTTATTTTTGCTTTTATCTTTTTCTTCTCTCTTCCTATCATCCAAATAAATCATAATCATTTCTAGCCAAACCCATTTTAAAAATATTGCTTCCTAATGTAAAGGTTGATTTTCAGCCAAAATGCCTATAACTGATTTAATTGTATAAATACTAGAACAAATTAAAAAATTTAATCAGAACTTCTCCAAGTAAGAATCATCTTTCTAGCATAATTATTTTCTTCCTGGATGGTCTTCTCACACAGAATGCCAAAGTCAGCTCTTTTTCATGATTTCTCTGCTATCAGATTTAAGCTATAGCTTTAGCTTGATTGACTCCACTTTCTTTTCTGCTTCAAGGAAACCTGTTGCCTCTGCTGGCATATTTACTGCTGCCCTTGCAGATATATGAACTATCCCAAGCATAACATGACCACAGATGGTAGAAAGTTCACTTTAATCAATCTCATGCTGTGTTTTTGGAACCGCCATTAGCAGTGCCAGTTTCATGGCTGATTGTCAGGGGCCAGCCTATGCACTGGTTGTGTGGAGCACTAATCTATTTAATTTTAACAGAGCCCAACTTAACAGCTTTAACTTTCCATTTTCAGGACAGTATATATTTATTGCTCAGTACTCTCCAGCTATTTCAAGGTTGAGTACTGTCCGAGTTAAGGGCTTTCAGTGTACTTGGTACTTCCGTTTAAAACAAGTGAGCAGGTGGTACAAAATGTTTTCATCTTTTCCAGTGACTATAAACTCATTTTCAAGCAGCCCTTGATTCCTTAGGACTATAGAAAGGGGGTAGGCTTGCTGTTGAAGCCAATGGATATCATTGTTATCTCTTTCTGGGGAAACCAATTCATACCTTATTTGCCAAAATGAATTAGAAAGAGTGTGCTTGCCTGGTTCAGGTCATAGTGGAGAACAAGCTTTCATCTTCACAGTTCTAACAGCTATTTATGAAATTGGATGGCTGTCATAGAAAAGATATTATATTTTCCTAACTTCAGGTAAATTTAATGGTACTAGCTACTTTTAATACTTTGGTAGACCATCAAGAAGAGTAAAGGAAACACATCAATAAAGATGGCATAAAGGAGTAATCTGATTAGATAAAATCTTTTAATTTTTTTATGTTAATGCAATGCAAGATGATATTACTAAGAAAACATACAAAGCATTTTTCTTGCTTCTGTGAAAAAAATAAAACAAAATCTCATAACAAAATAGTGCATAACAACAGTTTATATACTGTGTATCATGATCTTAAAAATAGCCAATATGTTACTCAGAGTAAAATCCTGCCTTACTTTGTTCTACTTTAATTTTAATACCATATTATTTCTCTTGAAGTTTATTAATTTGTGAAACCAAAGTAATGAATGAAAAATCCCAAAACAACTTAACAAATATAAAATTTGCTTTTATTCAGACATTCAACTGATTTATGCCATTATGGAAATCAATATTGAAATTGCAACAGAAGAAGTATCCTTTCCAACATCATGGTGTTAGGCCTCATAACCACATAGAATGATTTGTGGACTTAATTCCTTTGTTTATCATTTCCCTTTTCTCCTCTTTTTTTTAAAAAATATACTACTGATATATTGTTTTGGTGGTGTCTTGCTTACTTTTCTCTCATTACTAGGACAAAATACCTGATGCCCAAAATTAAGAAAGGAAAAGTTTCTTTAGTTCACAGTTTGTGGAGGTTTCAGTCCATAATTAATAATATAATCTACTGGGTCCAAGCAGGGTGGTACAGCAGAGGAGCAATACCTCATGGAAGCCAGAAGACAGCAAAAACAATAAGAGCCAAAAAGGAAGGAGCATGCAGAGAAGATTGTTTTTGCCTACTTGGGTATGGCACTCACAACCATAATCCCAGCATTGGACCATGAATCAATCACAAACTCTAGAAGCTGGCCCCCATGACCACATGAGATTTGGAGGGACATCTAGACGCAAACCATAACAAGCGATATTAGGGGAATTAATATATTAAAATGTTTAAACTATTTCATAATAGATATCAAACACTTATAATGTCTACTAGTAGTAAAGATATTAATAGTCACATGAACAAAATATTTCTCATATAATTTGCTGCCAACTAATTGAATTTGATGTTTTCTTTACAAATATTACTTTAGTCTTCAATATTTTCTTAATGAGAAGAATTATCCTTATTTGCATATGAGCAAGTTAAGAATCAATGATATAGAAATTTCTGTGAATTCAGAAGGTTTGGGAAAGCTGACGTATATATTGAGATTTGCTTACTGTCAAGACCATGTTGTTAACCACAACCCAAAGGACTTTTCTTTGATGTGTTCCTATTTGACTTAAAATACACCACTCAGTCTCATATAATGACATCGCTCTCATTTATTCATATGCAAATACTCTTTGAACACAATCTATTTCTTAAAATAGGATTTGCTCATTGGGAAAGTGAAATAATGACAGCATCATTTTTGGGAAACTATTAGACCATTGGTATGATTTAAATTATGTCAGAAAAAATGACAGGCAGTATCAATCTACTCCAACATCTTGCAAACATACGATTACAAGAATAGGAAAGTACTGCAGGGCAAACTTCTATGTCTCCACACCATCAAAGTCTTAAGACCAAAAAAGGAACATAGTTCTTGATACTAAAAGTAGATAAAATTGCTAAAGTTTGTATTTACAATGTAATTGAAAATGATAGTTTGCAATACAAATATAATTATGCTAGGTATTTACTTAATTGTATGCTCTTTTAAAGGTAGGGATAATCTTTTGTCCATTTGTCCTCATATTATATAAGCTAATACATCCTGACATTTAACATATGGATAAAACCTGTACCAATTTCATTAACTAATTTACACCTATACACAAAATTCATGCTTGAACAGGAGATAAATCTATAACACCGTTTAGTCAGTCCCTCCATCAGTGTCCTCATTTTGCTACTAATCTATTCCAGGGATGTTGGTTCTGCAATTATGCCTTCTTTCATCTGCATCAGAAAACTTCCTTTTCGTTTGTGCAGAATCACTCCAATTGGATTGCAATATGATTTATTATGATTCTTTCTTTAAAAAAAAACTCCACAAAATTCCACTTTTCTTAGTCACTCCTCAGTTTTCTATTCAATTTTTAGACAAAATCTCTCATGAAGATTATTGCTTTTCTCCTTCTCTAACCTTTTATTCTCTCTTTAATCTCTTCCAGGTAAGTTTTTTTTCCATGAAAAGTCAATGAACAACTCTATTCAACATTACAAATTATAATTACTAGTAGTAAATTTACTGTACTGTTATACTTGACTTTCTAGTAGTATTTGCCAATGGTGAACACTATTTTTTGGGGGAACACTCTTGTCTTGCCTTCAAGCTTCCATAAAATGTCTGTTTTCTCCCTATATCTCCATTATTCTCCTCTAAGTCTCCTTTAGTGGCTCCTCCTTTACAAGATATGTAAATATCACGGTTCTCTGAGATTTTTTTCTTCTATGCATATTCTTTAACTAGATCATCTTATATTCTCATGACTTTAGTTACAATCTACACATGAGTGATATTCAAATGTATTTGTGTGTGTGTGCATGTGGCTCATTATAAAGTCCCAGACTTTTCCGATTTAACTTAGCGAAACTACTTTCTTAAGCGTCTTGTATATCAGTTAATGAACCATTATACTGAATTATTTGTTGTTACTCAAATTATCGCCACTGATTCTTTACTTGCTCTCACAAGACACATTCAGTCCATTAATGGTTATGCCTGGTTTTATAAGTATTTCTGCACCCACTATATTTAACTGCCACAGTTAAGAGAAAACTAACAATATTATCATCATTCATCTGAACTATTCCAATCAGATGCTAGTGTCATCTTCTCCTTTCTTGCCTCTTTGTGTCCTTCCATTTACACTGCAGCCAGACTCTACTTTCAAAAGCATGAATCAGACACTGTCATCTCACAGTTCAAATGTCCTAATGGTTATGCCTTATGATGTGTAAAAGTCATCCCAGTTATTAAAGCATGGCTAATACAGTGCTTGTATACTATCTTGGAACAACCTGTTCATGCTGCTGTATTTTCACTTTCTTTACAATAAAACAAACAACTCTATTTCAGGGATATAGTTGATTCCTGAAATGGCTTTTCTTTCCCAATCCCTGAAATGAATAGCTTATTCAAAAAAAATTGATTCCTTAAATATGTCATATATTCATGATCTTTTTGTGAAGATCTAAAGTACTCACTTTATCATTTGCAATAGCATTACTTGTTTCATTTTATTCTTAGTATTTCTACCTATCTGAAATTACTCCTTTGCTTGTCTGTTCATGTATTTGCAGGCATATTTACTGAACATCTGTATTATCCTGATCTCCAATCCCTAGACTATAAGTCTCATGAGAGTGAAGAATTTTATTCTGTTATGCATCACTGTATTCAGTGGAAAACTGCTGGTTCTGTGCAAACACTGGAGTAAAAAGGCAATAAAGAGAAAATTATGAATTATGAATAGTATAGAGAACATCATTTATTTAAGAAATACAGTAGTTATATAATTATTAAATTTTAAAATCTTAAAATGTGTTTGTGTTTAAGGATAAAAGCATGCTCCTGATCTAGTATTCTATCATTTCTAGAACAATGTGATAAGATATGGTAATATTTTAATTTGAAAAACTAGTTTGTTGGGGTAAAATATTTCCGAGAATCACATAAAGTATATGAAACATAAGGGATAAAACCTAAGGATGCTCTTCTCTGTGCCTCTGTGTTTTGTCTCCCTTAAGAAGTAGCCTTCTGGAAGCAGTTAGTCCTATGCAGTTACTTTTTATCTTGCTTTTCCTTCCTCAGTTGCCATCACTACCATTATTGTCATAAGCAAAAACACAACAAGTGATATTTGTCAAATTTTTACTACACTTTAAAATTTCACTAGATGTCAAAAAGCCTCTTTGCTTACTAATAAAGTCTCTTCTCCATTGGAAGTGTATAAGCTAAGTGACAAATTCAGATATGACTGACATGAATATGATTTACATTTATATTACTGTTTCAGGTATTTGACTTTGATGAAAAAATCTAGTATCAATTTTTGTTACTGTATCAAACCAGAAGAATGTTATTGTTTGATTCTAGATAATCAGAAGGTCTCATGTGGTCATGGTGGGCAGGATTTTTGGAGTGTGTGATTGATTGGTGATGCAATGCTAAGATTAAGAGTGCTGTGTTTAAGGGTGGGTGATTCCTGGATCAGTTCACTGATTGGAGTGACACTACCCTAATCCTGGTAGACTGGATACAATATAAAGGATAGAATAAAGCTCATCTTCCCTTTCTTTCCTGGCTTGCTTTTCCTGTCTTCTCGCACCATGAACTCTTTCTTCTCTGGGATGCTTTTCTGGCAAGCCATTGTGCCTTGGAGTTAGGTGATCATGGACTGAAATGTCTACAAACTGTAAGCTAAATAAACCTTTCCACCTTTAACCTTGGGTGACAAGTATTTTTGTCTCAGTAACAAGAAAAGTAATGAAGACAGAATTTGGTACCAGAAGTGGGATAATTACTGTGACTATGCCTGACCATGTCATTCAGGAGCTTTTAGGAATGGTTTATGAGAAGAATTTGGATTGATTTAGAGATACTGGCTGAAAAATTAGAGCTGGAACATCTTGGTCTGTAATAGAAGATTCTGAGAGTCTTGTCAGAGCTCAGAAGATGAGAATGCTGATACCCAAAACCAGGCTCCAGGGATTTCTTCAGGGAAGAACTGCCTTGTTTTTGGACTCCAGATGATGTGTGTTATAGCTTGGCAGAATATTTGTCTGCATCTTTTTTGTGTCCAGAGACTTTTCCTGAGATTAAGATTAATGGAGGTGGGCTAATTGACTGGCAAAAGAAACAAAGCAGTCTAATTTTGAAACAGTGATATGGTTACTCTTGGTAATTTTGTAGCCAGATTTATATTGAGAGTCAACAGCAAAGAACCCAGCAGAATGATTTAAGTCATTGTGAGTTTAGTTAGAAAAGAAGCTCCATTAAAACTGTGGACTGCAAAAATAGAGCAGAGATCTTGGTTGCTGAGAAGGAATAGAAAAATAGAAAAGATGGTATGAAAGTATCACAAGAAGCAGCATGATTTCACACTTTGCAACCTCATAATTTCAAAAATAAAAGAATTTGCTTTGAGAATATAGCCACAGAGGACCATGTTCTGGAATGGGATCAGCCTAGGGAATTCATTCCTCAAATTGGATTCAGAGTACTCGGTGATTTAGGTACTAAACCCCTCCATTCAAAGGAGAGAGAAGTCTGGCTTCTGCTCCTGCTTCTATCAGACCTTAGGATCATCCCAGTGGGGCTGATATTAGATGCATACAGAATGTAAGCATGCAGAATGAAAGGCATTCACCCAAGCTTCAGAAGAAGGCCTGGGAGACCAAGCAGTGTGCCCTTGATA
Source organism: Hydrochoerus hydrochaeris (assembly GCA_004027455.1). Taxonomy (NCBI): domain Eukaryota; kingdom Metazoa; phylum Chordata; class Mammalia; order Rodentia; family Hydrochaeridae; genus Hydrochoerus; species Hydrochoerus hydrochaeris. The sequence goes on from PVLA01003885.1 coordinate 60,599, forward strand.
GAGCAATCTGTGAAGCTGTGAGTGTGAAGTCAAAAGTTCAGTGCATACCCCAAAAGCTTGGAGAATTTAGGAGCATGGATTATCTGAAGAACCTTGTAAAGAGTGAGTAGAGTTGGCCCAAGAGATGCTATGGGGGCTGAAATGACCTGAAGTACAATAGACACAGAGCCACCCAAGCACTTTGGAGTTCATAACTTGCCACAAATTTCCTTGGATGCTGCACATGGAACTACAGAACTTAATGTTTTCCCTGAAGGATTTTGGACTTTGGGAGGCCAGAGGCAGAATGTTATGCTTCTGTCTGAATGTTCCCCCAAAGCCTCATGTGGTCACAGAGGGACAGGTGTTTTGGAGGTGACTGAATCTAGAATGTACAACTGATTGATAGTACAATGCTGTGATTAAGTGCACTGGGATTAAGAGTAGGTGATTGCTGAATCAGTCCACTGATTGTATTGGCAGTACACTAATCCCAGTAGACTGAATATAAGGGACAGAAGGAGGCTTGTCTTCCCTTCCTTCCTTGGCTTGTTTTTTTGTTTTCTGCTGCCACAAATTGTTTCTCCTCTGGAATGCCCCTCTGTGAAACCATCCTGCCTTGGTACAGGTGATTATGTATGCAGATGTCTATAGACTGTGACCTAAGTAAATCTTTCCTGCTTTAACATTGGATATATTTGGTCTCAGCAGTGAGAAAATTAACTAAGACATAGATCATGGTCAATGCTTAAAATTTTTATGCATATTCTGCCAAGTGGAGAAAAACTCAATAATTACTTTGACTCTATGACAGAGATCCACACTCTCGCTGAAATGACAGTCAAGACAGGGAAAAAAATTCCCACTATATTCATGGTAACTCAGAGAGCAAAAGCATAAAACATCCTTCCCAAAATAAAAACAAAGGTCGTATATACATATATATATACATAGATAGATAGATGTATATATATATATAGATAGATAGATAGATAGATAGATAGATGCATCCATACTATTTATATATCTCTAAATTACCAAGCATAACAAGCATATAAAAGTCAAACTTGAACATAACTTTTTGTCTAGTCAGCAGAAAAAAATCAAATAGACTCATAGATTGTTAATTAAAAATATAACATTATAGGACATAAAAACCTTTCTTTCCCATTGCTCTTTTTTTTGTATGTAATAAAGATATACATAAATAAACACAGCAAGAAAAAATGTGTTGTAATTTTACATTCTGGAGGAGAAGCCATCTGTAATTTGTCAAAATACTGATCGACTGATAAACAAACATTAGCCAAGAATCAAACATGCTGTAGTATTCATCCCAGAAATCCCAAAAGTATAAAGTACCCTCATATTGCCCATTAGCATAAAGAATAAAATATTTTTCCTTTTCACATACTATGTTTTAATTGATTATCAAATGAGGAGTAAAGACAATATTATAGAGGAAAGAGGGAAATATATGTGTCAGCTAGTTTAGTAATGTGCTAAGAGGTGGCAATTCAGGTCCATCTGGAAAGACAGACAAAATTTGAAAGAAGGGAAAATTCTAAATGAAGCAAAACTAGGGCTGAAGTCTTAAAAGTAACACTATGTAATAAATATGTCAGGAAGGATAATAGGCTACATTGGTGAAATTGAGAGTTTAGGAAAAAAAGGAATAAAATTTAAAGAAAGATAGTTTCACAATTTAAAGACCTTTGATTGCTAACTAAGAATGCAGGAACAATAGAGATTCTGAAGCATTTTGAAGTTTGAACTATGTTTAAAAATATGATTTGAATATATTGATATAGTAACACTACAGAAGTAGCAAGTATCATGATATAATAATCAGAGCAGTAAAAAATGCCAAATATGTTTATGCATATTCTGCCAATAATTATATTATTGAAGATACACAGAAAATTAACTAAGCTGTTTTGAAAACATCAGACACTGGCTGCTTAAAGATTTTTTTTAATTTAATGGGACTAGAGAAGACTCACTCATCTGTGCAACCAAAAAAGCTGATTTTTGAAAAAAATGAGAATGTGGTGGTTGTTACTGGAAGCTGGAAATACCATGGAGAGAAAAAAGAAAGAACATTTAGTGGATTACTGACCTGCAGTTGAGAGAAAGAAATTCTACTGTGTGGTTGCACAGTACAGTGACTTGAGATAACAAGTAATGTGCATTTCAAAAGCTACAAGAAAGAATTATAAAATTTTCTCCATAAAGAAATGATAAATGTTCACTGATATATACAGATATGTTTACTTTGGCTTAAATTTTTTGTTTGTTTGTTTGTTTTTTGGTACCAGGGATTGAACTCATGACTTCTCACTTGCCAGGCAGGCACTTATGCCACTGAGCTAAATCCCCAACTGGCTTAACTATTATACAATCTATGTATGAATCAAAAAAAATCACATAATACCCCATCATATGTACAATTTAATGTGTATGTCCATCATTTAAATTTAATTAAAAATAAAACCAAATTAAAAAGCAAGAAATTAAGCATCTCCAATACTTTTCTTGAGACATGTTGTAAGTCTTAATGAGACACAATTAATGCCTTTGCTTAGGTGTCTCACCTTCTTTATCTTTAAACACATAAATTCCCAAAAGTAGATTACAGAAGAAAACATTTTTTTCTACCTATATAATGAAAAAAAATTAAATACATTTCACTATGTTTCAAATATTTCTATCATAGTAAGAATAATTACAGGTAAAATGTTATTTCATTTTCTGAACATAACCAATAAATTTGAGTTAGTCTATTCTACTCACAAATAGGAATATTTCATTCTGTGTTATGGGGTCCTTTAAACAAATACTGTGTCCTACTGATAAGAGGAAATGAAACTCCCAACCTACTATACATACAGTATAAGTCTGTTCTCTAAAATTAAAGAATGAATTTTAGGAACAACAGAGGTGAAGAGCAGAATATATTTATTGAGAGAAAGAAAGCTTCTGTTTGGGAGAGAGACAGAAGGGGTCCCAAGTGGGTTGCCAAAGTCCCCATCTTTTCTAGGGATTTTATAGAGCAAAACCGTGAAATGAGGCAGGTCCAAAATGGGAACTCACAAAGTGGGCATAAATTGGGACAGAACTATGGTCAGCCATTAAGATTAATAGCTCAGGTAAAAATTGATTAAATTGGGGACAAATGGGGAAGTGAGTCACAGTAGCAAGGGGGCATGTTTAAAGAATAATGACTCTTCATGTAGGGGGTTGGGACTGTGACTCCTGGCTTCCTCAGGCTGATAGAAAACTATTTAGAATATCAATTCCTGATGTTTATCCTTAGGAAGTATGTTGGTGCATTTTACTTATCTTTTATCTTAAGGTCTGGCCCACAGCAGAGGTGTCTGTCTCCCCCACATTTGCAAGGTATCTAACCTTTGCACTGGCTCCTTTGAGGGCCTAGCCCCATCTCACTGCTTGTAATATTTCTCTCTCAGTTGCCTATAACATTGCTTCAGGCGGAGAGAGCCGAGACTAATGAAATGTACCTAAACCTTGCTAGGCATGTCTTGACAGGTATTGAAGTGATATAGGCGAATGAAACTCTCCACCTACTATGTCTGGTATGAGCTTGTGTTCTCTAAAATCGAAGAATGAATTTTAGGAACAATGGAGGTTAAAAGCAGAATATATTTATTGAGAGAAAGAAAGCTTCTGTCTCGGGGAGAGACAGAAGGGGTCCCAAATAGGTTGCCAAGGACTCTGTCTTTTCTTGGGACTTTTATAGATTAAACCATGGGTTCAAGGTGGAGGAAGACTGGAACCTCACAAGGCAAATGGTCATGAGGTGGGACATAACTATAGTTAACCAACAAGATCAATAGTTCAGGTAAAATAGATTATATTAGGAACAAATGGGGAAGCCAGTCATGTAGAAAGTGGGCATTCTTAGGAGCAGTGACTTTTCCCTAGGGGGATGGGAACTATTTAGGGTATCAATCCTCAGGATATGGGTGCTTTTGTTTGGTCTTTTGTCTTGAGGCCTGGCCCACAGCAAGGAGGCATCAGTCTCCCCCAAAGTTTCCAGGTGTCTGCACTGGCTCCATTGAGGACCTAGCCCTGTCTCACTGCTTATAATATTTTTAACTAACTCAGCAGCCTGCAACAAAAGGATGTGTGAAATCCTTGAGAAATCTTCTATTTAATGTACTAAATTTTCTATCTTGTTCAATAAAAATGATTGATCTATCCTACATTAGGAAGATTCACCCAGACTTGGTAGGTGTTAGGTTTTTAGTGCAAGAAGAGAGAAAATATAATATAAAAAGTATCCTTTATTCTAAGGATGTGGACAGGAGCCTGACCATAGCCAGTCTGATTGCCTCCTCTACCAGGAAAGCAGGGTGTGGGATATATTTATAAGCTCTGACAGGGTGGCGTTTAGGGCGGGCATTTGATGATGCACAGGGGGCTGACTGGAGCCTTTTTCACACCCCTGGAAAAGAGAAAAAGGAAGTTGTCATATGGGAAGGAGGAAATGGCTTTAAAGTAAACATCTTTGATCCAGCCTCCACTATGGTAATGCAGTGCAGGGCATAGTCCTTTCATTCCTGTCTTTTTATTGTTAGGAAAAGGGCAAAGTCTCTCTCTTACTATTTCCTGCTGGCAGGGGGTGCTGTATTAGAGTTTAGGAAGGTTGATGGGATGATGGTTGATTCCCATGTAGAAGCTGGTACCAAGTGTTTCAGCCAGAACAACTTCATCACTGGTAAATGCCCGAGTCTTAGACTGAAAAAACAGAGACTAGGTGCTATGAGGAGGAAGGCCACTATCATATTTAAGGATCTAGGGGAGGTAAAAGGAAAGGTGCCTTTGATTTTATATGCCATTTCATCAGGACCATGGTGAGGTAGATTCTAAAAAATTAAGTTTGGGGTTAGAAGGAGTGAAGTTATGAGAGGTGATTATTTCTCCATCTGAAAGGATAAAAGTTAAAAGTGTAGGTAGGTAGAACTATTCACTGGTCCAGGAGTTGAGCTGGAAAGAATAAGAGGGGTGGGGAGGGGCAAGGCTGTATTACTATAAGGGAGATAAAAGCCTAGACTCTCAGGGATCTCATGTTTGACTAAGCAGCTGAGGGTAGAGAGAACTAAGAGAGTTGTCATGTAGAACAGCATGAAGACAACTTTATGATGATGTGGGAGTCTTTAGGAAAGACTGTCAGGGGTCCTGCTGTAAAAAAGATAATTAGTAGAATGTAAGGAATTAAAAACCAAATTGGATAACAAAACATGACTTAGCCTGAGTGTTGTGGCTGTGAGGCCTTGGTGAGACGGAGACAGGTAGAAGATGAGATGACCACTCAGGATGGTTAGATTCAGGATTGGGAGGGCACTGTTTAGCTTGAGTGATGTGAAACCAGGAGGGAAGTCCAGCAACTTTGACCACTGTTAGGGTTGCCAAGAAGACCAGGTAAAGGCTGCTCTGCCATGGTTGTAGTCCTTGGGATAATTTTCTTTAACAAGACTTTAGCAACTGCATCAGCAGTCAACCTGGTCATGGGAAAGGCTTTTACCCATCCTGAAAAAGTACAAATAAGGTGAGAAAATATTTGAGAGTTTTGTGGTGGGGCATGTGTGTAAAATCTATCTGCCAGTCCTGATCAGGGCTGTGTCTGAGAAATTGATGAATAGGAAAGGAAGGGGGTGGTATGTGTCACTGAGGAGAGGTTTTACTATAGAGATAACAGGTGTAAGTTGCTGAGACCTCAGAGTATCTGGGTCAGTCTATATAAACACAAAGGAATCCCGACAATTAGGGTGTAGGGGAGATGGTCAAAAAGGCATTTTTAAGATTTACAACTGTAAAGTGAGTGGTAGAGGGAGAGATATGAGAAAGCCTGGTATAAGGGTTTGACACCACTGGGTGGATTGGGGTAATAGCGTTATTGATTAACCTAAGGTCTTGTATTAGACGATAAGACCCATCAGGCTTGAGTACTGGGAGAATGGGAGTATCATAGGGTAAATGAGTAGGTTTAAGACAATCATTATCTAAAAGGCACTTAGTTATAGGTTTAAGTCCCTGTAATTGTTTGGGAGCTATGGGATATTGGGGAATGCAAGGAAAATTTGAAAGATCCCTGAGCCGAATTAAAACAATCATGGCATGAGTAGTGCAGGTGAGATTGGATGTACCCCAAACTATGGGATAGACCAGAGAAGGAGTAAGGGGAGGGGATGGCTTTGCAGCATACTGTGAGGGAGTCTGGAGGACTAGACTTGTGGGCAGGGAGAAGGTAAAGGAAAAAATTAAGCTTTTAAAGAAGATCTCTACCTAGAAGGGGCATGAGACATGTTGGAATTACTAGGAAGCTATGAGTAAAGAAGAGAGCCTGGAACCTGAATGGAATAGGCCCTGTCTATAAGGGCTGCATTGGTTGGCCATCAACACTCACTATAGAGACTGAATACAAGGGCCTGAAAATTCAGAAAGGACACTATACATGGCCTCTATGTCCACAAGTACAGAGAATGTCTTACCTGAGACCTCCAGTGGGACTTGGGGCTCTGAGAAGGATACCTTAATAGGGGCTGTGGACCCTGAGCCCCATCAGTCTTCAGCAGCAAGTCTGAGTAGATCAGTCAGCGATGAATCTGGTGGTGATGAAATCTCCTGTGAGGGCAAGGTATTAGAGGATGGCTTATCTGCTTTCTGGTGGCTAGGACAGTTGCTCTTCTAATGGCTCTTGAGATTGCAATTGGGTTGGGGCACTCTCTTGCCCAATGTCCTTTTTGCTGCCCTTGAAGCATGGTCTGGGAAGGGCTTGGGCAGCTCCATGTTGTTTTGGCTTTCCTGTCTTGGGAGCACCAAGTGTCACTGCTAAGAGATCAGATCATTATTTTTCCTTTTAATTTTTATCTCTGTAGTTGAGAACATGAAAAGCCACATTAAGAAGGTCTCCCTGTGGGGATTGAGGGCCAAGTTTAACCTTTTGTCTTGGGATTTGGCCCACAGAGGAAGGTATCTGTCTCCTCCACAGTCATAAGACATCTGGTTTTTATCTTGGGTAGGTGTACAGCTTTAAATCTAAAGGAGACAAGGGCAAATAATTAGGTATGCAGGAGTTAAATAATAGAATCAACAGGGTATTTATGAGTATAGTTTTAGTAATGGCTTCCCATAAGGAGGGTAAGGGTAAGGTCTAGGGAATTTTAGAAATTAACATGTCATTGATTTGTCTTATACACATTTAGGTTTTACAATTGAATAAGTATTTCTTGTGCTGTTAGAATGTCTGATGCTATCTGATTTTGAGGATGGCCTGTTTTATTAATTTTACCTTTTTATTTAGGAGAGAGAGATCAGCTGTGGTGTCATTTAAGTATAATTAATTATGGCTCCAATATGTATCAGATAACCTTTTTTTGGGGGGAAGATCTGGTGGATCTCAGCAAAAGGAATTGAAATGAAATTTATAATTATCTCTTAATTTTAGTTGTAGAACATCTAGAAGATTGATAACAGTACAATGTAGTAGGGGAAGTAAGCTTAACATTAAACCTTAAATGGAACTATTATTTTATATTAACCATGGGTGTTTTTAACATTTGAGCACTGAAGAAATTCATGACATTGTTTGGACTGTTCACTATTTAAGCATCTCTAAGTATAACATATACATTATATATATTACATAAAAATTATTAGCTGACTGGTGACCTTGTGTTGGTCTTACCTGAATCTCCTGGCTGGAGCACAAGGAAAAGGCAGACATCTGGATTTGAAAGAAAACACTTGTAAACAATCTTAATTTTACATTTGAGAGCATGAATATATCATCAGATCAGGAACAATGAATTGTCTCAGTCATATGAACTGTAGTTGGGGTGTCTTCCATAAGGCTATGGAGATTATTGGGGTCTCTGATTAATGAATAAGAACTGGTTTAAATCACTAGGTGGCCACTTTTTTATTCATCAGTTGAAGTCCTGTCCAATATCTCCTCACCCCAAGGGATTTTGTTTAACCAGTTTTAACATTTTAACCAACTGGCAAACTAGGTGAAAACATGCTTTTTAAATGTATAACCCAAGTAAACCTTGATTAAATGATCTGAAAATGTAAAAGAGTAGGAAAACAAATTGTTGAGCTCAAATAAAAGGAACAGCTGTTTACAGAACAGGCAAATGGATAAATGTGGACAGACAATCAATAGATATATAGACTGACAAGCGTCATAAAATCAGAGTGCACTCAAATATATTTGGTCAATTTGAACTATATAAAAAATAGACTAGTATGAAACTTTTTGTAAATCAATTGAGATCTATTGAAATATGAATAGCAGAAAAGGAACCTAATTTATGACTAATCTGAGATAGGTCAGAGAGGGAGAAAGGGACAGGATTACCAAGTATGGTGAGCTGGCAGGAAAAGGGCAGTGAATCAGGAGTAGGAGACAAAGAACCATCTGACTGAATAGACTGCTCTGGTGGGAGGGATTGAGAAGTGGAGTCTGGGGAGAGACTAAGGGGAGGATTAGAGACTGCTGTGGGGGAGGGAGGAGGAGAGGACAGTACGGTACAGGGGGTATGGAAACCTTTGGTTGAGAAGGCTGTGGGGTTTGTTCTCTGGGATATGGAGGAGGAGGAGCAAAGACAGGAGGCATGTCATTTAAAGGGAGAAGAGGGGAGGATTTCTGGTAATGAGAGAAGAGCACATCCTTAGGGACAGGAAGGTCTGTATATATGCAATTTCTGCTAATTTGTTGCCCATTTAGCAGAACTCATAATTTTAATATCTTCTTTTAGGCCAAGGGCACCAAGGTTATGAACCAGGCACCCCAGAAATGTGTTTTTGGGGGGACAGGAAGTAGTATTCCCCATTTGTCCAATTAAAAGTGAGCCAAAAAAACCAATTTTGCCTCAGGGAAACCCCCAAGGGAGTGAAAATTGTCTCAGTTCACACTTAACAAAACGGATCGTCATCTATTTTCAAGCATGATTTAAATAAAAAAGGCTCCAACCCGATACCATTGGCCATCACCAGAGGCACAGGTCGGGATCCCAAGGACTACAGTAACAGCTCTGCCTCAGACCCTCTGAGGACGTGAGAACAGTTGTCTTAGACCCCGGACAGAATGGATAATCTGGTGTGGGCCCAGCCCACAGTAACAGAAAATCCTGGACAGAAATTGGCTCACCTGTGGTAAATCAAGCCAGTGTTGTTCACGGGTGGTGACAAGTTGAGCAGCTCTTGTGTGTTGAAAATGAGGAATTAATCCAAGATATGGTCCAGTCTGTGGACTAGCAGGGGAATTCAAACTGGGAGGACCCCAGGAGCCACTCACACTGCTATCCAAGTCACAACACAATTCTATTAGGTTTTTGGTGCAATAAGAGAGAAAATATAATATAAAAAGTATCCTTCATTCTAAGGACGTGGACAAGAGACCAACCATAGCCAGTCTAATCACCTCCTCTGCCAGAAAGCAGGGTGTGGGATATATTTATAAACTCTGATGAAGTGGCACCTAGGGCGGGTATTTGATGATGCACCGGGGGCTGATTGGAGCCTTTTTCATGCCACCGGAAAAGGGAAAAAGGAAGTTGTCACATGGGAAGGAGGAAATGGCTTTAAAGTAAACATCTTTGATCCCAGCTCCACTATCACAATGCCGGGCAGGGCATAGTCCTTTCAGTAGGTACTACAATACTTTATGAATACAATACTTATGAAGAATTGTTATGGAATTAGAATACTGAAAATCTGCAGCATTTAAGTAGTGAGTGACTAAGGGACTTTAAATGGACAGTTGTTGGCTCATTTGGATATCTTGAACATGTGATTATAGTGGGTAGGAAAAATTCCAAATGTGGGACTAGAAGTCAGCAGAAAGATATTGAGGTAAAAATGTATGTCATGTATTCAGACATACATTTATTGTTAAAATTAATAAAACAGAACTAGGAGATAATTCAGAGAAAGAATATATAAGTTCTAAAATTAAATCTTGATGCTTTTCCATATATAGAAATTTGAAAGGTATAATTAAGAACAAGTATTATTGAAAGGCAAGAAAAGAATGAGAACTGAAGTTAGGAAGTATACGTTTGTCATTTATTGATATAGGGAAAACCATTATTTCTTTATTCCATTTGTTGTATAACAATGTTAACGATAGAAGTGACAAATATGATTCATTTTTTAAATTTTCTAAATGTTATGATATAGAGGGGGTACAAAATTCTCACCACAACTCCCCTCCCCAGCAAGATAAAGTTTCACAGGTTTGATATCTGAATATACCTGGTTGCTTTCTGCTGCCAGGAAACCAAAATTTTGAACAGACTGCTGAATTCAGTATCCCAAAAGTTTCACTAAAGACTTCTACAATGCGTGGGTGAAACAGAGCCTTAATCATTTAGAAAGAAAAATGTTCCATAATCTCCTAAACATTAAAGAAAGTCTATAGATGAAATAGTTACCTTATCTTGTCACACATTTCTAGAAAATATGCATTCAAATATTCCTGCATTTCATAATTTCATATATCACAGAAAGAAAATATTGAATTATGGAAAACTGCAAATCTTTTCCAACATAGATTAGTTTTTCCATCATGTATGAATTGATGTGATGATGGACTCTTCTGTGTAGAGAAAATGCAACCTGATAAACAAAGAGGATGTGACTTTAAAAATGTTTTACTCTTCAATTTAGGTCTGAAATTTTCAGTGGAAGTCATGTTCATTGGTCTCTGCTGATTCTGCTAAGGTTTACTATAGGTACTGCAATAAAATTCAGCTTGATTATTCAAGTGAAAACTCTGGTCATTGAGCTGTGAGATGCTTACTTCAAAGCCTGCATTCCTTATGTGCTTCCTGGAACCTACTTACCTGGTGACATAAATTTGATTCTCTTTCCTCAGAGATACTGGAGCACTTTATAGTTGCTCTTTTTTAAATGGGGATTTTCTATTTCATCTGTTCATATAATGGTAAATGATGTTACAACCAGAGAGTTTTATCTTCCCTTTGTTTTATATGAAGTAGGTGCACCGAGTTGCAAAGCTGAGTCTATCAACTCTAACAAAGTTGGCTAATAACTGTAATTTAATGCATATTTATAATCACAAGCCTTAATTAATTCCTTTTTCTCTGGGATACAGGACTGAAAAATCACAATTTAAAGGAAGAGAGATATTTTGACTCATGATTTTAGTCCAAAGTCAGCTGACTCCTAGACAGGAACAGCATGGTGGAAGAGTCTAGGTGAAAGAAAATTACTCACATCATAGCATCCAGGAAACTTACAGTTATGGGAGAAACCAGGGAAGGAGACCTACTCCTTCAGGTCTAATCACCAGTGACTTGCTTTTTCAACCAGACTTCTATATTCCTTCATCCCAATCACCTTTCAAATATGTGAGGCTTTGGGGATCATTTTACATCTAAATCATAACAGTCTGCCCCTAGGGTAGACACATGTTTATCTTATTATACCAAATGCATTTAGTTCATCTCTTAGAGTTGCCATAATTTGAATAGAAGTCTAATTTCAAGTCTCTTCTGAGACTCAAGACAAATTCTTTTCTGTGAGCCACAGTAAACATTTAAAAAGACATGTAAATACTTCATTCAGTAGCACAGTTCAACATTTCCATTTCAAAAGGGAGAAATAGGACAAAGTAAACAATTTGGAATAAACCAAGATTCAAATCCAGGGGGAAGTAAACAAATTAGAATAAAATTAGATAAAAATCCAGCAAACCCATCATTAAAATCCATAGCTTCATGTCCCTTACCTGGGGCAAGTTGTGTTGAGATATATATCCCAAATGCCTGGGCAGCCTCACCCCTACAACATTGTCAGTTTTAACCTTCATAGTCCCCTGCCTCTCTGTCACACACACACAAACACACATTGTTATGGTTTGTGTCTAGGTATTTCCCAAAGCCTCATATAGTCATAGGTGGAGTTTTTTCATACATGGATGAATTTAAAGTCTGTGATTGATTCATAGTGAAATGCCAGGATTAGGGATGCTAGGATTAAGGGTGAGTGATTAGTAAATTGATCCACTGGTTGATTTGCCACCACACTAATCCCAGTAATTTGGGTACAATATAAGGGATATAAAGATGCCTATGTGATCCATTCCCTTGTTTTCTCTTAGTATCTTGTGAGCACCATGACTGTTTTCTGCAATATGCCTTTGTGAAACTGCCCCATCTTGGAGCCAGTTGACTATAGACCAAAACCACTAGAAGCTGTCAGCTAAATAAACCCTTCCTTTTTAAATTTGGGTTTCAGATATTTTATCTCAGCAAAGAGAAAAGGAACTAAGACACACAGCCTGGCTTTGCTCACTGCCTGGACATTCCTCAACAGATGTTCCATATTCCTAATAATTTCACTTTCTTGGGGTTTCATCTGTACTTCTGACTTTGGCTTCACATTCTCAAATTTATGTATTGCTCTCTCAGGGCCATAGTATGTAGGATTTCAGACTTTCTTCTGATTTTTAATGGAAAACTTCCCTACACTGCATGTCTTATATTTTGCATGGTCATAAAATCAGTCCCATGTAGATGACATCAATGTCTGTTGTAGCTGGACCCCCTTGAAGAATGGCCACAGAGGCCTCAGAGATCCTGAATCACTGAGGACAATGAACTGAATCCCAGGGAACCAATTTTCTAGGCCACCCACTGGACATGGGGCTTTCTAATCAAAACAAAGTTTTGAGAAGGAATTTACCTTTACCTTTCTCCATCCTGGAGTTTGGGAAGAATGGGGTTTTACTAATTCCTGAGATGCCCTCAAGCTGATTTTCCTAGGGTCCTGATTATTTGGTTTTTGTTGGGGATCAGGCTACACGACAGATTGGTGGGGGACAAATTACTTGCCCTGCAGTCACAGGCAGACTTTGTCTTGCTTCAAGAATAGGGAAGTCTTGTGGAAGGCTAAAGACTGAAGGCTTCCTGGCTGGATGGGATATAATCCCTTAATCCCAGAACTGCTGAGGACAATACAAAGTAAGTAAGTAAGCATGATAAAGATGGTTAAATTGTTTCCCTTGTAATGCCAAACTTATTCATCATTCTATTACCTTGTTCTTACTACAATTGCTGTTCCAGGAAAGGTACACTACTGGCTAGTAAAAGCGGGCCAGTTAAAGAGGTCTTTGTCCTTGCCCAATCTGAGGCACTGACCTGACAGTTTCCTTGAATCGTCAAATTTCTCTTTAGCTTTCTTTATCCCACACCATACCCTGCTGAGCAGGCAAACTGGGATATGATCAGCTTTCAGTACACTTGATTTTAAAACATTTCAACAACCATTCTCTTCATGGGTTATTTTCCTCTTCATTTGTATTGTAGAACTTACCCAAAGAAGCAAGCAGCACACATGCTACAATTTAAATTTAAATGTTGAGCTGTTTTGAAATTTCTTTTACTAGATTTATTAGTCTACAACCATTAATCTCAGACTCCTGAAGTCTCAGGACATGAGCAGAGTTGACATTTTTTTTTTTTTTTTTTTGTCCAGGGTATAATACTCAACCTGCAAACTAACTTCCAGTGGAGTTTTTGATCTCAAATAAAACCTACTTTGTTTGTTCTTTACCGTTTTCATTTATATCATCATTCTGGTCTTTTATATTATGACAAGAATGTCCTATCAAACTTGATTTACAGCATTCTAGAGCTTCTCTAAACGGCATCTCCACACCATTCCCAATTCCTGCTATGAGCCAGTTCCAGACTGCTAAATCACATAGTCAGGTATGTTCACAGCAACAGCCCCATGCATGTAACCAACACTGTATTAATTAGGTTTTTCCCAGAGTAACAAATTTAATAAAAAAGGAATGTATGCTTATACAGGGGTTTGTTATATTGTAGTACAGGATCAAAAATAGGAGAGTCCCAGTGTCTGTCTGCCAGGTAAGACAGAATAAACCAAAAATGTTATGCATTTGAACAGCACAGAGCACTCTGTAACAGTCAAAGATGAAATGCCTGGAAGCTTTGATGGGTATGAGTCTGCGTTAGAAGGTTGTATAGTCTTAGCTGAAGGGCTAAGGAACTGGAGACCATATCCAAAGGCATTGGCAAACACAAGATCTTCAAGAAAGGGAAGCACTGACTCTTTCTTTCTTTTTTAAATTTTGTCCAAATTACAAGCCTTTTAGCTAGTGACACCAACTTCTGAGGTTGGCCTTGTCTCTTCTGAAAGAGTTTTGCCCTAGAATAAATTACAGGATATTATGTTGGTAGTTCAACATGGTGGAAAGCCAAATCAGGGATGCTTACCCTGAAGGCTACTTCCTCCTTCTTCCCAGATTACAACTTCCTTCTTCCTTTCCCAGTGCACGCAAAGAAAATTCCAATCAGCTCCTAACGCGTCATCAATGCCTGCTCCAAGCATCACATCCGGTCAAAGGTCTCATATATGCCACACCCCCATATCCAATCAGAGGAAAAAGCCAAACCCTTGCTGGTTGTGGGGTCCTCTCCATATCCTTTAAATAAAAAGGTCAGAAAACAAGAGCCAGTGATAATCTCCTGTCGTCTTGCTTTGAAATCTGTGTCATTGACATTGTTTAAAACATTTGAAAATGTTTGTTAATTTAAAGAGAATAGGTTTTCAGACATATCTCTAATATATAATCCAAGAATAAGTAGCTGCACTGTAACATGCAATTTCTCTGTAGCTTGCATTTATGTTCTTTGTATTAAAAGCACTAAAAACACTAGGAAAAAACACATACTTCCATACAAATTCAAATTTTATTGGCATCATCTCTTTTGTATTGATTTTGTGTGAACTCATTGACAAAAATATTCATTTAAGTCATCTGCTTTTCCAGAAATAATGATATTCTTAAGAATAATCATGGGGTTATTAAATATGTTTAAAATTTCTAAGGTTCAATTCACTCTTTAAAAATTCTTTAAGGAAAAAATAATGGGTATGGTAGGATAGGGATTTTTTTCTTTTTATTTTCTTTACTCTTTCTTTCTTTATGTGCATTAGATAAATTTCTTTGCTAAGATGTTACCATAGTAATACATCCAAATACACTTCCTATTAGCAGTGTGTTCATCAGGAACTTCCCTTGCTCTAGTGAGAAAACTGACATTTCAAAAGTTTTTACATCTTGATGAGCCAAACTTTCTTCCTTCATTTCAGGAAGCAAACCAGACTCAGTCTAGGGGTGAGCAAGTGTGGAGGAAACCACAGAAAAGGAAAATGCTTTTAGGTGAATGTAGCAATAGTGAATCAGATCTTCGGAAATGAAAGAGATTCTTAGATACATTTTCAGCAGCAATCTTATGGAAAGAAATAGTTACTTGATGAGAAGACCAATGAAATATTTGCATCTCATTTTGAATGACACATGTACCCATAATCAGTGGTTAACAATATCATTTCACTTTTATAATGACCTACATATTTGCAATTTTCCAGACACAATCTACTGAAGACTGACACATACATAATGCATTCCTATTATTTCTCATTCACTTCTTTAATATGTCAACTTTTAAATGTATTCATGTGACTGATTTAGATGAGAGAATGCTTAAAAAATATTTTAAAAGTTCTGCCAAACTGAGACTGGTCAGGAAATGAATGGTTAATACCATCATTAAATTTTAGCATAATGCCTTCTATTTTAAAGATATGACTAGAGCAATCAAGCAGCATCTAACTGCATAAATTGAATTACAGTTTTAATTTACAAGTCACATATACTGAAATAATTAAATAATAGAAAAATACACTGCACTTTCTACTAGAAAAATGCACTGCACTTTCTACTAGAAAAATGCACTGCACTTTCTACTAGAAAAATACACTGCACTTTCTATTGAAATTTAGGAAAGCTTTAGAGTTTCTTTAGGGATTGAGAAAACTGGGTAGTTCACTCCAACACCCTGTCTAGATGCAGGAAAATTATTGGATACAGTCAGTTTTTCTTTCAATCAATCAAAAGCACTTACTACCTTTCTATAAATTGAGTCATATGCTAGAAACCAAGACACAGAGGGTGATAAAAGGGACAAAACTAGTCCTTGGCAGCATAAAGCTAGGTTCAGCTGAGAAACACAAGCCTAACAATGGATTTGGATCATTGATGAAGTAGTCACAACTATGAAAACCTAAAACTTAAAAAGGTTTCGAGTGATGAATCACAAAAGACAATGTTACTCAACAGATTGCTATCAACCAACCTTTCTGAAAAATGTACAACAAAAGTTAATAGTACTCTCCCCAAATCATTGAGCAAGCATTTCCTTTCCCCATTGTGTTGGAATTGCATTAATGATAAAGCATTTTGGTCCCTTTTAATTATAAGCCTTCACAGTGCCAAATGGAGGAGAGCTTACATTTGATATAATTTCAGTGGCTATTTTACTTTTGTTTTCTGTTATTTTTTATGATCCTGTCCAAATTCCTTGCCTATACCGATATCCTGAAATATTTCCCCTATGCTTTTTCTAGTAGTTCCATAATTTAAAGCCTTATATTTAAATTTTTAATACATTTTGTGTTGACTTTCATAATCGGCGAGGCACCTTTCATCTTCCTGGGTTTGTTGGAGTGGGGAGAGGGGCGGTGTTAGCAACTCTTTCCTTCTTGCCTTCTTCAGTACACCTTGTTGTTTTGTTATACTAAAAGCAGATATTATGCTGTCTCACCTGATTTTATTAGCTTTTTTCAGAGTACTTTTGTGCAGAGGCAGCTGTTCAACTTGGTGCATGTTTCTGGGGCAGAAATCACCAGAGGACCCCAGCCACCCTCTTGTCCTGGTAAATTAGACTTATTTTTCTTTAAAGTTCAAAAATCTATGTAATATATTGTGGCATAAGTAGAATCAATATTAACTTAGATGTGAGCTACACAGCTTATATTGAGGATGTGTCATAGACATTACTAGAATTTAATAATTCAACAGCTAAAGATAGGTTATTCAGGTCACATAGACAACTAAAGATAGGTTAAATAGGTTATTTTCTACTTTACTAGCAACAATTGATGCTCCAAGGATGATATTTTGGAGGCCTGTTTTTAAACAAATAAAAACTATAACACAAAAGGAAAACAGTGCTTTCCTTTTTTAACAAAATAAAACAAATAATCAAGAAGCTTAAAGTTATTCTCTTGAACACTAAAGGTAATTACCACACATAATACAATCCTCAGTTAAAAAAATCAATAATTGTATCTTAATAGGAACTTAAAAGTAAAAAATGTTTCATCATTTTGTATAGAACTATATTGGTCCATACTAATGAATTCAGCAAATACATCCAAACATCACTCTATTTTAGTCACTGGGTTTGATGTACACATTATAAATCAAACAATTCCTTGTTTTAGACCATAAATGTTGCACATAAGGAATCAGTGTAGAATCTTGGTGTTAAGTAATTCATATTCTGCATTTTCATTCAGGTCAATCTGCCTTATTTAAATTTTAGTTCTTGGAATTACAAACAAAACTTTACACTTGGTTTGAAAGATCATGAGAAAATTGGGCAAATATTATTAATTCTTAATATAAACATAGTACTTACAGCCCTTTAAAATATAGGTGAATTCCCATAGTAGCAAAATGAACTTTTAAAAGAATGCGTCTGGGCAGACTTACCAGTCAAAACCTTCCTGTTTTTGAATGACACATTTAAACCTACATTGACTGTTTCACTTTTGATAACTTGCTCCATTTCTCAACCAATTATTACTCCTTTTATCTTTTCCAGTGCCCAGATTTGTCCCCCTAATGATTTCACACTGCTCAGTTACAACTTTTAAAGCTTGTGTAAATAGTCCACTTCATTCCTTGTGAAGATTACTAGAAAAATCTTCAGACTTAGACTTAATACTGAATTAACCACTAAACATGGTTGTGCTTGTTCTGTGATTTTTAAGCTTCTTGTATCACAGAGGATATTTTTCTCACTTTAAAAGAAGAATATAGTTTAGAAGGAAAATGATAAAAGAAAAAGAACTCATGATATTTCACTGCCTGAGTCAGTCTTGTACATGGGCCACCTGAGAGACTCACAGAAGGGAATAGAGAAAGTGGCCCTTCACATTCAAACTGCTTCCTCTTGAGTTTCTGCTTCTTTGTCTTTCTTTCTTTCTTTCTTTCTTTCTTTCTTTCTTTCTTTCTTTCTTTCTTTCTTTCTTTCTTTTTTGTTTGTTTATAGCCCTGAAGTTTCTTCTTGGAAGGTGTTGATGTAGTGGTAAGAGTCAAAACTTGCTTTAAGCACTCATCATACAAATTAAATTTTAAGTAAAAGCAAGCAGCATTGCTGCTGAGTAAGTTCTTCCTTCAGACTGCTCAGACACTCTGCAAAATTGCCTGCTGACTTACTCCATGGACCAGAGATGCCAGTGGCCTGATGTCCAAAAGTATCTATCATAGGTGACATTTATAGTGGAGAGCTCTGTGCAGTTGTGCCAAAAGTACGCAGTAACTGCAAACAGGTTCTTTGGGGGTGACATGACATATTAAATTATATGCTGCACTTTCAGCTGAAAATGAGCATCCTGGAGAAATAAACACTCCTGAAAACCAAGCTAAGAGAAAATGAAAATGTGAAAGTAAAAAATACTTTTATTTTGATGAACTAAATATATAATCATGAATAAGGATGGCATACACCTAGCTACAAAGTGTGAAGTGCACCATACTTTCCGTTCTCATTTTAATGTGATATTTTGATATCTGTGATATCACGTCCATTTTACAAGTAAGCAAACAGAGACTCAGGTAGATAGAGTGATTTTTTTTCAGAGTTCTCACTATGGTTACAGAGGATCCACATGCACAGAACAGGCACATATTTGAAGCCTAAAGCATAGTTCTTTTTTTCATCATGCTTGTATCATGAAGGGTATTATTTAGTTCCAAAAAATCCTGTTTATGAATATTCTTTGGAGTAGAAAGGGACTATATATATGATGTGATTGCAAGTGTGACAGAAAAATTTCTAATCTCCTACACCACCAAATACTAGGTATTCTATATCAAAAGATTGAATGTAAGTGATATACTATAATATCTATCTTGGATTAGATCATGAAATGCTGAAACTGTTACTGAACTGGTGATTAATGTAGTTGTATTCCATCCATTTACCTTTGCTGGGTTAGGAGAGAGAGAGAGAGAGAGAGAGAGAACCTTATATAAACTCCCTCATAATTAAGTTACAGACCAAAGAATAGAAATCTAGACTTTTTTTCAACTTCAAGTTTCTGTCTTTGTTCTATATCATTTTGCCACTGTTAACAATAATTTATAATTTGATAACAATTACTCCAGGTGGAGGCTTTGGCAGATGCCTTAATTCAACTACAAATGTTCTGTCCTGATCTGAGAGTCCAGTAATAGTCATTGCAAGAGACATAATGAAGCAATGTTCTTTTACATATGAATGAGTGAAAGCAGATTGGTTGGAGTAAGTATTTAACTGAAAGTTTACCTGGTTTCAAAAGTAAATTACGAGGAAAGGCTGACCTGTATTTTAGAGCTATAGTTGCTCATGTTTAACATTTCAACCATGAAAATGAATATAGTCAGAGATTGGGACATAATTATGTGAGAATCGTTTCTTTTACCACCTTCTTCCAAATGATTCAGATTCAATTAACCATTTTTTTTTCTAATCGGAGTGAGGTTTCTAGTGTTTAGAGATACGTGTTGAACCTCTGACAATAGAAAATAAAATCACTTAGTATTAAGTCTTTGGAAAACATATTCATGGTTTAGAAAATTAGTGAGGATAGTAATGAAATCAGGAATTGCTAAAACTTTCTTTCAAGTTTCCCTCTATCAAGCAGTTACTCAAATCT
Source organism: Hydrochoerus hydrochaeris (assembly GCA_004027455.1). Classification (NCBI taxonomy): domain Eukaryota; kingdom Metazoa; phylum Chordata; class Mammalia; order Rodentia; family Hydrochaeridae; genus Hydrochoerus; species Hydrochoerus hydrochaeris. Next base: position 80,432 of record PVLA01003885.1, read on the forward strand.
GCCCTTTAAAGCCATATCTATACCTGAGGGTTTTATGATATCCGGGAAAGAAACAGGACTCAACATGAGCTAGGAAGGTGTGGAGGGAAAGGATGCCCTCGTCTGTTTTTTTTTCCCCCCACTTGTTATGAATAAAGTTTTATTGAAGGTCTGCTTGTTTCATGCGGTATCTTCCCACAGCCAACATCCCAGAGATGCATGGAATGCCTGTGGGGGAACTGCTGTTGGAAAGAACTGCTTTTAATCAATGTAGTTGAAAAAAATACTCATAAATAATTACAAAGTGGATCCTCCACTTTACCTCTCAACAGTAAACTAACGGTTTACAAGCCCATGTGCTGTAGACCAAAATGGTTAAAGCATGTCATATTGTCTAGAAGGTTGTGACTTGGGTTTTTCAAACAGTTCTGAGTGATGTTATCGACATTCTAATACATGGCTAGCTATGGATGAAATATAGTGCACCTCAGGGAACTGAATAACCCGAGGGAAAAACACCAACAGAAATAATTAGAATTGTTGGCTACTAGAAAGGTAAAACCAACAAAAAGAATAAGAAGACAATTTAATAATAAAGAATCTCAAAAATGCACAATGAGGCTGGCTGAATAAATTTCAATGGAAGTGCTTGATTCTTCTTTGAAACTTTCAAGTCTGAAAGTTTCAAAGAAGAATTATAATTTCAATTTAGAAGGATAAATATGAAGGAGATTTTAAAAATAACTGCCATGGTATCACCTAGAACTACTAGAGCCGATGTTAACTGAATAAATAAAAACTTTAAAAATTAAGTATTAAAGCGATGGATCTAGGAAGTCCTTTTTTAGGCATATATCAATTCAGGTAAGGATGGTCAATTGGTGATAAACTCTTCATAATTCCTGTCTACTTTGATGTATCGATAAGGCCTCTGACTCCTTATTTCATCTTCTGTCTTATATAGTGGTTCAGTAAATGGCTATCACCTTCATATACCAAAAGAGCCTCTGAAGCCCTATTTAATTTTCTGTCTTATATTGTGTTGACTGAGTGGCTATCATAGCTGCTGAACTTTCTTTTTGTGTATTGCTTTATTAAATACCACAAATGTAAAATGCTTTTGAAGCACAATTTGCTTCTACTCAATTTCAAATAAAAAAATTATGAAAGTATTTCCTTATTTTAAAAAACAATAGAATGCCAGATGTGGTGGTGCCTGCCTGTAATCCTAGCACTTGGGAGGCTGAGGCAGGAGATTACCACAACTTTGAGGCCAGCCTGGGCTACAAAGTGAGTTTTAGGTCAGCCTGAACTATATGATGATACCCTGATGCAAAACAAAATAAAACAAAACAAACAAACAAACAAACAAAAACAATAAATAAATAGCATGAATTTAAAAATCTAAAGACATTTTAAAAATGCATACAACAAAAGTTCACATATTTTTTCCATGTTAGATGACAAAATTTAATTTATTTAGACTTTAACTTCACAGATCAGATAACAATACCATTTAAATATTTCAAATGGGTAATTTTGAATATATGTAATCAGAAGATAATTTTACCAAGTTTTCAATATCTAAATTCAAATTAAAAGCTTAAAAATTTTGCAATTTATATCTTAACTGGATCCTTGGTCAGAGTAGTTCCATTTTAAAATGACTGACAAGAAAACAAAAAGGTATGCAGAATTCTGGAGTGGCCGTTCTTTTGAGCTTGTGTATGAATAGTGGCCTTGGCCTGAAGCAGGAGAAAACCCAGCAAGCTACATGAGGAAAAGTAGGAAATCAAGCTGTGCCATTTTATTTGTGCCTTCCCTCCGTCACTGCCTTGAGAAAATGAATGGTTCACAGGCTTCTAATTTTATTTCTCAGACATTATCAAAAATAAAATGAAGATAGTACAGAACTTCAGTGCTTGAGAGGACACAAAGGGAACAGATGAGGTCAATCCAAATTTAGGCATTTGTTTCTCTTGCTAGGCCTGCGCATACTCCAGACTGGTTCTGTAGCCTAGATATGTATTCTTCAAAGACCTCTGCATGATCAATTTAGGGCCACTGGGAAATGGTAAAAACTGAGATGTAGAAAGTTCTCTGGTCGCTGTCGGAGTAGCATATTCTTGAAAGAGATGCTAGGACCCTCTAGCCTTTTCCTCTCTTGCTTCCTGGTGATTAGTCAGCTATTTTTCAATAACATGTGCTCCTGTCATGATATGTTATGTTTCCACAGGCCCAGACTGTAGCACTAATTAATCATAGATCACAACCCTCAAAACCATGGGCCAAATTAAATAACTCTCTTTAAATTAATTATGTCAGGTATTTGTCAAAGTAACAGAAAACTTACAGAATACATGGATTGACATATACCATTACTTTCTTCTAAAGCTGGGGAAAGGGAGTATTAACAAACATACAGCATTGATCTTGGAACTTTTGGTTAGATTAAAAAAAAAAGGCTAACTGTGGCTGTCTGAATTTGATGACTCTTGAACAGAGAACTCAACCATGACCAATTTCTGAGCCTCTTGGAGCTCATCATAGACTTGACCTTTTCTCCTTCACAGTGTCAGAGTATCTGGTAACTCCTAGCAAAGAGTTCCTAGGCCAATGACACAAGACATTGGAAAAACAGCACTGATGAATATAGAGAGAATTTTATCAGAAAGCATAAAAATCAAGTACATTTTTAAAAGTTGTGTAAGAGCTTATTCTGAGAACTGTAAAATATCATTCAAAATCAGGAACAAGGCAAGGATGTCCTCTATCACCACTTCTATTCCATCTAGTTCTGGAAATGTTAGCCAGAGGAAATAGACAGGAGAAAGAAAAAGAATAATGATAGGAAAGGAAGAAGTTAAATTATGATTATTTACAGATGATATGATACTCTACATAGAAGGCCTGAAAAACTCCACCAAAAGACTTCTAGATTTGATAACCAATTTCAGTTGGGTGACTGGATACAAAGTCCAAACTCAATAAAGTTCCTGTACAACAGCAACAATTTGCTGAGAGAGAAATTAGGGAAACCACACTCTTCACAAGAGCATCCAAAAAAAAAAAAAAAACTTAAGAATCATTCTAACAAAGGAAGTAAAAGATCTATATATTGCAAATTTCAGTTCTTTGAAAAAGGAGATCAAAGAGGATATCAGATAGTGGAAAGATATCCCTTGCTCATGGATAGCAAGAACCAACATAGTGAAAATTGGCATACTCTCAAAATTAATATACAGATTGAATGTAATCTGATCAAAATATTATTAGCTTACTTCACAGAACTGGAGAAAAAATTTCTAAAGTTTATTTGGAAACAGAAGGGAACTAAAATAACAAAAGCAATTCTGACCAACAAAGGCAAAGCAGGGGGCATCACAATCACTGACTTGAAATTATACTATAAAGCTACTGTAACAAAAACTGTATGATACTTGTAAAAAAATAGACCTGAGGATCAATGAAACAGATTAGAAGATACAGACACAACCACAAACACACTCAGCCACCTTATCATTGACAAAGGAGCCAAATACGCTCTCTGGAAGAAAGACATTGCTATCTGTGCTACTTCTGTATTCTTCAAAGTCCTCTGTATTTCTTACAAAATAATACTTTTCTAGTCTTATTCTTATTTGGAGTTAACAATTCTTACTATTTCACGTTGTTTAAAATTGCCACAAGATTTCTGTTTCTTTATTGGCTAGATGGGCTAGATTGCTTCAGCCCATCAATAGATGAATAAATAAACAAATTATAGTGCACATGAACAATGGCCTCCTAATCAACAATAAAAGGAACATGGTGCTGATACATAGACCATCAAAGTTACATGTAAAATATTCTGATGTGAAAAATAAACCAGACACAAAAGAGGTCCAGATATGTGATTTCAGTTTGATGAGTCAAGCAAGTAAAACTTGTAACTACTACCACCAAAATATTAATTGTGCTTGAATGCACCAGATTTGCTGAACAGAGTCACAAAGGCACTTTTGAATTGCTGAAAATTTTCTTTGTCTTGATGGAGGTTTACATGGAAATACATGTTTTCTAAAATTTATAAAACAAAACTTTTAAAATAAGGACATGTTAATTTAAATGAGTATTGAGAAAAATCTATAGACAAAATTTTAGCAGTAAAACGATAGTTTCCATTTCTACTTGTTTTAAAATTCATATCACAAAGTCAATTACATCTAAACTTTAGAAAAAAATTAAATAATTTTTAAGAATACAATTAACACTAGCATCATAGAATTAGGATAATGGAGAAAGACATATAATATCTCCATAGTGAAAATTATGAGCTTAATTAAAATTACCCAAAACTATATAAACTCTGTTGATCTATAAATGTAACTAATATATCAGTGATGCCAATTTTCCACAAATTGTTACTTAGATCTCCAGCATTTCTGAAGAAAACCGTGAAGGTGTATGTGAAATTTGGTGTGGATAAACTACTTTCAAAAAATAGTCTTAGCAAATCTTTGCTTTGACATGATTCTCAGAACCTTCACTTTCTTATACAGTTATGAAGCTTATTTCCATGCCCTTAAAATCTAGGGAGAAATCGTAATTGTCTTTGTGATTTCCTCGACTCAGAGAATAAACCTCAGTAGGGAAGGTTCATGATTCCGAGACTAAGAAAGCACAAATGGTGACACAGGCCCAGGCCTCCTCCTTGCTCTGTGCTTCTCCTTTTCTTCCCCCTCACCTTTTTTTTGTTAGAAAAATGAAAAATATAAGCCATCTAACTAAATGTAGAAATTGTGTTCATAATATGCTCATAATTTTTATTTTAATGACTTTAGAATAAAAAATCATTTTATAAGTAACCCATTCATCATGCCTCTGCATTTTCAAGAAGTCCTTTCAAATATTTCTTCAATACACTGGTAGAACTCAAGCTTTGAATTTTGTGATAATGTGTTCATCTGATTACACCCATCTAAACAAAATATTTCTTAGTTTGCTATTTCTAGAATAAATCTGTTTTCTATGTCTCATGACTACCCCCTTCTATAATTGTGTACTACACATCCACTTGGAAACAGTCCATGTACTTTTTCAGAGAACACCAATGTAATATTAACCCCATTCAATGATATATATCACTCTCCATCACAGACCCTGACAGATAGTAAGAGATAAATATTTGTTAAATACGTCAATGTCTAAATTCAAAAATCAATGCTTATATAATATTCTTTATACATGTTTATTTTCTTTCTTTTTTGTATCCTTGAATGAAGTTTCATCACAAAGTCAAACAATATACTATAAAATTTTTAAAAATAAATAGAAAGTCATGTATTATCCTTAGCTGCTGTAATCCCAGCATTTGACAGGCTGAAACGGAAAAATCACAGATGTGAGCTTAGCCAGTGTAATTTAATGTGACTGTCTCAAAATGGGAAAAGGAGAAAAGAAGAAAAAGGAGGAGGGAGTGGAGGGGAGGAGGAGAAATGGAAGGGGAAGAGGAGAAAGAACATAATCCATAGACTCATACATTTCTTACCCAACTTTGAGGATTGATTATAATTTCTATATATATTTTTCAGGCTTTTGAGACATATTCAGTTGGATCTTACTGTTTACAGTCAAATATAAGCCAATATATAGGAGAGTCAACTGTAATATATAGTAAAAGTTAGACTGAGTAATCAAAAAATTTCTTTTTAAGATTATGCAGACAGGTTGAAAGTGAGATACTTAAAAGTTATACTTAGGGCCAGATTTAGAGCTCAGTACACAAGCACCCACCTGGCAAGCACAAGGTCCTGAGTTCTTTAACTGTTTTGTTTTGTTTTGCTTTTGTACCAGGAATTAAATTTAGGCTCTCACACTTGCCCAGGCAAGTGGTGTGGCGCTGAGCCATATCCCCAGCCCACAGTCCTGAGTTTGATTCTAGGTACAAAAAAAATGAATAAATAAATAAATAAATGACTTTTTAAAAGTCTTATACTTATTTGAACAAAGATATCGCTAATAAATAGTTTGTGTTTGTGTGACAATTAGTATCATTTTTCCATAATCATCCTCTCTAACATTCACTAATGGCTACTTTTGGTGTCAGGGTCGTGTCTAGATTCCAATGATTCACAGAAGGTCTTCAGATTCACTATTTTGTTTTCTCCCCACACTTCAACCTTTATTGATCTGACTTCAGGTGAACCATCGTGATGATTTTCTTGCCTTCTTCTGAAGGATTGCTGCTGGGCTGTTCTCTTCATTCTGTGTCTATGTTCAATCTTTTTTCTGAGATCTGATCATTCAAAGGCCCCTACATGGCCTTTTCAACTTTTAACTTTGCTTGTAGCTACAAGATAGAAGCAGAAACTGTCAGACAAGCACTTAATCAATTTGCCATCATCAAATTTCTAAATCTACTTCTATCTGGATAATTTCTTCTCCTACTTCCTATAAAAATCTAACACTACTCTTCTTATTTTAAATCATTTGCACTCTAGATTTCATTTTCTATATTCTTAGAAATTTTTACTATGTGTATCCTAAATTCATTAACTGCCCGTGTCCTAAATTTTATTAGCCATTAAATATATTCATGCCTATTTTACCTTAAATTGAAAGCTTTGCTCAATGTATTCTTAATTTTCTGTATCAATTTTTATTTTTAAAATTCTATATTTGTAGGTTTCATGTTTAATCCTACATACTTATTAACCCTAAACTAGATGACCCCAACTATTTCCTTATTATTATTGTTAGCAGCAAAAACTTTCAATGGATTACTTTTAATTTGGGCTACTTTACTTCTCAGTATCCCATGCATTTAATCACTTTCCCCTAAAAGAAACTCTGTCCTTGACTCCCAATAATCTGCGCCCACAGACTTTAACTGAAACGTCTCTGGGTGCTCCTTTTCTTTATCTACAAACAGACACTGCTGAAGTTCCTATCTACTTCTCTTTCTCAATTATTATTTGCTTTGAGAAGTTTAAATAATCTCTTACTGCTGCTACCAATTCATGAACTAAGTTATCTACCCAGCCAGTTTATATTTATATCCCCTTCTCATTTTAACTCCAGATCCAACTATTCTAGCCACTTAAATATCTACCTAAAATCAAGTATTCTTCATCTTTTTATGGCTAGAAAATAAATCAAAGCAAAACAAAAAGACTGCTTTTAAAAACTGAATGATCAGTGCCAAACATAATTCCAGAAAGCATATCAGACACAGGGTAGGAAAATAGTAATTAGCCTAATTAATAGAATGAGTAAATGCTAATAAGTAATTAACACATTTTCCAAAATATTTTTAAAAGTTTAATTAAATTTATATATTGTCCACTCTTCAAAATTTAATAGGTATATTCTGCAATTTGGTTAAGAAAAACACTTGACCAACATTCATTGTAGTAACTAAAAGTTATTTCTTAAAAACCATTTTCTCATTTGATGAATCCAGACATATCACAGGCAATATTAAATACATCTCTTCATATGTTCAATTTCTTTATATTTTTGAAAAGGACAAGCCTTGGGCTGGTTCATGTGTATTTTTTTGTGTATATGCCTAGGAAGAAATAATGCTTGCTTGAACCTCCTGATAAGGATATTAGCTAACATCTATCTATGTGCTATCACCATTCAAAGTGCATAGTGAAAGTTATTACTCTTAATGCTCACAAAAATTACTGTGATGACCTTATTTAAATCTATTACTCTAATATCCATGTGGGAGTTCCTTCTGTGGGAAACTTTTATAACAAACTATGATCATTTGTCAAAATTCACTCAAATTTAAAATGCTTCTAAATGCAAAGATTTGCTCCCAATCAAAAAGCTCCATTTGCAACCTACATAAATTGTTAGTGTTTATATTATTTTAAACCTCAAGATAAATAAAAAGCAGAATTTATTTTGAAATGAAACAAAAGTTAAAGCCTGGGAACTCATAAATAAGACTAAGGTGAGGTGGACATGGGAAGATAAGATGTGAGGCTCAGCCAAATGCCTTGTACACTCTTTCCTTTGGAAAAGGGTGAATAGAGGAGGATTTGCTTACACCCATTGCAGAGTAACTGCCTATTTCCTTTGTGCGTGCAAAGCAAGATTATGGTGCAATCGAGTCACAAAAAGCAGAAGACTTAAAAACTAGATTCTGTAGAAAGTAATAAAGCTAAAAACACAGTCATATTAAATCATCTTTTAAAACAAAGTGCCAAAGCATTGCATAAAATTTTCAACTACCCATTGAATTTCCCACTCTGTGTTGTGTGGACTATTATCAATAGCCCATGGGTGAGCAGTGGGCTATTAAACTAGCTGACAATTACCTTATGCTTGAGGACCATGTTTATGTAACAAGTGATTCTATATGACTGAATCAGAGTTAAGTTTAAGGTTTATACATGTTAAATTTTGGAAAATCTGTTATTTATTAGCAATTATTCATTCTTTTCACTAGGTCTGAGGTTCTAAGAACTTATTTTGACCAGAGTGTCACTAGAGCACCCTGATAATCTGCCTACTGATTAGTGTCTGTTTGTGCTAAAAGCACACACATGCACAAACACATGCACAAACACGAAGTCAGACCTGAAAAACTAAAAGCATATTCCTTTAAGTTTCAAGGCTCATAGTGATATGTATAGTATCATCTGATTTGAGTAAAAAAGCACTATAATCTAAAAATGTGTCATAGCAATAGATACCATCAATATCTTCCCTAAGAATCGAAGAGATGATGTAATTAATCTGCCAGGAATGAATGGGGGAGGTCATACTGCATGTTATATACCTTTTCTGTAATGAGATATTTAGTCAACTATTGACAGGAATTGCAAATGTATCATTCAGTTCTAGTTCTGGCTTCAGCAACATATAATTCCTGACATTGCACCCGGGTAATAATGGTACACTTTTCATCATATTTATTATTATAGTAAATTCAGGTAAGTAGGAATGAAGACAGTTTAGGTACTATGGTCTCTTTCCCTAGCTTCATTCTAGTCCGTTTTATCAGAGAACAAGACTACCATGGGTATCTACAAGTGAAACAGACAATTTAAAAACTAACCAAAAAATTTTCACATTTTATGGACCCCAAGAGTGATGCCTACTTTTGCAACTGTCATAACTGGACTCAACTAATGTATAACATGTTTGGTCAACAGTAATACTGAAAGACCTAGGAGAATAACCTTGAATTTTGTCCATTGAACAGTGACAATATTTGTTTTTACTTCTACATAGCTGGTGCTGGGGCTGCCCAACTGTGACAGCACAGTGAACACATGGGGTTTTTAACTTACCTGAAATATCAGTAAGCTGTCTTTCTCTTTCACATAGGGATGGGAAAAATGATTTTGTCAAAAAGATTTAGTCTGGACTTGATCTCAGTAGCAAGCTAACATTGCTTTTCAAAGTGAAGTATCTGCCCACTATGTCAGAGTTAATCATTTTGCCCAAAGGAGACAATAAAAGTAGATAGATGCTTCCTCATTGGAAATAAACACCAGGTAGTAGGAAACCATCTCTGTGACTATCCCTGTAGCTGAAAGTTTCTGCTATCTCTAAAACTGGCCATATCCACTGAACTCACAAATACCTAATCTTTGTACCTTCCTGATGTAACATGTGGTATATGTTTTATCCATAGAAATGGATTTTTATAAAGCACATTTGAATACCAGATATGTCTACAATGTATAGTATGATAATGAAGAATGTGTAATTGTTTTATTTGAAAAGATCTCTGTCTCTACACAAGATTGGGGGAAAAATCAAATAAATTTTCTTAGCTATATATCCTTAGGAATAGAGCACTTCTACCATAGCATTTCTGCCTTGGAGCCCACTGGAAATACATAGAATGAACCCTCAGAATCTGTAAGTCAAAATAAACCTCTCCATCTTTGGGTTGTGGATGTCATCAATGCAGTACTTCTCAGCCATAAAGAATGGTAATTGTAATTTGTAGGAATACAGTGATGCACCTTGAGAATGTATTGTAATATGTAGCTTAAACAGCAAAGTAAAAGATGGATAATAGGACAAAAAGAGATAAACATTTTGTAAATGGGAAAGGGATCTGGAGATAGACTAAGGGGAAGGAAAGGAAGGGAAAGTAGAGGAGATTAAGATGCCATTTATATGTATACCAGTTCCCTAGGATGAATGCATTCATTATGTAACACAAAGATGTGCCAATTAAAAAACAATTGTGTCAGGTATTTTTGTTGCAGAGCTGAGAAAGTGACATATATATGTATATATATATATATATATATAATCATGTAAATTATATATTATAATAAATTATATATTATATAATAAATTATTTCATAGTATTTATATTTAATAAGGTGTGCTATTTTCTATTTTTCTAAAGTTTCCATAATATTGTTTTATATGTGTGTGTGGTTTCTTTGAGTTATCAACATGGATGTGGAAATGGCATTTAAATTCATAGGAGCTGATGAGCTCAAGTGGGAAAAGAACAGAACTACTTTATTTTAGCCATCCTTTCACTGAATGACTAATGTATGTTACTACTGTGCAGATAATTTCTCAGTGATATAGGTGCTATTAAGAGGACAGCAAGGATATTATAAATGTGCTATTTTTATATAAGGAAAGAAAAAACTATGAAGAGATTGTATTTTGTGGAGTGCTAAAAAATAAGTAGAAATCCATATACATGGCAAAATCAATGTTCTAGGTCAAGAGAAAAATGAATACACAGGGCCAGAGTCAGAAAATGCTTGGGTATTTTAGAAATAGAAAGGAATTTAGCATGGCTGAAACATTCTGTTCAGAGTAACAGAGGTAGAAGGAGATGTCAGAAAGTTCATTTGATGTCATTGTTTATGTAGAATTAGCTGACCCATATATAGGCCAAAGATGCCATCTTATATTATATGGCTATGAAGTAAGAAAAATTTTCATATATTTATATAGTTATAAAGCATAAAAAGAATAATATTTTGTGAAATGTGAAAATTATATGAAATTTAAATTTTAATGTTTGTAAATAAAATTGTATTGCAACCTAAACATGGATATTTTATTATAGGCAGCTAAGTTAGATAGAAGTTAATCTACAGAGATGCAGTAGGATCTCAAGGAAGCCAGTGAAAAATAAAGACATCAGAATTGAAGCTACATCTAAAGGCCAAGCTTCAAAATAACAATGGTCAGTGCCACATGCCTCCTAAGGGATAAGCAGCAACTTAGAACTAGGTTGCAATTAGCATCACCTGCTCCAAGAGTCCAGATCGGCATCCAATGCCCAGGTGGGTGACCAGAGTATATGTACCCATCTCTTCCTCAAAATACTGTTTCTATGCCCCCTGCCCTGTTGGTTCATTACTAGCTATGCAGCTATAGTTGGAATCCTATGGATTGATTATGGTTTCATCTACATTGTACCCACACTGTGTGAGTACTTTGCAGTATATATTACCCTACAAAAGGCCTCAGTCACAACCCACAACCCACACCGGATCCCTCCTGTCTTTCAGGAACTGTCTCTCAATAAACCTTTCCTCCATTGTCCTTTGGAATTCATCTTTCAGTTTCAGAGGACATGAACTTGGCATATATGACATCTAATAGATTGGGAGTTGTACTCTCCTACCACTTGTGTCTGCTTTTTTTTTTTTTTTTTAAATCAATGACATAAATGTAGGGACTTGTTAAGGCCAAATAGTTTACTATCAGGATCCATGCAGAAAAAAATGTGCTAATACCTGATTTAGGGCACTCGGTTTAGTAGGGAAAATGGATTTAATTTTGAATTCACTGAGAAGTTTCTAGAGGCCTGCAAGCAGGAAAGTAGCAATTGATTTGCTAGTGTACAAGTAGGCTGCTGAGATGGAGAAAGCAGAGTCAGGGAGCATAACTAGCAAGCAGATACACTAATGCAAATGAGAGCTAATGATAATTTAGGGGAAGGGCATGGAAGAGGCGCTGGGTGGGTACCCAGAGATTTGAGGCGTGTTTGAAGTAGAGCACGGGTGACTTCCCATGGATTGCTGAAAGAATAAGAGGAATCATGCATGAACCTTGATTTTTGTAAGGTAGTCACAGAAATAGTAATATGATTTACTCAGAGATGCCTGCATGAGACTCGTGGCTTCCTATGAGTAACAGCAAGGAAAAAAAAAAACTTGATTTGGATATATGTGTAGAAGGCCTAGAGTGGAAATTTTAAATAGGTAATTGGTCATATGAGTTCTATATTATAGAGGAGTAACTTAGGCTTCTATATGAATCTTTGAGTTATCAGCATAAAAATGGTATTTAAATTCATGGAAATAGATGAGCTCAACTAGGACAAGAAGAAAAAAAGGAAATAAAAGGTCAGAATAATATTTTGGAGTAAGTCAAATTGGGAAGGAGACCATTTTCAAGTCACTGTTCTGAATGGCTGGTTTAACAAATTAATTCATTTATTTAAATTATTCAAATTCATCAGTTATTGCTGTTTTAATAAATAAGTAAAACCTCATTGAGGTTTTATTTGACTGTAACTGTAGACTTTGAACTGTTAATCAGTGCAAGTTAAATTAGATTATCAACAACTGTAAGGAGGAATTTATCTATGTTTTCATCTACTTTGGGGTCAGGTTTTTTTTAAAAAGAAGCAAAAGCTACAATATTTCCTGATAGTATCTTCTAAATAAGTTTATAATTATTTAGATTTAGTTCATTTTATCTACTCTTTTTCTATTATTGCTTTTTATGCATTTTCTTTCTTCTTGCTGCATCTTCCCGAGGCTGCAGTTGGTGATTCAGATGCATAGGGAGCCTGACATACTGGGGAAGTGAGAGATAAGCAGCCTTCCACTTGACAGGAGGAAGCAATGCCCTTGGGAGAAAACATTTCAGTTTAGAGGAGAAGGCTTGGAGAAAGTTCAAGTAAATGATTGTGCATGTAGAGGACTTTAATAGCTCAGACATGATATACCTGAGGACTAACGAAAGAAAGAGAGGGTTAGGGAAACAGTCAGATTAAAGGAGAGAGACATTTGATTGAAATGAAAGTTTTAATGAAAATAGATACTCATATAGGGAACCTGGAGCTTCTGACCTTTCTGGACACTAATAGGGACGGTAGAATTTATTCTGATCAGTTAAGCAGATGAGGTTATGGGCCATTCGAGGCATATTTCTAATAACTACCTGTTTTTAAGAGTATTGTTTGATTTGTATTTGTAAAGGATTACTCTTTTTTGGGCTCAGTTATGTAGGGGTGGTTATGTTAATTTAAAAGCACAAATGAAGCCTTGTCTTCCATTTTACACAAGTTGATCAAGATGTTGTACCCCAAAAGGCTGCACCCCAAAATAAAATGAGAATTGTAAAAAGGCAAAAAGAATAAAAAGGCCAAGACATCTTGGAGGGAAAAGAAGAGAGCGCTTTTTTATTTAGGCTGGTATCCAGCGACACAGAGTGAGGGTGGAATTTACACTGCTGTGCAACTAGGCTAAGATTTGGGGTTGGTTTATAAAGGGAAAAAAACCACAAAGATGTGGGGGGTGGCACACCTGTGCATTCCTGAGGAGACAGGACATCCTGTTTTTTTTTTTTTAAAAGGTCAAATGGCGTGGCGCATACAGAACAGAATGGCAGTGCTAAGAGTTAGGTTACAACATTCCCCACTGATTTTTGTCAGTGAGCCAAATCATTGGCTCATAGTTGAATCTATAGTTATAACCCTGGGTAGCTAAGATCATCAGCTTGACAGCCTGTATTCAGCCTTTTCCATAAGATACCAGTTTATTTATGATACAGGGACTGATAGTTACACTGACTAAAAGCACTATTAGGGGTCCTATGGCTGCTGATATGAGGGTGGACAACCAAGGGGAGAATGAGGACCAATGTTTAAACCAATTTTGTTCTGCCAGTTGAGCTTGTTCCCTTTCCTGTAGGCGTTTCTTAAGGGCAGCCATATTTTGTCTAATAACTCCAGAGTGGTTTGTATATAAGCAACAGGTTTCTCCTAAGGCCAAACAGAGACCTCCCTCTTTTAGAAAAAGAAGGTCCAAGCCTCTGCGGTTTTGTAAAATCACTTCAGCTAAGGAGCTTAGAGAATCTTTTAATTTAGATACAGAGTTGCCAAGGCTAGCTAGGTCTTGGTTCATGAGTGTAGTGAGGTGTCTATAGTTTTGGTCTCCTACTATGAAACTAGACATACTTAATCCTATTGCTCTAGCCATCTTAATTTTAAGTAACATATTTCCAAGCATAACAGAAGAATTCCCTTCTTGGGCAAGTATGAACAATACTGAGAGTATAATCTCATTTTAATGGAAACATTTTGCTGTAAAGGTTCACCAGTCTTATGAATAAATTGCCAAAACTAATCTAATAGTGTCAAATTCTGAACAGATTTGTTTCTTTTCAAACCTGTTACTGGCAGGTACTATAAACCAAGGCAAATAAAATTTACATCTCTTCAGTTTTTTACTGCACACCTTTAAGTTGAGCTTTTCCTATCATTTTTCACATTTTGGCACAGCCAGACATTTTACTTCAAGACAAAAACACTTTCTATGTCCCTCTTTTTTTTACTTATTACTAGTCAATTTCCTTCCTCTTGCTTTTCAGGCAATGTTAAAACTTTTGATAAAATCCTTGAAGTGATTTTTTTTCAGTAGTCTAAAATACTGAATCATTTCATGTGTTTTTACTACCTTAAAAATGTTACACTTTAAAAACTGTAATTTTTTTTTTAACTGGCTCAAAAAGAGTATGGCTTGGTTTGTTTTTCAAGGAAGATACATTTCACTGTATATTTGAAATACTTTAAACATATTTTATGTAAATTTTAGGTGACAATATAAAAATTTTTAAATTTTGCATGCACAGTTAACAAAGAATGCTGGTATAATTTCAATATTTGGAAAATTCTGAATTTTAGCATATACTGTAAATATCACAATTGATTGTACTGAAAAGTCATGATGAATCTATATTCAGAAAAACTCATTAATTTTATATATATTTCATCTGATTAAAAATATAAGGCTTGCATGTTCTAAATAATCCAAGAACGTATCTTTTTGTAAAAGGCCATAATTTAACTGTAATCTGAATACCTTTAGCTGTCATTAAAAATAAAATAAAATTTAAAAAGAAAGGAAAAACAACCCCAGATCTTCGGAAGCCAGACTGCAATTGATGTCCCTTGAAGAGGCCTCAGGTGCTGGGTGCTGTTGTCTGAATAAGCGGTGAGTTGAAGTCAGGATCGGCTGAATTGCCTGGAGGGACTTAATAAGGTCCTGGTTATCAAGATCAGCAAGCTTTTTCTCAGATAGCTTAGGGATGAGGGGTGGAGGTCTCCCATACAGTGTTTCAAAAGGGGAAATTCCAGCAACATAGGGAGTACAACGCGTGCGCAAGAGGGCAAAAGGAAGGAGACTCACCCAGTTTTTGGCAGTTTTTAAGGCCATTTTAGTTATCATCATTTTAAAAGTCCTATTTATCTTTTTTACTTGTCCTGATCTTTAAGGCTGGTACATGCAATGAAGTTTCCAATCAATCTGTAAAGCCTGAGTTAATTTTTGAATCACTTGGGCTACGAAAGCCAGGCCATTATCTGATCCCATAGCCGAATCAGTGTATAATCTCATATAAGAGTTTTATTTTTTACTACTATGAGAGCTGACTCTGACTTGGTAGGGTATGCGTTTACTCAGCCAGTGAAAGTGTCTACCATTACTAACAAATATTTATGTCCTTGTAGCCCTGGCTTTCCCATTTCAGTAAAATCTATTTCCCAATGTTCTCCTGGCATGGTTCCTCAAAAACACTTTGTTTCAATCGGCAGTTGTTGCTTTGGATTTACAAGTTGACATTGTGGGCATCTGAGGCTTGCAGACTGGGCAAGCTTGGACAATTGAGGAATAAAATATCATTCTGAAAGAGATCAGCCAGTTTTGATCCTCCCAAATGAGTTGACCTATGAGCCTGCTGAATAAGTTCCCTCCCAAGTGCCTCTGGCAATAGGACTTGCTTGTCGGCAGCTGATACCAGCCTCCAGGGATATTAGGCTTGGCTTGGAGCTGGGTTGCTAGATGGAGGTCCTTTTGAGTATACACAGGTTCCAACAAAGTGGGAGGAATCAACAATAATGTTGGGGCAGTCTCGGTCCCCACTGATTTTGTAGCAGCCTTTCGGGCTGTGGCATCTGCCAAGTTGTTTCCCCTTATAACAGGATCGTGGGCCCTACAATGTATGGTTACAACTTTTCTGGCATTCAGATGGCAGCCAGTAGATCAATATCTGGGGGGCATTTTTGGTCTTTTGTCCCCCAGAGGTCAACAGGCCTCGTTCTTGATAAATGGTCCCATGGACATGGGCCATTGTAAATGCATATCTGCTGTCAGTATAGATATTGACTCGCTTCCCTTCTGCCAGTTTGAGAACCTCAGTGGGAGCAATATGCTCAGCCTTTTGAGCAGATGTACCTGGCTCCAGGGCTTGCTCTCACAAAACTTGGGATTCAGTAGTAACTGCTGCACCCGCGACTCTCTTACCTTGATGGATATAGCTACTCCCATCAGAGAAGTATGAGGGGGCCTCAGGCAAGGGCTTGTCAGTCAAATTTTGTCGGAGACTTTGGAGGTGAACAATTACCTCAGAACAGTCATGGAGAGACATGGAAGGATCACCATCAGGCAGCAACATGGCAGGATGTTGTAACCAATGGAGACAAGGTCTAGAAGTAGGTCCTGATAATGCATAATCCTGGCATTGGATGGCCATTGGCTCGGCGGGGCCTTGATTAGAGTTTCCAGGGAGTGTGAGGGAACAACAATCAGCTTCTGTCCAAAAGTCAACTTTTGGGCTTCCTTTACCAATAAGGCCACTGCAGCTACTATTCACAGGCAAGGAGGCCACCCAGCAGCCACATTATCAAGTCTCTTGGATAGATAGGCCACTGGATGTTGCCAAGGTCCCAAGCTTTGAGTTAATATTCCTTTAGCTATGTTCCTTTTTTTCATCAACATAGAGAGAGAAGGGCTTGTGTAAGTCAGGCAAAACAAGTGCAGGTGCTTCAGTGAGGGCCCACTTTACCTGATTGAAGGCCTGATCTTGAGTCTCAGTCCATTTAGGGGGTCTTGTGCAATCCCCTTTAAAGCATCATAGAGAGGTTGTGCCACCTCTGTAAAATTAATGATCTAAAGCCTACAATACCCTACAGCTCCCAAAAATTCTCACATCTGTTTTTTCATCTTGGGAGCAGGTATCTGTAAGATAGCCTGTATTCTTTGAGAGGACAGAGTCCTTTTTTCTTCATGAATTTGGTACCCCAGTTAGGTTACACACTGCTGACAGAGCTGGACCTTTTTAGCAGAAACTTTATATCCTAACTTACTTAGAGTCCACAAAAGGGCCTCAGTGGCACTTATACAGTTCTCATGAGAATCAGTGGCTATCAGGAGGTCATCAACGTACTGCAACAGTGTTACATTGGGATACTCCTCTCTATAGTTCATAAGATCTCTACTAAGGGCCTCATCAAATAGAGTGGGTGCATTTTTGAATCCCTGAGGTAGGCATGTCCAAGTTAGTTGTTCAGACACTCCTGACACAGGATCAGTCCATTTAAAGGCAAAAATGGGTTGACTTACTGGAGTGATGGGCAGGGTGAAGAGATCGTTCTTCAGGTCCAGTACCGAGTACCAAGTTTGATCTGGGCTCAGTGAGCTTAGCAACATATAGGGGTTGGGCACAGTAGGGTGGAGAGTCATGACTCACTTGTTGACCACTCAGAGATCCTGTACTGGTCTGTAATCTTGGGTTCCAGGCTTTTGGACAGGCAGTAATGGAGTGTTCCAGGAAGAGACACAAGGTTTTAAGATATTATATTCTTTTAGCCTTGCTATATGCTTAGCAATGCCTTGGCGTGCCTGCAGACTTATAGGATATTGCTCTAGCTGGATTGGGGCTGCCTGCAGGAGGAGCTCTATGACCAAGGGAATTTGGTGTATTGCTAGGCCTGGGGGATTATCTTCCGCCCAAACATTAGGGATCTCCTGTTTCTAGTGCTGCAGGAGCCTATCGTCACCTAACACCTTAGGTTCTTCTAGCAAGAGGTGTCCTTTTCCCTTAGGATAGAGAGTGTACACCTTTGTGCTATGGATTTCATCAGGTGCTTCAGAGTCTAGCATCACAGTTGGAGCCGCTGCTTCAAAACTGAGTTGGACCTTTAGTTTGTGTAAAAGGTCCCACCCTAAAAGGGGATCCAGCCACTCTGGCACCCAGAGAAACTCAAGAGAGAAAGTCTTCTGCCCAGGTCTGGCAGTTTCAGATAGACCTTTTCAGTACCAGTGGCTCCTAATACTTTCAATTTCTTTTTTGTCAGAGTCCCTAATGGCTGTGTCAAAACAGAATGAGCCACTCCCAAGTCTACCAGAAAATCAACGGTTTGGCCCCCCACTTGTAAGGTTAGTCTGGGCTCAAGAGGGACAGCAGAGCCCTGACCCCCTCAATCTTGGGAAAATAGAATCTTTGCATCTTTTTCTCTTTTCACTTTTAGTCTGGGGCAATTTCTATGCCAATGTCCCATTTCTCTGCAATAAGCACATTGATCCTTATCTAGTGGAGGGCGCTCCTTGCCTCTTTTGTCATCCTTGTCTTTGCTACCTGGAGGCGTAACTCTTGTACTTAAGATTTCCAGAAGCTTGGTTACCTTTTTACCATTGATCTCCTGCCAGCTCTCCCGATTATCAAACACTTTATGAGCAATTTCTATGAGCTGACTAAGGGGCATCCCTTCAAATCCCTCAAGCTTTTGCAACTTTTTTAACATCTGGGGCTGGTAGAGTAACAAAGGCGACATTAATGCGCTTGTGTTCTCAGGTGCAACCAGGTCTATGGGTATATAAGGACAATAGGCCTCTAATAAGTGCTCTAGATAACCCGATGGAGATTTAGTAGCCAATTGTCTTACCTCTGAAACCTTGGACAGATTTGTTTGTGGGTCTCTTGGCAACACCTCTGAGGTCTCTAAGGAACAACTGGCAATACTGGGCTAGAGCCTCCTTACCTTCCATGGTGTTAGGGTTCCAGTCAGGTTGAGATAAAGAGAAATTCTGGTTCAGGCAATCTGGGCCCGAGGTTGAATTTCCATCTGGATCCAGCACTGCCCTTCGTCCCAATGCCTGAATATGCTCTCTCTCCTCAGCGGTGAATAACACCTGCAGTATCTGCTGACAATGATCCCAAGTGGGACGATGGGTAGAGAAAATGGATTCTAAGAAAGAAATGAGACCTTGGGGTCTTTAGAGAATGGTAGGTTTTACTCTTTCCAATTATATAGCTAGGAAGTAGAGAAAGGAACATAGACAAAAATGGGGGCTTAGAGTTGGGCATCTCCCGCAAGGGGCAAAGCGCAGGAGTGGGGGGCAGTGGAGGAGGAATCTGATGACTCTGGGTGTGGTCAGCTCCTGGTCCAGATAGGGCTCGGTGGACCACGAGGAGTTTTCTCTTCTTCCAGTGGTGCTGGTGGTGCCGCAGGTGGAGCCCACAGGCAGTAAGGGGCCGGTAGCAGCTCCTCCACATCTCCCTCCGGTAGGACCAGTGGGGCAGGTGGTTTAGGTTTTGGTTTTTCTCTTAGCGGTGCTAGCAATGGATAGTTACTGGGCTGCAGCAGCCTGGAAGCCTTAACAAACTTTTCTTAATCAGGGAGGAGACTAAAAAATAAGATCAAATCTGTATATAGACAATTTGGTCAGGATGAATTGGAGGGCCGAAGATGTATCTCTGGACTGCCTCCACGATAGCCATGTCAAACCTACCAACAGATGGCCATTCAGGGACTCTGCAAGGCCACTCCAAGGAAGCGAGCAAGTGAAGTCTCCCGGGATGAACAGGTTCTCGGTATCCCTGGGCTCTTTGCTTAAATTCCTTAAAATGATTAAGAACTAGAGTTAGAGAAGTTAAAGGCACAGATGAAGATCCTTGTCCCATGGTGACTAGTAAGAAAATGGTCGGTTAAACACAACACACAATAAGGCAACACAGAAGACACAAAAACACCAACAATGTACACACATCCTCTTCCATCCACTCTTGAAGGAAATACCAGTGAAATCCCCTAGGCAGCATTAGATCTGGAATGGAGTAGAGCGAAAAGGAGTTCCTGGTTCACAAACTACGAACAGGTAAATACCAATACCCGACCGTATAAATTACAAATGGGTAAATACCAATACCAGACCATACCAATGGGCAAAATGTCCCCAAACCTGGAGGGCGTCCCGCTCTGGTGCAGAAAGAGCACTCAGGCTCCTCTACCAAATGCAAATGCGCGCCTAAATACAAATGAACCAAGGAAAAGCATACATAGATACTTACAGAGTTCCAACCCAATGAAATGACTTGAGAAAGAAAAGGAGGGGTCTTTTGGGGGGCCTTGGGGTTAATCCTGGATGAACCCCCAAATGTTATACCCTAAAAGGCTGTACCCCAAAATAAAATGAAAATTGTAAAAAGGCAAAAAGAATAAAAAGGCCAAGATGTCTTGGAGGGAAAAGAAGAGAGTGCTTTTTTTATTTAGGCTGGTATCCAGTGACACAGAGTGAGGGTGGAATTTACACTGCTGCGCAACTAGGCTAAGATTTGGGGGTGATTTATAAAGGGAAAAAACCACAGAGATGTGGGGGGTGCCACACCTGTGCATTCCTGAGGAAATAGGACATCCTGTTTTTTTTTAAAGGTCAAAGGGCGCGGTGCATACCGAACAGAATGGTGGCACTTGAGTTAGATTACAACACAAGACAGTGTGGATCTTCTCTTGCTTGTTATATTCTTCTCTATATTTAAAAAACAAAAGTATTTTGGCATGGAATCCATGATGCTTGCTACTCATTTCTGAAATAGTGTGCAGAAGTAAACCAAGGTAATAAACAGTTTCTAATTATAAATTTGGAATAAACTAAATTCTAAACAAATTTTCCATGATGATTGGCAGTTGCAGGAAAGAAGAATCAGTGAACGAATTTCCCTGTGGCAGCTTCTGCTCATGGTCTTTTTGCTTATTTGATGCTGAATAGTAATTTCCCAGGTGATTGGTTCCCCCCTTATCCTTTTCCCAGTGCACCCACAGGGTTTTCTGCAGATTAGGAAGCTATTATTGTAAGAAATACAGAGGAGCATTTCTCTTTTAGCTCTGCTTCTCTGCAGTTCTGCAGAAGGCATTTGGTCTTTCAGTGATGTCCTTTTCTTCTCACAGGACTCAACCATTCTTTTTGATTCTTTATTCCAAGAAACAAATATTCCTTGGACAGCTTTTCATACTTTTGATGAAATCTCTCAAGTAATTTTTGATGAGGAATTTGTTAGGGAAAATCTTAGCAATGCCTTGTGTAGTCCATATCTATAGCATCTGATATTTTCTACAAATCACTGTCATCCAAAATTCACAAAATTAGCTCAGTGGCATAAGGGTCTGCCTGGCAAGGTCATGAGTTCAATCCCTGGCACCCCCCAAAAAAAAATTCAAAAAATTTGAGAGCTATTTTTCATAGTTTTTTTTTTCTCTTTAAATGAGTGACTAGACTTTTTCCTCCTTATCTTTTTGGCCTTTTTTGTTGTATTATTGAATGAGTTTGAGTTATAACTGACTGGATTTGAGTTATAACTACAACTCTTTGTAACTGCTCTGCCCCAATACCTAACTTACAGAATTCATCTTTGTTTTTTATTGTTGTTGTTGGTAGTGTTTTTTTTCTGAATCTGAGTTAAGACTATCTATATAACAGTAGTGTTAAGATCAAATAAGAGACAAGAGCCAGTCGGGGAGGGCAGCTTTTAAATCAGTGTTTAGCATAAAAGAAATACCTTTTCAATGTTAAATATTCCATTATGATTATTATTTTAACTATATTATATTTTAGAATTAATTACATTTTTATACCTTATCTTTCAGGCATGTTTTCATTTAATTTTTTTTATTAGTACATATTTATCATATTTGTCATAGAAGATTTGCGCCTACACACAATATGTCATAATTCTTTTTTTCCCATTCCCCTCCCTTCCCTTCTTTATATTTCAGTATCTTTAAATGGACTATATCCTCTTAAAAAGTAGGTACAATTATTTTAATTTTTTACAGTGCTTGCTATTTTTCATATTATTATGAATTTATACATCTTTGATACAAATGAATGGAGTATTGATATATACATATATATGTATATATATATTTGAGAAGGCTTTAATCTGCAAAAGTGGTGATTTTATAAAACTAAACACAGTAAGAAACGTGCAGGTACAATGAAATTGAAAAGTTCACCTTTATATTTCCTTTAGTGTTGATGGGTGCAAAATACACATCACTGATATAAACTTTAAAGTCTGTGTAAAATTGTTTATGAAAATATTTTACATAACAGAAGGGTTTTTTCATCCTGAGAGAGGCTGTTTCACAGAGATCTGTCACTCAAAAGCTGCTAGGAAATCATCAGATAAAGTGAAAATGAGTTAATTATATCATTTTTGTTATAAAAGCAATAGCATTCACCCAATTTTATTGCCTCTCTTTGTGTCATAAAAAAACTGAGTAAAAAAATCAAGTTGACAGATGTTCAATCAATCATAAATAAAAGCATGTTTTCTGGTTAAATTTTCTTAATAAAAAGCATTGCTTTTGGAATTTTGACAATCGTATTAAAAGTAGCTTTGGAAATAATTCTTACACATCCTCACTGTTTGAAAGAAAAAAGCTTTTTTCTCCCCAGTTACAAAAATCAACTCAAAATGGACTAAAGACATAAATGTAAGAGCTGAAACTCTGACATTACTAGGAGTATATACAGAGAAAGCACATCAGGAAGTTTAAATGTGCAAGGAACTTTAAGAGACGACACCAAAAGTGCAGGAAGTAAAAGCAGAAATGGGAAAATCCTATCAGACTCTAAATTTCTGCACAGTAAAAGAAACAAAAATTAGACTGAAGAACAGGAGTCTGAATTTGCAAATTATACATCTGCCATGAATTAACTTGAGATACCATCTCAACTCAGTAAGAATGGATAATATCAAAAGACTAAAGGTGACAAGTGCTGTGAGAATGTGGAGGAAAGGAACTCCTCCCATGATACTTGTGGAAATATAAATGAGTGAAGCCATTTTGGACAGCTGTATAGAAATTCCTAAAACAGTTAAAAATAAAAACCACCATAAATTCTTTCAATCCTACTACAGAGTATAAATCCAAAAGAAACAAATGCTTATCTGCATTTCCTAATACTGTAGTACTATATTAATATCTAAGAAATAGAAACAAATTAAGTGTCCATCAAATGATTCATGGATAAAGACAAGATGGTCGGTATGCACAGTGGAATCCTATTTATCCACACAAAAGAACGAACTCTTATCGTTTGCAAAAATTTGGATATGACTGAGAGCATTATGTCCACTTAAGAAAGCCAGGTACAGAAACAAATACTTTAAGATCTCACTCATTGTTGAATTCCAAAAAGGTTCATTTCATAGAATTGAGAGTACAATGGTTATTAGTAGAGGCTGGGGAGGGATGTGAAAAGATCATCATGCATATTAAATTATACTTGGAAAATTATACTTGGAAAGAAAAGATCATCATTCATATTAAATTATATTTGGAAAGAAATTGCACTATTGTACAATAGAGTAAATATAAATAACAGGAGCTGTATGCAGTCATACCTTGTTACTTACTGGTTTCTGAATTAGTTAAACCAGTTACCTTCTGATAAGAAAAAACATTGTCTCAGTGCTCTGTGATTGCTTAAGTCTAAGAGTAACATGCAAATAGTACAGGCCCCCCACATACTCCTTGTTACTATCTTGTATTTTTGTATGTTTTAACTGATAATCAAGAGTTTCAAAAAGTGAAGGAAGAGGAAGGACATTTACATTTTAAGAATCACACTGCTAAGCCCAAAATGCTTACATTAGCCTTGGAAAGGCTCATAGAAGCTTAGTAAAATGTAAATGTTTAAGGTAACTTGCATGAACTATTTATAATTATGTTGTTCCTCTTGGGAAAGATTCATTCAATACTCATGAGTCTCAGCACTCCTCACAAGTTCTAGAACGGATTACTGATAAGTACTGAGGTATAACTGTGTTCTGAAGTTAGAAAACAGGATTTTGAATGTTTTCACCATAAAAAACTGATCAATATTTTAAGAAATAGATTTAAGCATTATGCAACATATACATATATTGAAACATCACATTGTACTCCATTAAGTACAATTTTAAGTTTCTATATATGAGTATAAAAATTAATTTTACTGTTAAGAAAAGGAGCATTACTATAGTCAAGAGATAGGCTTTCATTTTACTTGCCTTGCATAGACAGTGATATAATTTAATTTATGCATGAGTTGCATAAGGCAAACTATTTTAGTGCCTGAAAAAGAAAATACTAACTTTCATCTGTCTATAATTTTTGTTTGTACAAAAATATTTATATTTTGCTGTGGGTTGAATTATGTCCTCCAAAGATTCATTAGAATGTGATTTTATTTGGAAGACCAGCCTAAGCTACGTAGTAAGTTCAACCAGCCTGTACTACTCTGCTGTCTCAAAAAAAAAAAAAAAAAAAAAAGTAGAAAATTCAACTTAGCAATGAACAAACAGGGAGAATATCATATGAAGATTGGAGTTGCACTGCCATAAATTAAGAAGCTATCAAAAGTTAGAGGAGAGAAACCTATAATTTAGACACTTTTCCATTGCTGAGACAAAGTATGCAACATCCACATTTAAAGGATGGGAGGGATATTTTTGCTAGTGGTTTTAGGCCATCATCAATTGGCTATGAGGCAGACGTGATGTAGTAGAATGGCTTGGGTAGGGGAAAACTGCTCAGAGAGAGTGAAGTGGGGAGCACGAAAAGGAGAGTCATACTTCGAAGTGACTCCCCTAGAGCCACACAGTTTTGACCAGGTCTTACTTGTTAACAGCTCATTCAGCCACTGTCCTTATTAATGGAAAAATTCATTCATGGTACAGCATCCCCATGATACACTCATTGTCTAAATACATAAGGCTTCTCCTTGAATCTTTAGATATAAACCACAGGGTTCTAACATGAATCCCCAAAACACCCATGTGCATCTCTATACAAAGTGAATTTAGCCATCTATAAGAGTGACTAACATTTTAACAGTTCCAGCATTTTTAAAGAGTTGAAATACAGAGTCTGCTGTTAGCTGTAAACCATTGTGAAAAATCAACAAAAGGGAGAAGTATGGTGATATAAAGGAATCAGAACAAGGCAAGATCAAAACCCAGCAAGGGAAATACTAAATCCGGTAATTCCATGTCCAGCACCCGGGGCAATTTGTGGCAAGACGTGATTCAAAGGGTTTGGGTTGCGCCACACTGATGACACTGTTGGTTGGAGTCCACGTGACCTCTTTCTTGGGTATGTTTGCTCATAGCCTGTGGCTTTTTTCTTCCGGAAAGCCACGTTCCTGGCTTCTCCAACATCCTGCAGTCTCCACTGCACTTCTGCCTTCACTCCCAAGGTTGATGCCCTGCCTTCTCAGGAACACACTCCCTGATCTTGAAGGCCTTCCTCTGAAATCTGGGTGGCAGCTTCCAAGACCTCATGACTTACATTCTGTGTGACAGCAAAATAAGCACAACATGGATGACACCAAAATCTGCCTCTGACTCAGGCAGAAAGCTAATCTCCTTATAGACGGCAGCATTTGAATGGCTGCATTAGTGAGCTCTAAGAAATAAATCCAGGAGAACCAATTCGTCAGGCAGCCCTTCTGAAGCAAGGTATCCTGGTGACTTCCTCTCAAAAGAATACTTTGTAGTTCTGCATCTTTGAGCCTGTGAAGGGTAGAATCTTGCTGATTTTTGGAATGTTCTCAAAGCATTGTTTCTATTATCTCGATGCGAGGTAGCTGGGCTCTTTTTGCTAATCTATCAGCAATAATGCTCTCCTTTATCTCAGATATGCAGTTTTTCCTTCCTAACAAAACTGGAAACTTTTTAAATGGGCTGTTTTTGGCTTCTATTTTGCACTATAAATCTGACTGAAAGTAGCCAGAAATACTAATAACACAGCCTGAATGTTGGGTTGCCTTGAAACCTCCTCCACCAGATTAATTGATCCACTGCCCTTAATCTCAGTTTCCCTTGAAGTCTCAGGATGGGCAAAATGAAGACAATATTCTGCCAGCATGCATCACCTGTAGCCTCCAGTCTGTCAATGGAATCATTGTTCCCAACTGAAGCACCTTGTGTCTGGCTTTATTGTCTGTGTTTCTATCAGCATTCTAATCTTCTGAGCTCCAAGAATTTCCTAATAGACTTGCTTTACAGAATCTTGGGCTTCTATAGCCGGCATCTCCAAATCTTCCCAAACTCTTGTGATCTGTTTCCAAAGATTTCTGAACTGTATGGTTAGTTAGAGGCACAGAAATGGCTCCATTTTTCTGAAAACTGTTTCTGTCTTAGTTATTTTTCTGTCTCTGGGACAAAATACCCAACACCCATAAATTGAAGGAAGAAAGGTTTATTTGTCTCACAGTTTCACTACACAGTCAGCTTGCTCCAAGGATGAAACTGTATGGCAGAAAGGGATGAACAGAGGAAAGCAGTCCAAACCATGGTACCTAGAAAGCAGAGAGTGAAGGGAAGATCTGGGGAGGGAGATATACCCTTCCTGGTCATGCCTCAAGAGATCCAGCTATTTCATAGATTCCAGTTCCTAAAAGCACATTCAGCTAATGTGCTCCTCAAGGGTGAGTCCACTCATGACTACAGTATAGAATGCCCGTGATCAAATCACCTTCCAGACGATGAGGCTTTGGGAATACTTTAGATCTAAATAGTAACAGCCTTGATCAGCTCCTCTCCTAGTACCTACAGAGGGAAGGTGACTCTGTAAATACTTTGATCTCAAAGTTTAAGCTCCTGAATTGTGAGATAAAATGCTTACTTTTAAAAAAAACTGCTCAATTTGAGGTACACTGTTATGGCTGTCCTAGCAGACTAAGGCACGTGCAGAGTGTAACTACACATTTAACACCATCTTTCTTAATCTAGTTCACAAGTTATTATATAACCAATCACAGCCATCTGGATTTGGAAAGAATAATGGCAAACTCATCCAGCTGCATCCATACTCAACTCCTAGCAGTAGGGAAGTAGCACAAATCTCCTTGTTCAATCTCATGTCTAAAAGCCAAAACTAACCAACAACAGGAGATGTAGTTTGGTTACTGTATCAGTCAGGGTTTACTAGAGAAATGGAAAAAAAAACACAAGATACACAAATGCATAAGAAATTACAAGATTAGCTTACAATGGTCAGCCACAAAGTGGAATGAGGGAGCGTGCAGACACCCTCTGCACACTAGAGGTTGAAGGGTCCAGTCCAAGGGCTGGAGCTTACTACAGTGCCCCGTGCAAGTCTGTATCAGGAGGCTGATGGGTCTGCAACAAAACACTTAAGAATGTAGGATGAGAGGCTGAAGAGTCTACACAGGAAGGCTGAGGAATCCCAGACAGAAGCTGAACATTCTGTCCTGGAAGCCAGGACACTATGTCCGAACTGAAGGCGACTACTGAAGGGCCTCTGAAGAACTAGCAATCAGCCCTTCCTCATTTACCTTTTATTATACAGAGGCCCCCACAACAAGTCCCCCTCAGCGCCCAGGAAGGGTGTGGCAACGGCAGCATCTCCTGCCCTCTTCTTGTGCAGGCTCAGGATATTTATAAAGCAAGGACCTTGGCTCCAGGCTGAGTCTCTTAGTTAAACTTCTAAACTTCTCAAGTTGACACACTATATCAACCATAACAGTTACCCTCAGGTGATTTGAGTCAGAAGCTCTTTTTAGTCACTTGCACTTTACAGCACTTTGCTCTATGTGTGTTCTGTCTTTCAGTTCGGTTAATTGCTTTTGTTTGTTTGAGAATGTTTTTAAAGAATAAAAGCAACAAAGTTTACGTTGTGCTTTGGTGAGGCAATTTTAAGAGAAAGTTGTATCTACCTCAAATTTATGTAATCTACTTATGTTTTTATCATCAAATGTATATGTAACATGAATCTATAAATGTATGGATACATATGTAAATGATAGTAGTTTTCTTTACTGTTATATGAAAGCTACAAATTTTTTAAAAATTTAATAATGTCTCCATAGCATACAAGTATTTGTTGTATGTAATATACCTATTTTTGCTGTTTTTTTTTTTTCTTTTTACCAGGGATTGAACTCACAACCTTGCATTTGCCAGGCAGGAGCTTACACCACTGAGCTAAATCCCTGGCAATATACTTATTGGATTTGGATGTGTTTCAGTTTGGAGATCTATCTCAATTCATAGTGCTATGATTTTGAGATATAGTTATATTTACCTGGGGTGTTGCATTCCAAATTCTGACTGCTAAGCAGGTAAAGCCATAATTGATCAGGAAACAAAAAACATTCCTTCTCTCAGTGGACTCAACTATCACTGAGATCTACTTCAAACTTTTGGAAATATTTTACTGGAAAAGAAAAACAGGATATACAGATAACTTTAAACAGCTAGCTCATACCTGTGTCATGCTCAGGGAGGGGAAATGGTTTTTCTTGTGCATAAATTGCTACAGAGCTCTAGAAAAACAGAACAAAACAAAACAAAATCTGTGAAAGGATTATTTTTAAACATTGCTGTATCCTTTGCCCTAATTCTAAATTTTTCATTAAATATTAAGGCAAAAAAATTCTACACAGTAGGCAGATGCTCAATATGTATTTTGCTGGCTATGACAGACAAGCTCTGAAAGGTGTTAAGAGAAACCTAAGAGATTAGAAATTGTGAAGACCAAAAAAACCCTTGAAGTTAAGAAATTAGGGTTTCTAGAGATACATGAAGGTATTTGAGGTGATCTGGATAAAACTGGGAATAGCATAAGAGCTCCTTAATGGTTATAGAAGGTAGACTTATTTGTATCGGTTTTTCATGTTGGCGTGACTAATGGATGTGATAAAATGTAATTCTAAAAACTCAGCAAAAGGCATCAGATAGTATAATGAATCTGTTCCATATTTATCATGGATATAATTGTTCTATATAACTTTACTTTGACCTAGTATGTATCTAAAATAACACATATATAATAAATAGTGCCATAAGATTGTTACAGCTCCATATTTTTAGTTATAAGAAAAAACATAATATTAATACTAAAACTACAAAGAAAAGTAAGCATAATTTTAATACATGATCTCCTCCCCTCTTCTGAGCTATTATTTCCCAAATTATTAAATAACACAGAGATGATCAGTTTGAGCATCACTTCTTTTATGTTCTCACCCTAAATTCTAGTAAAAATTGTGAGGAGTTTTAAAATGACTAAAATTTTGACAGTATTTCAGTGACTGTTTATGGCTAGTCATTTACAGAATTTATTGAAACAATTCTTGGAAAATATTGCTCCAACTAGATTTAATTTTGTTTATTTAATTAGCTTACTTTTCTTGTCTTTTAAAAAACTGATAAAAATCTTAAGCAGTGGTCTATATACAAAATATATAATTTTCTGTAGATTGAAACTGGATGTTGTAAAACAAAAAAGTTATTACACAATCATTTACACTTGAAAAATATTTCTCTGAAGTAGTAGATAACAGATTTTCATAAGCCTGAATTATTCTTCTTTCTTACACCAATTGCGTTTCTTTTTAGTATTGTCTCTTCCTTAGCTTTTATTTCTGCCAGTTCTTGTGGTTTACCATGCTTATTTTCCTATTGTGTAGTAGAGTTATATAAATAAGAGTCATGCAAATATCCATAGAAAGAAGCCGGTTTCTTCCGATGCCTGTTCACAGTTTTGAAAGTCTTTGAAAATGTTCCCTTTCAAAAGAAATCATTTTCTTTTAAAGGTAGTCAGGATTGTAAGGCAGAGATTTCCCTAAGGAGATGGAATGTTTAAACATTTCCTTTAACTTATAATTGTCCATCCATGAAGAGGAATTTCTAAGCTCTTGTTTGACCCCCATTTGCGTTAATTTTTGGAAGTAGCTGAGCAGTGTAGCATTTCATTGTTGCAAATTTACCGAAGTACAAGCCAAGCACAGCCTGCACATAGTGTTTTCCTTTTAACTGCTTAATGCAGTCTCATTTTGAAAAACTATTTTTTTTAAGAAAACAATGGCAGTGACTCATTTCCTAAATTAAACTTGGTTATCTCAAAAGGACTCCACCAAAAATCCAGATAGTGTTTCCATACCTCGCATATAAGTTTGAGAGACATTTTATCAGTTTTGTTCTATTTCTTTCTGCATAAGCTTTCATAACACTGTTCTTTGTGCATGGCCAAAATTCTCTGACAAAAATTTAGATAAATTCCTGAAACTTCTCTTTAGTCTGTGTGTGCATTTCCTTGTAAAATCTAGCATTAACAAAGAGCTCTGCACTTGTCTCTTTTGCAACTGAATATGGGCACTATCAGCACCATTTAAGAAGAGGGGTCTAGCCCCAGGTCGCGGAAGGCAGGCCTGTGTTGGGGACTCTGGAGACCCTAGTATTATGCTTTCTGTGTTCTGGTCCTCGTGAGGTGAGCATTTTTGTCCCCTGTGGACTTTTACTATGATACATTGCTTTGCTATAGATCCAAAAACAATGGGGCTAAGTGACCATCCACTGAAACCTCAAAACTTTGACCAAAATTACTAATTAAAGTTAATAATCTCAGGTATTTTGTCACAATGAATGAAAGCTGCCTATCACATACGCAGGTATTTTTCACAGCTTTGTATTAACTAAGGTAGGGGAAAATGTCCATCAACTCTAATTCCCTAGACTCACAATCATGAATTGTGATAGGTATACTGCACACATCTTTTTATTTGCTGTTGTTCCTGTTCTTACAGTGAAGGTTTCTTTCTTTCAGTGGCCTGATCACTAGTCTTTCCATAATAACTGTGTTTATTTCAATAAATATTTGCCTACTGAATAAGCCAATGGTAGACATATTTTTGTTTTCTTCCCTAGCTTTCCTGGGTCTCATATTCCTATGCATCTATTTATAGAAAATATTGTCAACACACATCCAGTTTACATGAAAATTTAATATAAAGGTATGTAAAGTTACCAATGAACACACTTCTTATTGTCCTATAGTGACTGTTACTCAGGCTATTCAGATTCCTTTTTAGTTCTGCATTCTAAGCACACCTATCATCAATTTCTATTTTTATGTTATTGCTGCTTTTTTTGTTTTATTTTTTGCAATTCTAGGGACTGAACTTAGAGCCTCACATCTGTTAGGCAAGTCCTGTATTACTGAGTTATATACCTATCTGAATATTATTTTATTACTGGTGTTAACTGAAAAATAAAACATTGTAGCAAACAAAAAGGATGAGTTTAGGAGTGCATTATCAATAGATGATCAAAGTTGGGGTAAAAAAACAAATTTCTTTGTAACTGCTAGTGTGTAAAAAAATTAAACAATCCTATGCACAATCAACACCTCTCCAGTCCCTCTGATTATAATTTCACAGTCAAAGAAATTAATAAATTCAAGGAATCTTGAAAAACTAGTAATATCTAGCTCTTCCTCTTGGAGGACAGCACTTTAAATGTATTTTTTCCAAAATTAAACTTGAATGTGCTTATCAACTTGGAAAAGAGTGATTGGAAAATATCAGTTTAAGAATGTGGGGGTAATACATGCTTCTAACTGACTCCTCAGATTTAATTCCATTTGTTATTTGCCATACAGTGTAATTTATCATTTTGCTTTAGTACTATTTGTTGTGGGGAAACTTGCTACATTTTACAGAAATATAAGGAGTCTCTGGAAGGTTGTGGCCATACTTTATTGAAAAGTCAATGTACATATTTTCTCAGTGGAGTTTCCATTATCACAAAGAGAAATTATAACTCAAAATGACATCTTTGATTGGTCTGAAGAGGTCAAGAAGTAACTTGATAATCAAACTGAAATTTAATCCTTTACTAGACATCTATGGGAAAATGTTAAATGGCAAAGGAATATTTAGGAAATCTGTATATTGCTTTGGATATAGTTCCCAACTGAACAAAATATTGTCACACAGTTGAAGGATATTTCAGTCAATCACACAGAATATAGAGGGTGATGACCTGTAATACTAATATTGTAGCCATTTTAATTTGAGTGTATGTTAAAATGGAATCATCTCACAGTGCATTTCTCATAATATAGCCCCATTATTAGTGATACATGGCTGTATGATAAATGTGAAAACTTGGAGTTCATAAAAATAACCGATTAAATTGAACTAGTAAAGAAACCAAGTCCAATATTTCATACATTAGAAACATAAACGTGTTCATTGTTTTTAAAATAGGGTATGCATTTACAGTTATTACCGCTTAATGCTGGTTAGCACAATGTTAGTACTTTCCAAATTTTTTAATTAACATACACATACAGTGTCTAATGGTGCCCATTGTTCTAAAATATGCATCATTTTTCTTGTGGATTGTTTCCAAGAATAAATGGCATGCACGTGTACATCCGTATTTATATCTAAATTTGTATAGTCTATTTCTGTAGCTATGTCTAGACCATGTATGCCTTTTTTCTCCATATTTTTATATTGTTTGTTCACTCTAATTTATGAGTACAGATTATGTACATTTCCATATAGCTTATTGAGTTTCTATTACACTGGATTGGATGCCTATGATTTGAGATGTAAATACTATACTTTTTTGGACACATAGTAGCCATTATATTTCCAGTTATATTTGTTGCTTCACTTCTGGGCTCTAATTCCATATGTATTCTTCTTTTGGTTATATCCAACATGTCTCTTTTCACTGTTTTTGTATTATGTTTTCTCCAATCTATCTTTTTTTCTCCAATGTACTATTGAATTAAATCCATCTACTGACATTGTTGTTTGATTATGGTTTTTATTTTTTTCCTGAAAATCAAACCTCAGGCCTTTTATACTTCATTTTCAAAATTTGTACTGGATTCTGATCTTTTATACTAATTTTACTAGAATTTTACCATTTTTTCTTTGTTTTCTTAAGCATACAAATCTTCCTTTTATTTACTGCCATGTTGAACAATAGATCTTCATAGTACAACCATCTTGCCAACAGACTTTAACTTTGGTCAACATTTAATTCCAGCCCTGGGCAATCACCATTTACCTATCTGCTTCAAATTCATCTCAATGTAGTTATATAGTATCTAAATTTCTTATATGCTAGAACCAAAGTCTTGTATGCTAGAAAAAAATACATGTACATATTTCTCTTGATCTATTTATTATCATTCTTTATATCTGATATACTATCAGACCACACTAATAATTTAGATTGAAGGTGGAATATAATTTACAAAAATCACTTAGATTCTCTCAACTTAGAGGTTATCTTGTCTCTGTGAGTTTGGGGGCTGATAATTTTAATTTAAACCTACTTTAGGGTAAAGCTGGGTTGCATTTTGATAAAACTTATTTTGTCCTTTCCCTTAATTGTGGGTATATAATTAACATCACATTAGAAGTAAAGAATATGTACTTTTCCCTAAAATAGTGTTTCTCAACAAAGTACTGCTAATATTTTTGTACAGAAACATATTTTGTTGTGGTAGGCTTTAGGATATTTGCCATTATCCCTGATTTCTGTTCACTAGCTTCTAGTTTTTTCCCCAGCCCTAGTTGTGCCAAAAAAAATATCTACAGTGTATTCAGATGTATCCTAGGATGGAGAGAGTAAAAAATTAGCACCATTTGGGAACTACCAACTTAAGGTAAGAGAAAAGATAAAAATGACTATTCTCAACATTTCTTTCCAACACTATAGAACCAATTCTACCTAATACTATAAGTAATCAACAGTAAGAAAAGAATAAGAGACATCTAGACTGGAAACTGATAGAGTTATATACTGTATGCCGAAAAGACCTAGAATCAGTGACATCTCAGTGTTGACAAGGACACCTAAGGCCCTCTGTGGTTTCTAAATACTATTCCCCAATGTTTAAAACTCAATACAGTTTGAAGAAATAGACTAATTTGTTTTGAGGAGAGAGAAAAGGTGAATCTCATACTGAAAATAAAAACAGGCAGAAACAAAATGATAGAAAGACAAGTTACAAGGGCATTGGAAACAAGTATCCTTGTTGGCCAAATTTGGGGTAATAATGGATTAAAACCCATACAACTTAATTATTTATCTGTATGCATATGTTTATACATAGCTATGAACCAAAGAAATTGTAGAAGAAAGTTCTTTATAGTAGAACTTGAATTTATAAATGCTTCTTGGTTTCAATTTTAATAACACGTAGTGAGAATCATCAAGTGCTAAAATTAGTTAAAGAATGAAAGGCTCAAAACGTTTACCATAATTTCAAAGTATATTCTTAAAAAATAATGTATTAGTTGCATTTCTTGTTACTGGGATACAATACCCAATAGCCATAACTTGAATAGAGGTTTAATTTAGCTAACATTTCAGATGCTCCAAGGCAGAGGTATCATACTAAAAAGGGATGGTGGAACAAAGATGCTTATTTCATGGCAGCCAAAAAGTAGAGTGGTGGAACAATGCCAGAAAGGAAAGAGCAAGAGGTCACTTAGATCATCTAAAATCATCCATCTGTGACCCACTTGGACACACCCATAACTACCAAACACTGGAATGGATACCAACACTGTCTCCTAAATGCCACATCCTATCCTTATTAACAGTATACAAATATATCTCCTTAAATTAGAGTTAATCTCCAAGTAAAAACAGAGAAAGTTCAAAATTCTCATTAGCAAATGTAGTTATCTTGTGTAAGACCAGAAATACTATGATTTCTTCCTTGGTGTTGCAACAGTTTAAGTATTTTTCAAATCCATATTTTTCAAGTCTATATCTCTTCTGAGACTCAAGACAAACTTAGCTATGAGGCTCTGAAAATAAAATTATGTAGACCAAAGATACAATGGCACAGTATAAAAATCCTTATTGCAAAAAAAAAAAAAAAGAAGGAATGGACTAATAGAAAAGAATCAAATCCAAGCTAGACTGAAAAATCATAATGGCAAACATTACATCCTGTGTCTCTGTATCTCACATCTGGGCCATGTGAGTTCCTGAAAGCTTGAAAAACCCCATCCTTATTCTTTAGCTGCAACCCACATGACTTCTTTCTTGAGCATGGTTCATTCACTGCCTGAAGATTATATTTGCAGAAGTGCTATATGCCCAGACAGTGTAAAATTTACTGGTTCTTCACTGAATCTTTGGCTTGTTTCCCAGTTTCATCTATTTCTCATTCATTTCATTCATTTCCTAGTTTTATTCTCAGGGGCTCCTTTCTTGATCTTCCAAACTTTCTTGAAAATTTTGGTGGAAGCCTCCCTGACTCCAAAACTGTAACATTCTGCATGCCTGTAAAATCAGCATCATGTGAAGTATGCTGAGTACACTTTCTGTGGGAGCAGTATCTAGTCCCTCTTGAACTATGGCTGCAATGATTTCTGTGTGGCTGGGATGACTTAGTATGCAGAGGAAGAATGAATTCTGTGGAACCAATTCCCTATGAAAAGCCTTCTCAAGAAAGGGACCCAGGGCTTCTTTTCTCAAATTAAAAGTTTACATGTTGACACCCAACAGCCTGCAATTGTGGTGTTTTGCTGAAATGTTAAAAAGTTGTCTTCAAAGGCATCTACCTCCTTATGCCTGTAACAAGGTAACTGATTTCTTTTTAAAAGTAGTGAACTCTTCAATATCATACTACTTTTGGGCCTAATTTTTCAGGTGATTCATTCTGGATCAACATTTCAATTTTTTAAAAATCTGACCAGTGCAGACACATCCAAAAGTGAACTCCATTTTTGCCTTTATCCCTTGAGTCTCACCAAAAATTTGAATAAAAACAGTCAGCAATATCCATGCCACAGTCTGAATGTCAAGCTTTCTTGGAATTTCCTAAGCTAGATTGAGTCCACTGTCCCTAATCTCAGTTTCCTACAAAAATTCATGACATATGCAAAATGTGGGCAAATTGTCTGTCAGTGCCACACACATGATTTCTAGTTCAATTGCCAGAGAAGTTCTTTTTCCCAACTAAAATCTCTTGAGCTGGGTCTTTACTATCTGCATTCTTTTTCGCATTCTGGTTCACTGAATTTTGCCCACAATCACTCATTGTGTTGGTTACTTTTCTCTCATTGATGGGACAAAATACTCGACATCCAAAATTAAGGAAGGAAAGATTTATTTAGCTCACAGTTTGTGGAGGTTTCAGTCCATAATCTATTGTGTCCAAGGCATGGTGGCTCATGGCAGAGGTCAATAGTTAATGTCAGTGGAAAACAGCAAAAGTAACAAGAGCAAAAAGGGAGGAGCACATGAGCAAGCCTCTTTCCTTCCCTTATATTGTATGCAGGCTTCCCACTCCAGGATGGCTGTAGCACTCATACCCATAATGCAAGCACTGAATCATAAATAAATCACAAATTCTAGATGCCCACCCCCATAATTGCATGAGGTTTTTGGGGGACATCCAGGCACAAACTATAACATACTGCCCTTGTCCCCCTCCAAATACTCATGCACATCCTTTATGCAAAAGACATTTATTTCATCTTCAAGAGTTGTCAAATCCTAAAAGCTTCAACATTGCTGAAAAGTCCAAGTCCCAAGCCTCCTCCAAGATGTAAAGCCAACTCTTAAGTGCAAGCCTTTGTACAAAAGAAAGCAAAGTTAAACACTTCCAGGATTCAATGATACAAGATAAACATTACCATTCTGAAAGGTACAAACAGGGGATAAAAAGGATTGAAATCAAAGCCCAAAATCCATCAGGGCAAATACTAAGTCCTGTAGTTCCATGTGGAACATCTAAAGCATCTGGTGAATTATAAGATCCAAAAGGCTTGCATGATTCTGCCCCTATGACACTTTTGGTGGTTGTAGTTCCCATGGCTTCTCTTTGACCTGATTTTCTCCTTCTTTGCAGGTTTCCTCAGATGATTCACCTTCCTGGTTTTTCCGAATTTCTGGGGTTTGGCTTCACTGTCACACTTCACACATTGCACTCTCATGAACACACTGCCAGATCTTTCAGGCCTTCCTCTAAAAACTGGGGAGGTGTCTTTAACATCAGAACTCTTGCATTCTGCATACACCTAAAACCAGCACCATGTGAATGATGGAGCACTAGCCAGGCTTTCTTCTCTCTTGGCTGTAGGGGTCAAGTGCTGGGCACTCTGTATCCAACCCTGAAAATACATTCTCTAGGCTGCCACCATTCTGGAACCTGGTAGAGCTGCTACCATTTTGGAACATGGTGTGGCTGCCATCACCATTCTAGAATATGGTGTGGCTGCCAAAATTATAGAACATGGTGCTTTGAGGCTTTCTCTTCAAAGCAAAGTCTTTCTCTTTGCAGTTTTGAAGCTGCAAAAGGTGAAGACTTGCTGCTTTTTTTGATGTCCTTGGGTCATCTTTCATTTTCTCCTGTTCCTTCTCAGCAATCAAGTTCTACTCAGCTCTGTCTTTGTAGTCCACAGCTTTAGTGGAGCTTTTTTCCTGGTCCTCACAACATTTTAATCATCTTGTTGGGCTCTTTGCTCTTCATTTTCAATGTAAATCAGGCTAAAATTCTCCAATGATACCCACACCATCACCTCAACATTTGATTGTTTTGAAATTTCTTCTACCAGATTAATTAGTCCACCATATTTAATCTTAGTCTCAAGCAAAACTTCTGGACATGAGAAAAATGCAGACAAACTTTCCATCAAGCTATAGCATAGATCATCTGGACTCTAACAACCAATGCAGTTCTTCTTCACAGCAGAACCCTCCCAAGCCTGTCTTTATTGGTAGATTGATTGGATTTCTATCAGTCTTCTGAGCTCTGACTAGAATCTCTCATACTGACTAGCCTAACACATTCCAACACTACTCTTTCAGGTGACATCGCTGAAACTGTCCAAATCCTTCCCACAAGCCATTTTGAAAGGCTCTTGAACCACATGGTTAGGAATAATCACAGTAATGACCCCACTTTTGGTAAAAAATTCTGCATTGGTTACTTTTCTCTTTTTGTTGAGACAAAATACCAAACACTCAAAATTAAGGAAGAAAATATTTATTTAGCTCATGGTTTGTGGTTTCAGTTCATAATCTGCTCTTTCCAAGGTAAGGAGCTCATACAGAGGCCAATAGTTCATGGCACTGAGACACAGCAAAAGTAACAAAAGCAAAAAGGAAGAAGCACATGAGCAAGCCTCTTTCCTTTCCTTATATTGTATGCAGGCTACCCACACCAGGATGGGTGTAGCACTCACACCTATAATCCCAGCATTGCATCATGAATCAGACAAAAACTAGAAACCAACCCTCATGACTGCACAAAGCTTTGAAGGGATATTTAAACACAAATCTTAATACTCAGCAAGCTTTATGTATAGTGATTTAGGGCTTTTATAATCTGCATTTTCAATCCTTTTCAATCTTCTGCTACAAACTAGTTCAAAGGCTTCTAAAACACATTTCAAGGAATAGTAAATGCAATTGCCCACTTATCAGGTATCAGTTTTCTTTATTAGGGTTTCTATTGCTAAAACATAATAATTGCCAAATGTAATTTGAAGGAACAGAAGATTAACTTCACAATTCAGAAAATTCTGTCCAAGTGAGTAACATCATAATGAAAAGGGCATGTCACAGTGAAGATGCTTAACTCATGGTACCTGGGAAACAGAACACAGGAATAATGCCAAATAGGAAATAGGCCAGGGGCCATATACTCTAACCAGTGGTACTGTGACCATGACTGACCCAGAAATGTGCTGCATTAATCCACCTGGCAGATCCTAAAGCCATCAAATTGACAGTCTACCATAATCAAAATAGATACTTAAAAATTATCATGGAAAATATATTACATTTATATTAAAGATGATGGAGTGATTAAGATTTGAGAAATGATTAATAACATAATGACCTAAAATTTCCATTTTTCTTGGTATTATAAAATGAAAAAAGAATAAAAATAATGATACAGATTTTCAAAACAAAATGATAGAAGATTAACAATAGTTAATATATTACATATTGTTATCTTCAAATTAGTAGCTCAGATTACAAGATATTGAAAGACCTACATATAAAAATGTAAAAATTACAACAAACCCAAAACAGGATGCATCAAATACAATGAACCAGAGACAGAACAATCAAATCAA
Organism: Hydrochoerus hydrochaeris; assembly: GCA_004027455.1. Lineage (NCBI taxonomy): Eukaryota > Metazoa > Chordata > Mammalia > Rodentia > Hydrochaeridae > Hydrochoerus > Hydrochoerus hydrochaeris. Next base: position 119,623 of record PVLA01003885.1, read on the forward strand.
TGAAAAATTGAGATTAAAAAAATCCTTTAAAATGCTCAAAAGAAAAAGGCACATCATAAAATTCAGACACAATGCTTTGGAAACTCAGCTTGTCATGTAGCTTTCCATTATAGTAAAAAGTACCTTATCTAATTGACTTACAAAGAGGGGATGTTTATTTTTGTCCATGGTTTTGATGGGTCAAGTCTGTGATTGATTAGACCATTTTTTTGGGAAGTATGATGAGATGGCATTTGTTACTAGAGTAGATGGCAGGGAACAACCACTCTCCTCAGGAAGCAAAATGCCAGAGAAAGGGACCAAGGTCCCCAAATCTGTCTCAAGGGCATGACCCAAATGATCAAAGGACCTACTACTAGATACTGCTTCTCATAGGTTCTACCATCTCAAAATAACACCACCATGGGAACCAAGCATTTTAACACATGAACTTCTAAAGAACATACAATATCCAGCCTTGCAGCCATATACTTCTCAACAGAAACTGTGGAGGCATATTTTTAAAGAGTTTAAAAAGTATAACTTTTTCAACAGAATTCTATATGCAGCAAATGTATCTCTAAGTAATACAAGATTTTAAACATGACAAATGAAAATGGCAAAAAGTTGTCACTATGTAATGAACTTATAATAAATGTCAAAAGAATTTATTTAGGGTGAGAAGTCAATTTAAATTACAAAGCAAATACACTTGCTTTCACTCATTCTAGGAACAGCATAATAGAGCTCTGTGCCATGATACTAGGAGAAGAAAAAGAATATATGAATAGGAAAAGGAATCTTAACTGAGACAATGTATATATATTTAAAAAATCATAAAGAACTCACAAAAATGTTCTATAATGGGTATATCAATTTAATGAGGTTGAGGAATTATGAAAATAGTCACATGCTTATGAATAAAAATAAGATTATAAAACAAACTTCATCTGCAATGTTATAAAAATAATGTTAGTAAAGTTCTAGTAACATTTATTTAAGATGTATATACTAAGAAATTGAAAATTACTGCTCAGTGAAATTAAAGCTCTAGAAAAATCAACTAACTAAGTTTGTTCATCAATTAAGTGACACCAATTAAATTCAAATTGAGCTATAATTAAATAATGAATTCTAGCACACTTTTTAGTAAAAATTGACAGGCTGCTGATTTTTCAATTTTACAAAATGCAAGATAAATCAAATAGTGAGAGCAATTTCTGGAAAGAATAGCAACCAAGGTAGTTTAGAATTAAGAAATATTCATTTAGGTCAATTAAACAGAATAGAGAATCTGGAAATAGTACCACAAATATTTAGCCTATTTATTTTTTACAAAGCCTTCATTATTCTTTAATTTGAAATCTTTGCTACAAATAGCACAATTTAATATATGTAGGCATCAGTATCTGGAATGTAACCATTTTATACTCAATTTACCAAAAGCATCTTAAGTGGAAAATACCAAACTATAAATCTAAAGAAACACTGGAAAATAATCTTTGTGACAGGAAGATATGAACACATTTTAAAATTGCTTACATAAAGCACAGATCATGAAGAATGTACCTTGCATGTCATCAGACACAAACATATTTGCTCTCAGAACATCTCTTATGGAAAAACAGTATGGAAACAAATTTTTAGCCTGTATAACAGAATAAAGTTGTGTCTATGATGTATAAGAAATTTCTATGCCCAAGAAAAATTTAAGCCATTTTTATTTTTATTTTTATTTATTTATTTATTCAGTTAGTTAGTTATTTTTCAGACAGGATCTCATTATGTGGACCAGGTTGGCCTTGAACTTGCTTATGTAGCCCAGGTTGGCCTCGAACTCACAGTGATCTTCCTGCTTCAGCTTCTCAAGAGCTGGAATTATAGAATACACTACTATGCCTATTTTAAACCAATTTTCAAATGAACACTTCGCAAAGATTGTAATACATATGTCCCATAAGTAAGTGAAAATCTTTTAACATCAGCAACTAGAAAAAAAAAAAAAGAAAAACTACAATTAAACATCACTATACACCCTAAAGACTAAATTAAAACAGAAAAAGTCCAATGAACTTGCTGCATGGATAAACCAGCCTGACACTTACTTAACATACTTAAATGTTTTCTCAACAATTTTAGGATAAAACCCACGTGTGATGATATATCCTGATTTGATAGTGGTCACGTTTGCACCTTCACTTTAACAAAACACACTATCGTCTCCGTGTTTTGCCTATTTTCCCTCTGCCAGTAGCCTCATTCCTGCTTTCATCCCTCTAAGAAGTTCTGTATTGTTAATTAAGACTTAGTTCTAGTCTCTCTGCAAATCCATCCTTGATATCTCCCTGGAGAATTAAAAATGTGTCTGGTATTGTAGCTCTATATAGAACCTCTCAGGCTTTTTGAAAGTCATTAATTTTCTATTTCTATTTTAATACATCAAAGTGTTTTCTTACATAATAGAGACTATGAATTCTCCCAATAACAGGATTTTTGTTTAGTTGCATATATACCTTCAGCAATACATACATGCTTAAAACATTGGCTCTTAAAAGTTACTTATAGTTGATGGTATATCAAGATTTATAATTGCTCAAGATTTATAACTGAGATTTATAATTGCTCAATACACACAGTGATTTATGATTTAATTAATCAAAGCAATATAGACAAAAATCTTTTTCCTCCTGGAGACCTTTGAAAAAAGGAAGATTATAAATCTTTTCTCATTATTGTTGAGATACCATCTGCATTTTGTATGTTCATTTATACCTTAAAGGACTGGACTTCTGTGATATTTATATTTTGCCTTGGGCCTATGGCATATATTCATTAGTTCAAGAGAATCTAATACAATTATTCTGTTTGTGCTGATATAGTTCTGTGTACTCTGACATGAATGTGGTAGATTTAAATTTCAAGTTCTTTGAGGGGTCATATCCAGATGCCATTAATTAGGTGATAAATTTGGACCGTGTTTTATCATGGAGAAGAAATAGAGTTGTTAGTCTTTATGCCTCACTTAAAAATACCTACAAACTTCAAAGAACTAAAAAAATACATCATATGTAGCTTATGTTTATATAAATTTTTCCGCAGAAAAATCTAATACCATGAATAAATTAAAGCAACCACAGTTGTCATCTTGCCTCAATAGCTTCACTGTCACTGCATCTTTTTAAAGCCATTTATAGATGAGCTGAACATAATCCATTGTTACCATCACCTCTATATTGAAGTTTTAAAGGTTGTCTCTTGTTTTAGTCAGATCTCTATTAAGATCTTTACTAAAAGTAATTTTTTACTATTAATCCAAATATTTTTATCACCCTGTGAACTGTTGTTTTACTTTTTTATTACCTATTATATGTTTATTGATTTATTTTTTGTCACTTCTCAACTAAATATATTTCATGAAAGTAAGGATATTATTGTGCTCAATACAATTTTCCTAGTACAGTGAGTATTACCCAACCCTTCAAATGCATGAAAATTGTTTTAAATAAATAAATGATCTGTTATATTTTATCCTGAAAGAATTTTACACAAATGGAACAGTGCACACTTTGTTGCCTAAATGGGTAGAAGCAAAAGGATTTTTATCAGGGTCTAATTGCTTAAGTGTACTAGATTTATGCAAAGAGATAGAAATTTTTATTTTTTTAGTTTTATTCTTGCATCTGCTACTTATTAAGCTTCAATTTCCTTATGCATAAAAAAGTAATGGGAATACCCACTAGGGACATTTCAAAGGCTGTCTTGACCTTTCAATTTTAAAAAAATGTCCTGTTTAGTATCAGGTATAGATTTGACCTTTAGAAGGATTGATCACTGATTGTTTATTTAAATACATTTTTTGGTTTTCCTAAACTTAGGGTAACTCGAATCAGTTTGTGTGTAATAGTCATATTAATGAGCATTATAATGTAAGTGCTATAGATAAGGCATACCATTTAGATTTGTTGTTAACATCAGAATATTGACTGCCATACTCAGGCATTTTGGAAAACTCTAAGTGAAATAAGAAAAAAAGACTCATGTGCTTCAGGTACTGAAATTCATCAATCTTTTATGTTATTATAAGAAAAAGTGTTAGTAATCAATGTGTTTCACAATTAGGAAGGATTTTAAAATTTTTAAATAAATTGGAAAATGATTGGTATTAATACAAATGTAAAGACCATATGTTAAGCATGTCATTTAAAATGTTCAAATGCTCATAAATCATTTAGTGATAAAACAACCAATTATATCATATTTAGTAACTGTAAAACTTTACAGAGTAATGGTAATCATAATATTGAATAAAGTGAACTCACAAAAAATAAAAAAGTAAAATAAAGAATTTTATTTTTTAGTTGAATTCCATTGAGACCACTGGAATGTTTAAAAGTTAAAATCGGGCCAGTTGTGGTGGCACATTCTTGCAATCCAGCAGTTGGGAGGATGAGGCAGAAGGACCACTGTAAATTTGAGACTAGCCTCAACTACTTAAGAAAGTTCAAGTTCAGCCTGAACTCCATAGTGAGATCTTGTCTTGAAAAAAAATAATTAATTTCTTAAAATTAACATTGAATTTTTTCACTTATTCTCATCCATAGAAACTAAATTAAAAATAAGTCAGTTTCTCTAAAATATAAAATTTCAGAACTCTATTATAATCTCTGATTAGCAAATGAATCTCTCTTTGAATCATTACATTTTAATGAAAATGTAAACATTTATGGAAAATTAGAAATAAATGTTATAAAAGTGAAGAATCCAGAAAATAATAATTTTTACTAATCTGAAAATGAACTTATAGGGTCTACTACTATAAATGCATGAGCAATCTAGCAGCTGAAAATGCCAAGAAAATATCTTATTGAAGAAGGTTCTTTATAAGTTGGTAACCTTAAGTGAGTACATAAGAATGAACAAAATTTACATAGGCCTGGTGGACTGATAAAATGGAGAGAAAGATTTCCCTCCACAGCAAAAAGGAAGAAAGCTCTAACCTGAAATCAAATGGACCAGAACTTTAGTTTGGATTGTGTGCCTCTAGAGCTATGAGAAGGTAAATTTCTACTGTTCAAGCCACTCAATTTGGAGCATTTTGGTGTAATAACCTGAGTGAACTAAGAAACAGGCTGTGTTCCTCTTTGTAGTTTCTTAATAGAAAGAGACTAAGAATGTATTCCAAATGTCAGTGTGCTTCAAAGTATACAAGTTTCATGTGGTGTCCAAAGAATGAAAGAATATGCTCACTAAGCATTTTAAATCTTTTTGATAATTCTCCAATGCTCCTCTTAAAAATACTTTTACCCTTTTAAATCTAACAGTCTCTTGATGTAATGTGTGCTGAATGTCAAATATTATATGTGTACATTTTATTTATGTCAATAACTTGCAGCTTTCAGATCTACCACTTGGAAAAGGGCAGCTGCAGGACTCTAGAATGATTATTATGGGGCTCTACCAAAAATTCTCATGAGCAAACGATCTTTGACATGCCTCAAGACGTTTGGTATTATGTGACACTGCCACACTGTTGTCTCTAACTAAAGAACCAAAGGAAGTTGAGAAGACTATTTATTACTCATGTTTGGAATAAAATAAATTAAATGTGTATTCTCTCAAAAGAAGGTAGTAATCTTTCTGTGTGTCTTTCAGATAAATAATGATTTTGTTAGGAGACGCATCTCAAATGTATTCTGCTTATCCCAATATTTGTGGTTACTGAGCATTAGTAAAGCTAGGCAGCACAAATAGGTAAAAATAATGCCTAGGCTTTGTAAATTTTGCTTGTATGTTCAGAAACAACATCTTATTTGTCTTATTTTGTAGTGCAGGGTGGTGTCAAACTCATGGCAATCCTCCTTGCTCAGCTTCCCCAGGGCTGGGATCACAGTCACACATCACCACACTTGGCTTGTAAATTTTAATTGGGTAAGTTTACTACACAAAGCGTAGGCTAGTGACAAACAGAGCTTCAGTGTGTACTGAAGAGCATTCTTTGTGCTAGAACAAGATTCTGACCATTTTATGTAAAGTGTATATATTAGTTGGAATTAACAGATGCACCATGTCAATTTTAAAGTATGATTGAGACAAAAAAAGGAACTACAGATGTGTTCCTCTTCAGTCTGGAACCAATGTCAACCCAGGCTTTGGAAGTTTGAATATAAAAACAAAATATTATAGAAAAATGTAAGCAGAAAGTGAAAGAAAGTAACAAGGACACAAAATAATGGTCAAGATGATTACAATAAAGGAATTCTATTTAGATTGGTTTTCCCCCTTTTTAGCATAATTTTCCATCATGATCTATTTAACACATGCTACAGACATGTAGTAACCCACCCTGTGCTAGGTATAGTGCTGATCAATAAGATGCAATGTCAAAAAAGACATTTTGTGTTCTTATGTAGTTTACATTAGTTGAAGTGTTTATAAGAATATTAAGTTGCTGCATTGCTTTATGCAGTACCTGAACCATATAGAAAAATATGTGTTTGATTTCTATCGCTAGATCCTGGCAAGGAGCTCCTAAAATACTGATAATTTCCTGATTTGTGGAGTGACAGGAGCATCATATGAAGAGCTCACAAATCCTTTGGAATGTTCTAGGGGATGGAAGTGTTTTTTATTCCAGTGAAGAGACTCTTAGTGGGCTTCTCAACAGCACTGGGTTGTGTGCTGGTGACCAGAATGACCAAAGTAAGAAGAGAAACTTGAAAATTTTAGTTCCTTCTCATGAGTCTCCAGAGAGGGAGGAGACAGACCTAAAAATCAAACATGACTACATGATGAAGGGTACACAACAACCCCCTAGCGCCATGATTCAGACAGAATCTGGGATGCTGGACATTCCGTGTGCTGATAGACTGACAGATCCTAACAGCGCAGAAGATCCTAAACTCTGACCCTTTAACCATGCCCTAGGTGCTTCTTCATTGAGCTAGTCATTTGGGTCTTTAAAAAATAAAATCCTTTATGATAAACTAGTAAATATATTTTCCATAAACTCTGAGTTATTATAACCAAGTATTAAAACTGAGGAAAAGGTTACTAGAACTTCTTATTTGTACCCAAGTGAAAAATCTGTGAGTGTACACAGTGCTTGTACTGAGTGTATGAAGTGATGGCAGACCTATGGGACTGAGCTCAATCTACGAGATCAAGGATAGCTTTGGTTGTGTCAAATTGAACGAAATGGTAGGACACCCAGTTGATTTCTGTAGAGAACTAGAGAACTGTTCTGTTTGGAAAATGTAAAAGTTCAGCATCAGAGATGTTGTAAGCAGAGAAATATCTTTTTCATACATTACATAACATATAGTTTTCAATAAGTATCAAATAATAATAATTATGATGCTCACCTCATACTAAAATGACACCGAGAAGTCATTTTATACAAGCGTCTTGATATTTGTTTCTATTTCTAATCACAGAGCATCTCAGTAAGGAATGAGTTTTGACAGGTTTTGGTGGTTCTAGCGTAAAAACAAGATATATTGGTAGATAGAATTGCTAGGAAAACACCCTGCCATTTGCAAATTGCTTTGCTCTGCCTACCTCATCTTGCCCAACCTCCCCCTCTTCCTTCTCTTCTCTTCTCACCCAGCCCCGTCTCGCCCCGTCTCACCCTGTCTCGCCTCATTTTCTTTTCTTTTTTCTGGAACAGTATTCCTCAGATTGTCATGTGGCAGAGCTGTCAGGAACAAGGACGAGCTTTGAATTTTCCACATCTTCATTTATAATCTACCTCAAGAATATTCCCATTGAGTAAGTAAATGCAATGCACTTATTTGGAAAGTCTAAAATTTTAAGAATGACCTAAGTATCAAGATTGTTAGTCAATAAACTTTCTCTACTTTTTTGCAGTATTAAAAAAGTAGAGTGATGTGAAATTGGATTGTATTTGTAGTATGAAAATGGCTAAAAGACAGAACTCAGATCTAATTCTGTCAACTTTAATTTCTGATATGTGAACAGTAGAGCATAATTTTGAACGATAATCCTTAGAGGAAGACAGTAACTACAATTTAGAGTTGGAAAAATTGCACAAACATGCATAATTCTACAGTAAGATTGATGCTTTCTTAACTTTATGAATTGATATAATTTTTGATGGCCAAACAAGCTTTTTGGACTAAATATTTGCACTATGTTAAACTAGTGATATGTGAGTCGTTCTGTTATACATAGGACGAAGATTCCTACCTGGGTGATTGTTCAAGCAGTACATGAATCACCCTGAACTGCCTGCACACTCTTCCATTTGCATCCAAAAATCAAGACCTACTTGATCACAATGGTGACATTTGTCTTACAGGCAGATGTTTATTATCTGTCTTTTCCTCAGTCCCCAGGGACACTAATCAGGTAACAGTATTTATAGATTAACTCACTGTGATTAAGGGTGACCCAAGCAGTCTGTTCTTACCAATAAGAATTCACTGTCATTTTATTTTTGGAAGAAAGACATTTTATAACTTTCGTCTATGAACATGAAGACAAAACAAGGTAGTAAAATCACTTAAATATACTGAGTTTCATACATCCTATTAGTCCTTCTCTTATGTTAATACATTTCTCATTATTGTATTTATATTTAGTTTGTTCATATCAGCAATTTAAAATTTACAGCAACATTTTTAAATTTAAATAAGTTTTAATCACTACTTTTGAAACACTATATACTCTTTAATTAATGAGAAAAAATACCCAATAGAAAAAATGCAAGGATTTAGTTTCCATCTTTGATATAATGACTTGTGAAGATTCTTAAAACTATTGCCAAAAATAGATAATTAACTCTGCCACAGACCAAAATGGAAATGAGATAAAAAAGGAATTTCTGAAAAAAGTGACATTTAAAATTAAATGGAAAACTTAAACGTAGTCATGATAGAGAAATTGAACAAAATCGGATGCAGGCAGCTAGCTGAGTTCATTAATCAGCAAACTGAATTTGTTTTATTTAGGATGAACAAAAATGAAATGCAGAATGAGATGAAGAAAATAATAATGCAGGCTCACTGACTGAGATAATTATGCCACTATAATTTAGCAGATTTTTTTGACAATTTCATTACAACTGCAACAAAAATCAAAATATCTGTGAAATTAAATTTCTTGAACTTGACATTATATGAGACCTTATGATGTCCATTTTTACATGTACAACAGAAAATAAAACCATAATGTGATCTCAAAGTTATCCAGAATATAATTGCTATTTAAAAGTGAAGAAAATACTCATTATTATGGACATTACTACAAATAAAAACATATCATAGAAAAATAACTATATCAATTAGTTCTAAAGGAATACTTTTATGAGAATTTGAAAGCACTATTTATGTTCATTAAAAGAATTCTGTGTTTAGGAGAATGAAACTCCCAACCTGCTTACTCTATGTCCGGTACCAGTTTGTCTTTTCTAAAATCAAAGAATGAATTTTAGGAACAATGGAGGTTAAGAGCAGATATTCTAAATGGTTCTCTTGTCTAACTGGTCTAGTTAATGTTTCCAGAATTATACTGTACAGAGAGAGTGGGAATCCTTATCTTCTTCCAGATTTTAGAGTGAAAGCTTTCAGTTTTTGACCATTTGATATTATGCTGGCTATTGCTTTTTCATAGATGGCTTTTTATCAGATTGAGATAAAGATCCAGCAAGTGGGGTCACAACAAATTAAAAAGCTTTTGTACATCAAAAAAAACCCACCAACAACAAAGTAAAAAGACAATCCTCAGAATGGGGAAAAATTTTATCAATTATTCCTCAGTTAAAAGACTAATATCTAGAATGTATAAAGAACTCAAAAATATCAGACCCTCCTCAATTTAAAGGCAATCCAAAAAATGCACATCTGAAATGAATAGACATTTCTCAGCTGAAGACACATAATCAGGATATAAGTATATGAAGGAATGACATCATCACTGGTCATTCTAGAAATACAAATAAGAGCAACACTGAGATTTCATCTCACTTGAGAAAGAATGGCAATTAAATCAATCAATAGCAAATGCTAGCAGAGCTGTGGGGAAAAGGAACCCTTCTACACTGGTGGTAGGAGTGTAAATTGGTAAAACCACCACGGAAATCAGTATGTAGATTCCTCAAAATACTAAAGCTAGAGGTTCTATTTTACTCAGCTATTACCCTAGGTATCTTTATGAAAGAGTTTGAAGAATCATACCATAGTGATATTTGCATACTGATATTTATAGCACTGTAATTTATAATAGCTAAATTTTGGAAATAGCCCAGACGCCTGTCAATGGATGAATGGATAAAGAAAATGTGATATTTATGCATACTGCTCTACCACAAAGAAGGATAATTTTTAGATAAATGAATGAACCTTGAGAATATAGTTTTAAAATAAATATTATGAAATAAATCAGACACACATTTAATATCACATTGTTTCTTTTACGTGAGAAATCCAAAGAGTAAATAAAGATTGATAAATCTTGTGAAATAGGAAGAAAATATACAAATGGGAATAGGAACATGGGAGCAGAGAGGGATAAAGAAAAGAATTAAAGGGAAATAATAGAAATATAGTTTTGTAAGGAAGGAGGGGAAGAAGCATTGAAGAGAAGCAAGAGGAATGGGGAAAAATGCCTTAAGATGTATCACGTACAAGTATAAATTCCCTGTGTTGAATGTGATCATTATGTATGTCAAAAGTGTACCAATAAAATTAATCACAAAAATGAAAATAGCTACCCTATCTATGACTATTATAGCAGCCCAAAAGGGCTAAGGCACTATATTAAAATTATTAAGTGAAGTTTCCTTTCATCCATTATCAAATCACATTTTATTTTATATGAATTTATTTAAAATCTTAATGTGACTAAGTGAAAATAGCAAGTTTTTCAAAAGCAGTATTTAATGAATATGTTATGAAAGTTCCACATTTTGGAAGCTAGCAAAAAATAAAAATAAGTGTTTTATTTACATTTCACCAAAACCTAATTAAAGGTAAATTAAAATCTAAATCTTTAACACAAAAGGAGAATTTCTCTCTTTTTTTTTTACAGATAGTAAAATCCAACAAAATAGACAGAACAGAGCCAATCAAGACAATGCAGCAAAACTGGTACAGAACTTCACAGCAGGATACCAGAAAACAGTAACAGCTACCATAGTATGTCTTGTTATCTTCACAATAGTTGTTCATTCCATCAGGTATAACAAAATCAAACCAAAACCAATACACTATAAAATAATCAGAACAGAATATTGAATAAAATAAAACAATTAATCAGACCAAAGCAAAACAGTGTGAGCAATATTTTCCTTCAAAAACAAGACAGAAGGAAATCCCCCATATTTGTCGTATTTTATACTGTCACACCCCCCCCCAAGAGATGCTCAGATCTCTGGCCCCAGGTCAGCATAATCAACCAAACAATACAAGCATTTAGTTGTTTTATATAGCTTAGTTGCTATCAACTCCTGCTGACCTCCAAACCATCCAGTTGCTAAGGTGGGGATGGAGGGGATGCATGGTGTTTGATTGTTAACCTGCCAGCCGGTCGGCAAGCTAAAGGGAGGGGCTACCTTTTCTTTCCCTGGAAATTGCGCTTGGCTTGCACAGCTTACAGCGAAGACTGACTGGCTGGTTTCTTGGTTGGTCCCCTAAGTCCCTGGATGGCGGAATCTCGGGCAATGCTGACTTTTCTCTCCCAATTCATTAAATGTGCTTACATTTAAAATTAAGTATGATGTATGCAAATACTCAATATTCAAACAGGCAAAAGTTTTTAGAAGGTAAAACTGTTAATGCAAACATTATTTATAAGAATTAAACTTTACCTCCATCTCCTTTTATTTCAGACAGTATTAATCAAGGTAAGGTGGAATTATATGATTATCCTTTTTCTTTCAGTAAATAAAAATAATAAGTTTAACATTATAAATTATTAAGCTTCATGAAATTTTCAAATCATCTCATGAATAACTAAAATTCTCATTTATTTTTGTTAGAATTGGAACACTTTTAGATTTCTATACAATAACTGATTTCAAGTAGTGGAAAATTTAAATACCTGGGAGAGAGTAAAAAAACTTCCCCAAAATAAAGCATTCTACTTTGTTTAAAAAAATTATTGCATTTTTTCACTTTCCATGATTTCTCCTTACTTCACATAGTGAATGGGATCTCTATTTAGCTAAACCTGTGTTACATTATCAGATGGAAAGATACACGAGAAAGAATTCACCCTTCTTTTCTCTTCACTTCGAATGCCAGCATTATGAGATATGCATGTCTGAAAACAAGACAACATTTATATCTGTGTCTATGTTTATCTATATCCATTTAATTTTAGGGTAGGAGGACTATAATTTTGTCTTAAGGTATTGAAATGTAGAGGTATGATTAAGAATATAAATGTGTGCATCCTTCTATTCTTTCTATTTTCTCTTTCTCACACACATTGGGCATTTTCATAAAAGTGATCACAATGTTCACAGTTTGTTCTCCAAGTTCTCTCTCTCTGTCTCCATCTCCCCCATTCCCCTGCCTTGTATTGGGTATTTAACTGTGTGTCCTCACTCTGCTATTAATCCACACTGTCAATACAATTTTTTGCTTTTTATTTTTATTTTATTTTACTTTATTTCTTTGTTTTGAGATAGGATCTCACTAAATAATCCAAGTTAGTATCATTGCCTTCAATTTGCAATCTTCCTGCTTCAGTCTCCTGGGTAGATAGAATCATAAGCATAATGTTTTGTTTTTAATGATATCCAAGCTCCTAGAGATTTGTTAATCAATATTATCTTGGTTTGTAACTCCTTATCAAGGAACTTGGGCCTCTTGGCTACTTTCCATTTTCCTAATTCTCTTAAAGTTCTTTTACCAAAACCATCAATAATCTTCTAAATGAAGAAACATGATGCACTCTTTTAAGTAATTTTTCACTATAAAATATGTTTTGAATATCTCACTAAATTAATAAAAAAGGTTTAATTTTTATTAGATATTTTGAGATGAATTTTTTGCTTCAATATCAGTGGAGGTACCTTTGTTAAGGGTTATAGGAAAAGATCATGTTAATTACAAATCATGTGCATTTTATGAAGAAAATAAAATATTTATTTTTATTGTGATAGTGATTAGCTAATAGTCATTGGCTCTTAAGTTTTCAGCATAACATTACTTAGTGAAGAAAGTAAAATTTTAATATGTGTTGCAATTGATAAGAATTATGTGATCATTCAGTTTGAGGTAAAAAAATAAGTACTAGTTAAATAGCAGAACATATACATATAGTAGATTTACCAATTGTGAAGTTGTTGCATCTGCTTAAGATATATTTATAATAGGATAATAATGCTAAAAATCACTTTTGTAGCACAAAAGTCATTTAATGTTCACCACAACCATATAAGATATGTGATATTATCATCTTTATTTGACAAATAAGGTAGCTGTAGTAGGATGAAACTAAGAATTTTATCAAATTTACATAGCTGAGAAATGGCAGAACAATAGTTCACACAAATATCATAAAACAAAATAAAAAGCTGTGTTCAAGTGGTAACATATGGTAAACCATGGATGTAGACAGAATAGCCTTGCAGAATAGAAATTAAAAGGCCTAAAGCTATAGTTTTCCTTTGCTTACCAAAGTATCAGATCACCTTATGAAATTAGTAATAACAAAATATTCTCAAACTTAATCATCTTAAATTTATAGTATCATGAAAGTCATGTTCATTAATTAGTGTTGCTTGTTCAGTGAGCAAAAGTTATTTCAAGTTATCTTTTGTAATATCAGTCTCCACTCTCAAAAAATTTAGAAAATTGCTAAAAGCTTTTAAAAAATTAAAAATGGTATTCAGTCTGAAAAGATCCCAGTGCTAAAGCATAACATCATTTTTCCTCTCCTCAAATATACTTTTTGAATTTTTTAGAAATTCAAAGCTACTTTAATTTCCCAAACTATGTACGTAACATATATTATATATTGAATTATCTAAATTAATAATGCAGAGTTTTCTAATTTTTGATGATTATAAAGCAGTTGGACTTTGGTCTTTGGATATAAGGATAGGACAGAGAGATTTTAAAGTTATTTGTAAATAGTTAGTATTCAAAGTCATGACAACATAAATTTTCCAGGGATACTATGTAAAACATATAAAAAGAAAGTTAAAGGGATAATCCTGATGAAATCCTACCACATTAAAAAGTTAGTGATAAGGCAGGGAACAGTTCCAGATTCAAAAGAATTGGGAATACAAGAAAAATCTAAACATGACTTCCAATGAGAAAGAAATAAATTATTTAAAGGTCCAAATGTACTAAATGCTGCAGAAAAACCAACAAATATACGGATCATATATTATTGCTTTAATTTGTAGCTAAGAACTCACCGAGAGCCACATGAAGCAGATTTTCAATGGAAAGATAATTTAGTATTGAGGAGGAGAGATATGTTATTGTGAGATGAGAAAGTGAAGAAAGCTCAATAGAGAGCAGAACTTAAAGATAGAACAAAGATATTCGTGCTGAATGACACCACCATTGCTGTGTAGATCAATGTTTTAACAATCTCTTATGAACTGTGTGCAATTTTGAATCCATGATCATCATCCTAATTAAGCTAACAAAAGGCTAAAGACAAGAATAGAAACAATTGTTACATAGATAATTTCTAGTTTTGTTCATACATTTACTACATGTTTAAATTTCAACTAATACTTTTGAAGTTTCTGAATATTTTCTGATTAGGAAATTTCAGTTGATTATTATTAGGCTGATTGTCTAATGGTGCATAGTATTTCATTTAGAAACATAACTAGCAAAACACATATTTATTTCTTTATATTTAATAAATCTACTTTGAATGGAGAAAAACATCCTTTATCAAGTTGAGTCGCTGTATATTTCTGTTCTCCAGCTTCTGACGATACAAAGAGAAGCTTTGTGAAAACCTATGATTATGTGAGTTTTGTAAGGACAAATCATTGTGGATAATTTGAGACTATTATGCATTTTTCATCTTTATAATTATAAGTATTTAATGCTTTATGAACATTTCTATATTAATAATTAATTTGACCAATTAGTAAGCCAGGACATTCTTAATATATATTTTGTTTAACACACACACACACACACACACACACACACACACACAAGTAAACACATACATTCACACACACACACTAAGGCATGTAAGTTTAGAAACCTTTCTTAGAACTGTTTAGTGGCAATGTTTTAGGGGTATTCAATACTGAAGAATAAATCAGTACTTGATGCTGTGAAAATTTGAGGCTTCTCTCCCTTGATGTAGTTTGAGACAATTCTCAAGAAATTGAAGAATAATTCTAAATCAGCTTAGATTAAAAGTGAGTTAAAATTATCAATTTTTATGAAAACTATGAATTTAACACTGGAAAATTAATTGTTTTAAGGGATGTAATAGTCATTGGTGGGTTGTGCAGAGTTGCAGGGAGATAATATATTTAGCTGTTACAAAGGCAAAGCCAGGATAGTGAATATTATGCAAAGTTCAAAGTGAGAACCTTGAAGAATTCCTGGAGTATCTTTGATGTAGTATTATAATTCACACAAGTTGTTAGACTGACTTTTTTTTTTTTTTTTTTTGATACCAGGGATCGAACTCACAATCTCACGCTTGCCAGACAGGCACTGAGCTAAATTCCCGCCTCTTTGACTCTTGATATGAAACAATGTTAACGTATTATTGTTAAAGAAAAACTCTAATGGGTTGTAAAAATGCAGTTATTTCATGCATTTATCTTAGATTTTTTTATATTTAGTGACAATATCTGCACCATTAGGTAGCAAAATCATTGAATGCTTTCCCAGGCAGATATAATATCAGCACACATATTTATTGCGGTTTCCAGTATTTTATTTAATTTTTGGAACACATAATTCTTTCTTGTTACCTGTGTTTTATCCATAAAAGAATTAAAATAAAAACATATTTATTTATTTTATGTAAAATTTTCTAGGTGCTCCTCAACAAAAGGCTTTCAGATTTTGCTAGCCTGTCATTTGCTGGAACCAGAAATCAGAATTTTCAAAAGTTTATAATTTTATCATCACCTAAGCATTCCAGTCCTATTTTTAAATGTTTGTTGAGTTACTCCAATTCTTTAGTTTTTGAAAATTAAGAATGTTTCCAATTTGTGGGTACTATGGAAAGGACTATGGTGAATATGAATATCTTTGAATATTGAAAACTACTGGGAATATTTCCTATGTGGAGTCTGAAACTATTAAGTAACAAACTCAGACCTAAATTTTTTTTCTCCTTAAGAAAATAGATTCAATTAGCAGATCATCATCATTATTTTAGAAGACATTCGGCAATATCTATGTGCCTTTTTCAGTAATGAGTACAGTGAAAGAGAACTTATAACTTTGTTAGCTACAAATTACTTTTGTTTGATTTTTTGATATATATGTACTCATTTACTTTATTTTTAAAATATTGAGAACATTTTATTTATCATCAACCCAATACATCTTTTGTTTTATTTCTCAAGTTTATATCAAAGAAATACCTGCTATGGTTTGAGTGTGATTAGAGTGTGGTTACATTAAATATCCAGTGTGATTGAAGTTTTAGTGCCTAGGGTATAGCTTTGAATCTTCAGGAAGTGGGGCCTAGTAGGAGTTCCCTATGTTATTGAGACAGCCTTTGAAGAAGTTATTATCTTGAGCCAGACATGGCGGCACATACCTGTAATCCCAGCACTCTGGGAGGCTGAGGTAGGAGGATCATTGACAGTTCGAGGCCAGCCTGGGCTACAAAGTGAGTTCAAGACCAGCCTGCACTGCATAGGGAAACCCTGTCTCAAAAAGACAAAGAGAAAGAAGGAAGGAAGGAAGGAAGGAAGGAAGGAAGGAAGGAAGGAAGGAAGGAAGGAAGGAAAGAAAGAAAGAAAGAAAGAAAGAAAGAAAGAAAGAAAGAAAGAAGAAAGGAAGAAAGAAAGAGGTAATTTTCTTGTCTTGAGATCTCTCAGAGTGTTGTTAGAAAAAGAACAAGCCAGTCTGATAGCAACAAAGCTCTCCCTGCCTCGAGGCTGGAGGTGCTGTGACTGGTCCACTGGCTCTTCCACCATGACTGCCCGACACTCACCAGCATGCAGCCGATACACTCACCACTGCCTTTGAAGCATAAAAACTGAGCTAGATGAACTAGATGAACCATTATAAAGTAATTTTTTAGGTACTTCATTGTGGTGATGCAAAGTTGACCAGTACAATTCCTTATAGAAAAAAAGGTAGAGAAAAATACAAATTCTCACTTTTACTTCTGAGAACTGATATGTGGCTATCTCTGCAGGAACACAGCAAAGGCCTTGGCAGCTGTCCTGCTGGTTGCCAACATTACAATTATTAAATTAATGCAGTCTACCAGGGACCTAAGAGCTTTAATGGTGAGCCAACTCCAGCCTACTGTGTGTTTTTGTAGGGGCCTTCAGCTCAAGATAATTATTTTATTTTTAGAAGATTAGAAGAAAATCAAAACAGTATTTCATGAAATAGGAAAATTGTATAAATATTTTTAAAAAGGTAAATTATATAAAATTCAAATTCACTATCTATAAAAGAAGTGTTACTTGAGCACAATCATACTTGTTTGTTTATATATTGCTTAGAGTGGCTTTTGTGCTACAATGGTACGATTGAGGACTTGCCACAGAAACCTGGCTTGCGAAGCAGAAAATACAGTCAGGCCATTTCCTGAGGAGGAACCGCGAGCTGGGCTAGAGTAACTCTGAGTCCTGTTACAGCTCCTATCCTTGGAGACTTCTGTGGAGAGAAGGCGGAACCAAGAGGTTAATATCTTCCAGGATACACGTCAGGAGAGAAAGGTTAGGTGAAACTCCCTCACTGCCCTCAGCTTCTTCCTACTGTTTCATGAGATTTGATCTGCTACAACCTCAAGCATTAAAATGCAGCACAGTATTGAAGAACGTGAAAATATTTTTAATTCATCAGATAATTTCCTCAATTTTATATCCACATATAAAGTATTAAGGTATGCTTTCTCATTTTATTTCTCAAGATAAGGCCAATTTTTATTTCCTTTGGGAGAATTCAGAAGGGACTATTTTCCCATATATGTGCCCAAATCAATCAATAAATATAGGTATATATGTATATTTTTTGAGTATGTATATATATATGAGTATACATATTTATGTATTTATTCATTCCATTTTAAATTTTTAAAACTCTTATGTTTCTAAATTTTACTTCTCATTTATGTGTTTATCTCTATTGCTTCTATTAGCATTTCTTTAATTTTTAATAGTTTTGATTATGCAGTCTAATCCATATTTTTACATTGGAAACAATGAAATAAACAGAAACATTTAAATCTGTAATATCAAATCATGAGATCATTTATTATAACTTTAATCACACAATAAACCATCATTCTCTGAGTAGTAAGAGCTGGCAATAACTCAGGCATACTGAGGTTAATAACTCCTAAGCTTTTCATTCTATTCTATTTTAATGACAATATTTCTATCTGCTTTATATTCAATGTTCGATATATATTTGTATTCCTCTAGTGAGTCTTAGAATCATTTATTCTCATCTTCTTTCCCACTTAATTCCCAGTTTTAATTCTTACTTAATAAATATCTTGGAAGTGCTATGTAACAACAAACTTCTCTTAAAATAAGTGAGAAAGTTATTGATTTAATCTAGTGATTTATTAATTGACATGGATCTGTAGGTGAGGTGAGGGTAGCTGTTATTCTGCAAAATTTACTCTTAAAAGTCCTCCAGTGACTAACTACAGGAGAATAATCCAACATTAGAATGTTTGCAGGCAAGCACCCAGAAATCATTTTCAACATAAACATTCCTTTGCATGGTAATATTTCAGCACCCCATGTAATTAATGTTTTATCACCATATATCATGATGATATATTAATAGTATTTTAAGTATGTGTTTGATACTATTAGTAGATAATAAAATATTTGTTCATATTTTGCTGCAGAAACTTATAATCAGTTTCATGTTCTTTGCTGAATAATGTTACATATCGCCAATTTCAAACAGTTGTGCAGAGCCTGGAGTTTGTCCAGGGGTATTCCACAAACAAGCGCTCGGGAGGAGGATGGGGGATAAGGCAAGCTCACAGCTGGTACTGTACATCTTTAGCATTTAATCAGACAAGGAAAGTCTATTTTGATGTATTAAAATATTTAAATGATTCTTATATTTGTATATTCTATATAAGAATTACTTTGGAAACAAGTTTGCTATTAAGAGTAAAACGCTTCAAAATCAGTAAAAGTCACCATATTTTATTTTAAAACTCACAAACACTATTATTTTGGAAGGTAGAAAAAAAGTTTACTACTTTGAATTAGAGCTAGTGTATTCTAACTGAGCAAAAAAAAACCCATCATGTCTAATTATTTTCTGGCACATTTAGTTTGGTCCCTAGCTTTTGCATTTTTGAATTAGCCAAGGACATTGAAATCACCACGGCAGTCACGACCGCACAGATAGAAGCGTGATTATTAGGAGAGTATCACTGATACTTTCCCATGTAAATAGATTATTTAAACCCTTCTCATCACCTCTCATCCACCTGCAGAGCACAGGTGAGCCACAGGGAAGAAAGAGAGGTCACCTCTCAGCCACCTTGAAAACCTGAGGAGGATAGCCCATCCCCTCACTGCTGCCACTACTGCGGTGAACTGCTTGGGAGGGCCCAGAGACCAGAAGGAACGCTAGTGACCCAGCAGGGTCCCAGCTATGGCGCCCAAGATGGATGGGAGAGACTAGAGGTTTGGAAAGTTCAAAGTAACAATAACAATAAGAACCAACAGGGGACTGTGGCCTATGCAGGTCTGACAATCCCCTGGGACACAGTAACTGGCTGTTTTTTTTTTTTAAGTTTTTTTTCTTCTTTCCTTTTTCTTCTTCATCTTCCTTTCTCTCTCTCTCTCTCTCTCTCTCTCTCTCTCTCTCCCTCTCTCTCTCTCTCTCTCTCCCCCCTCCCTCCCTCCCTTCCTCCTTCCCTCTCTCTGTCTTTTTTACTTTCATTTGCTTTTTTCTCTTTTCTAAAGCAAGAACTCCAACCACAGAAAACTAATCCTATCTCCGTAACTCAGACACGGAGTTCAGATCATCCCTCACATGTACCTTCATTGTTGCTGTTCTACCCATTTTCTAGTTTCCCTAATCTTGTGTAATCATCCACCAGCCTTGCTTCAACTTCCTTGCCAGATATCTTTGTTTTATACACTATCCTTGCTAGATTTCCCCACCACAGGGTAAAGCCACCATACCAAGGGGAAACACTTTGCATACAAACTCCTAATTTACAATCTGTCCTCTTTTATATAAACTCTGTTCTTATGGTTTAAAGTACAAAATCAATATTCACCATAGGTTGTCAGTTTCTAAATTGTGTTTGATACTATTATTATTGCTAATTTTACTACTTTAGCCAGGATGTCATATCTGTTGTAATCATTTGTTTTCCCTTCTGTAAGAATACTGGAAAACTAAGGGATAATAACCTCACCACAGCTCTACACCAAAGGACCAGAGACTGAGCCAAAAAAAAAGTGTGACAGGGAGATAAGTGAGACATACAGAACTCCAATTAGTCATAAACAAAATATATCTATACCCAGACATATAATATTCAAAATTCCAGAAATTCAGCATAAGAACAGAATATTAAAAGCTATTAGAGAAAAGGAACAGATCACTAATAAAGGAAAGCCCATCAGAATCTGGGCAGACTGTTTAACACAAACCCTCAAGATAAGAAGAGCTTGGATTGAAGTATTTCAAGTCCTGAAAGAAAAAAAACTTCCAACCCAGATTGATGTACCCTATGAAACTATCTTTTAAAATTAATGGAGAAAAAAGATACCTTCATGACAAAGAACAGATGAAGAAATTCATGGCCACCAAATCAACACTAGAAAGGGTATTGAAGATATTCTGGGCAGAGATGAAAATGATCACAATTCTAAGAACAACTACAGAAAGAAACTACCAAGCAGGGAAAGAAATTACCAAGCAGGGAAAGAAATTAATCATAGGAGAAATGTAGAGAACCAAAAGAAGAAAAATAACATGACAAAGACAAGCCAATACATGTCAGTTATTACCATTAATATAAATGTCCTGAATTCATCAATCAAAAGATTGACGAATAGATCAAGAAAGATTCCACAAATCTTCTGCATATAAGAAACACATTTAACTAAAAAAGAAATTCATAGACTAAAATTCAAAATATTGAAAACAATACTCCATTCAACAGAAACACAGAAAAAAAAGCAGGAGTTTGTAGACAATGTGAACTTCAAATCAAAAATGATCAAAAGAGATAAAGAAGGTCATTACATACTCATTAAGGGAAAAATTCAAGAGGAAAAGGCAACAATCTTAAATATATATGCACCAAACTTAGGAGTTGCCAACTAGATAAGACAAATATTAATAGTCATGAAAAACCAAATAAGCAATAATGTAATTGTAATGGAGGACTGCAATACTCCATTGTCATAGAGCTAGATCAACTAGATAAAAAGTCAGCAAACAAATTACAGAACTGAATCAAGCCTGTGAACAAATGGACTTAATAGACATTTACAAAGTATTCCACCCAAAAGCATCAGGATACACATTGTTCTCAGCTGCACACAGGATGTTCTCTAACATAGACCATACACCAGACCATAGAACATGCTTACAAATTTTTCTTTTAATCACAGTGTTTTTTTGTTGTTGCAGGATAGAGATTTTCATTAAATGTCAGGAAAAAGACATAAGTTATCCGATATAAAGAAAAGGTGTAAACCTTTTAAAACAGCTCTTACATTCTTTTTTTGCATTTATACAAGTTGCATATTTACCAATATGAATGTTTTATAAAATATATTTTATGTACTACCTACTACTCATTACATATTTTGTATTAGAATATATTTCATAAATGCATGTTAAATAACATTTTACATATGTTTAAATAAGCATACCATGCTTACCAAATAAATATGTGGGCATACCTTATTTAAGAATTGCTCTCCTTCAGCATAAATATCATTTATGTTAAAACTTTTTATCAGCTACATTACCTTCCTTTGATTTGATGACCTTGACTTAGACATTTATATCTTACTTTAAATCACATTATTTGCATTGCTTGACTACTACCAATATTGCTTTGATATACATATTATTTTGGAGAAATATTAATATATTTAATTAAAATATATTTATTTGAGAAAAATTAAAGTTAAAAGTATGCATATATATATATATATATACATATATGTATGTATATTATGGTTTTCCATCTATTTTATTGACTCTTTCCAGAAAGTTTATATCAATTTACACTTGGAATATACGCTCATCTCCAATTATTAATACTGAAGGCAAATCCAGGTTCCCAATTGAAAATGAGCAATAATACAACAAATGTGGTTAAAACTATCATTGAATTACATTAACTGATTACTTAGAATTTTATAAAAAGCAGGATGTCTTTAGATTAGGAAACTTATTGCCCTTTAATAATATCACATTAAAGAAAGAATGTTCCTCAACAGTAAATGATTTTTAATATTTTTACAGAAAGGTATTTAGGGGAAAAGTACTTTAATTAATGTAGAGTGATGGTTTGAAGAAAAATATTTGTATGGCCTATAGTATGTAAGCAAAATTGTGTCCATTTGCTGCACTTTGTTAAATACAATACAGAAAAGAATTATTTTAAATTAGATGTCAACCTCGTTAATTGAGAAATAAAGATGGAAAAATTAATTGTGATATATATGCACAACAGAAAAAATCCATCAAAATCATTTCTACCACTCAATCATTTTCCTCTCTTTTAAAAGTAAGTGTGGGTATTGAAAGCACAGGCAAATTTGGAGCTGTACCTTTTAAAATGTAAATTGGTAAAGTATATGTTGGACTTAGAATCTTGATCTCTCTTGGCACTAATTAAACAATGTACTAAGAAAGTTCACTGATCACTAGAAAAGGCGTCTGTATAGATTTTGACCTAAATGTGTTGAAAATATCTAATATCTATATTGGAAGCTATGCTTAGAATTGTAATTATAGGTAAGTTTCCTATGTAGGTACTAAATTTTCACTAGGTCAGAATTTTCTTCAGTGAAGGTTACTCATTTCTTGTCAGCTGTCACTTAACTTTCTTCTTTAAGCAAGGAGTATTAAATCAACAGCACTATTGTAGCTGGCTTCACCTTTGTTTAGTTGTTTTTCCATCTTTAAGTGATAGTGAATAAATAAGGCATTTCATGTAAGAAATGTGATGCATTAGCCATCAGATCAAACAAAACTTTATTAGTTACACATAAAAAGCTGTTTTATAAAGATGCAATGTTTTTCAAATAAAAAATACTTCAAATGTAAAAACAACACTATATTTTGTATTTAACTCTTGCTAGAGCACTGTATTCCTTTTTCTGTCATAAGGAGTATGTTCTAAAAAAACACTTCTGTATGGATTCAGGAGAGACACTAGGATGGAAATACAAAAATAATTGTGTTCTCATCACTATAACACATTAGGATTGCAAATTTTGAAAAGCAAAGAGAAAGCAACTGTACAAAAATATAATTAACCACATTTTTTACCTAATCATAAATACAAACAAAAAATATGTGTGTGTGTGTGTGTGTGTGTGTGTGTGTGTGTCTGTCTGTCTGTCTGTCTAAGAAGACTTTTTTTTTTCTTTTTGAGACAAGGTCTCACTATGCAGTTCAGGCTGGTCCTGGGCTTACTTTGAAGCCCACATTCATCTCAAACTTGCAATGGTCCTCCCACCTCAGCCTCCTGAGTGCTGGGATTACAGGAGTGTGCCACCATGCCTGGCTCCTAAGAAGACTAGAAGAATTTGTATCAGCATTTTGTATTGGATAGAAATTAAAAAGAAAGCCCACTTGATGACTATTTTTTTGATTAATTTCTTTCTGTAAGTCTAGAAGACATCGAAATCTAGAAGTCTTAGATAAACTGCAAAGGACTGTATTTTGTATTGATATTTCAATTATCTCTCTTAATTATATAAAGGTAAGCTGAAAATGACAATTTTTACAGGTCAAGAGCACAAAAATATATGTCTGTGTGTTTGTACAAATATATAACTGTGTATGTTCATATGTACACATATGATTTTAATTGTAATTCTTCATTTCCTCATTTGGCTGATGAGAAAGAATACATATAACTGTGAGGAAGAAGTCATCCTCTCTTCTACATAAGAGGTCTAGTGAAGTGGGTCACAGTGCATTGATAATGAATTCTTTGAAATAAAATAAGTCTGAGATACCTAGGAAAATACCTAAGAATCTAGGGTATCAGCATGATGCTAAGATCTAGCAGTAGACTCTTTCCTTCATGACAACTAATGGATCATGGAAATTCCTATAGATCTGGAAAAGGAGATTGAGAATATGTTTTGATGAGGGGTGGTTAAATTCACCAAAGAAGAGCTGAGTGATAAAACCAGACACAGTTTGGAGATATCTTCATGTCTCCAAAGGAAGAACTTCATGTTACAGCAAAGAGCAGTGTCCATATTTGCTGGTATAGTTTGTCAGCTACATACAGGAGAACTGAGATCATCAAGGTATAATTCCTGAATTTTTCTTTAAAAATGGAAAGCCTAAAGAATGAGTTATTGGTCTTCCTGGTAATAGGACATGTGAATGCTAATGAATTCAGTGGTGAATATGATCACAGTGATTCAATAGCAAAATATGAATGAAAAAAACTATAATTAGTAGGTTATGGATTAATAACAACTGCTTGTAAAAGGTTACCAGATGAATAACATTACTTGGGAAATAATGAGAAATCTGACATTTAAGATCTGTCAACAAATCTGATGAGACTTTTCATCAGTGTCCTTGCTACACAAAGTCAATCACTGCATGTGTTTCAGCATTAAACAGTTTAATTTCCTGAAGGTGAGTTTCTTATGAAAATTGATGTATTCATGATTGGTTATGGGTTTTGTGTCACTGAGGTATTCATTAAGGTCCTTTAAAAGATGCTATGTTCATTAGTCTCCTTTACCATTCTCATTATAGGATTTCACATCATTGTTTCTTGCTAATACTTGAAAAGAAATATGCTTTGGTCTTAAAGTAACATAAAATAAAGTAAACACCAGGGACAACAGAAAAAATTAAAATTATCCTAAAAATCCTGGTTTTAATTTGAAACTTCAGACGTTTTCTATGTCTAAAAGCAAATAATACCTATTTCCATATGCATTTAAATCACAGAGACGAAAAGCAGGTGGAGGGATGGCAGATAAATTCACTTGCATAAAAACCAATTTTGACAACCATACACAAAAATATCATCACAAGAACCAAGGATTCCAAATAAGAGTGGAACAGCTGTATAGGACATAGAAACAGCAAATACAGATTGAAGAATGTACAATGGACAGTTTAGCATTACCTGTCACCTCTCCGAAGTCTGCAGCTCAGGAGAGAGATTCTCTGTGTGGGTAGAGGAGAATTAAGTGACCACTCAGCTTTGTCATGAACTGTAGGACAAGTCCTATTCTATGAGCCATGGTACCTGTCTGGTCACATTAGACTCAGTCATTCAGATGCGCCAGGACCAGGCTGGGCTGCTTTTTTTTTTTTCCCGTGTCAGGGTATTACTATGTAGTTCAGGCTAATCTTGAATTCACTAGGTAGCCCAGGTTGGCCTTGAACTCATGGAAATACTCCCACTTCAGCCTCCCAAGTGTTGGGATTACAGGCATGTGCCATCATATCTGGCAAGGCTGGGCTTTTTTTTTTTCTTTTTTCTTTTTGTACCAGGGATCAAACATACAACCTTGTGCTTGCCAGGAAGGTGCTTATGCCTCTGAGCTAAATCCCTGGCCAAGACTGGGTCTCTTAATTCCACACTCTAGGTGCATCCTGTGGAATCACATTTCAGGGCCTCCTTAAAGCTAGACCTTTTCTTTTGGCCACAACATTCAGCCTTGAAACTGCACATGCAGGTTCCACTTCAATCACTGGGTGCCTAAAGCTGCAGGCCAAACCCATGCTCCATGCTCCTTCTCACCCAGTACCAAGCAGGTCACTACAGTTCTAAGCCATGATCAGACTCCCAAGGAGACCTTGATTCAGGTCAGCTCATGCAACCCAAGGGCCATGCCTCCCCATTAGACAAGATCAGAAGTCAGTTTCAGGCTACCCCTTGTGAAACTAAGCAGTATCCAATCCCTACAGACCCAAGATGCAATATAATTTTAGTCTCAGTGGTTGTGTCCATTCACCCAGGCACTAGGCTAATTCATCCAAGGACTCAAGCAGTAAATCCCATTAGAAACTTAAGAAATTAATTGAATATAGCAATGTTTTGCTGTTTGTGAAACTTGATTATTCTGCCATTTTCTTTTTCAATGTAGAGATCTGAGTCTTCAACTCATATATGGTTCTCCTAAATATTTAAAATTCTTTCTTAAGTATTGACAGTTTTCCCCTTTAAAATTACATGCAAAACAAAGTAGTAGAAGGTCAAATGTTTGTTTTCTGGAGTGCTAATACCTTCACCAGCATGTAAATTACTTCCCTTTTAAGGATTACATGATTTTGCACAAAACTTTATGATTCAGCCAAAGAAAATACTGCCAGCTATCTATTAATACATGGCTTAAATTTTGTTATTTAACCAGAAGCATGTTATTTTTAAAATAAATGGCTTTCTTGGCAATTATTGTCAAAATAAAAATAGGCAATATTTTATTTTTATTTTAAGACTAACATTTCCACAATTTAGGTAAATGTTACAGTGCATGCAGAAATTTCAGTGTCTTGTTTATTTTACATTTTTCTGGTTACACTTAATAAATCTGTGTAGGCACTTTAGTTTTATAAACAAAATTTGAAGTGTCCTATGCAGAAAGATAGGAGTTAAATCCAGACCTGTAACAAGGTAAACTGTGGTGGAAACTTCTTCACTGTTTTTACCCTAGTCCAAGTTTCTCTATCTTTGCACTTAACATTTAATTTGTTACCCATACTTTTACTACATTCCTTTTCTATCAATACCACAGCAATTTTAGCTTCTCTCACCCTAATAGAAGTTGGCACCAGACTCTGCTCCATCATCTTTATGATGCCATCTTTATGATTTGCTCACATGCATCACTCTATGTGGATCATTTAAATTACTCCATCTCAAGTTCTCTATGTGCACTTTTCTCCTAGAATCACTTTCACCTTACCAGTGTCCTCTCCCAGCCAGTGAATCTTGATGTTATCGGCATTATTCCATCTCTGCAATCAGACGGATTTCTTATCTTAGTAAGACATTCTATAATGCCTCTTCCATCTTTACTGCTCTGATATTTCTCTTTAAATGTCCTTCCTTATATTTATCCATCTCAATTTGCTTTCATGTCTGTTTTTTATTCTGCTGATGGCCCTTCTAACGTTCCTAAACCTATATTATTCCAAGATCCAGTTTGCTTTCTCTGCACATAGATTTTAGCTGTTAAATAGCAATGAGGATAATTATGAGGTGTGTGTTTTGATAGACAATTGGTAAGTTTTTAATTGAAGCTATCATAAACCAACTTTGATTTAAACTGTAAAAAGATGCACTTGTATAAGGTTGGGTCTTAATATAACCATTGTAAGTTGAAAATATCATTAGTGACCAAAAATTCATTTAATATAATTAATCTGCTGAACTTACCTTCCAGGTGAGTATCACAGCCTGAGGTACTTAGGCTTGGCCTCTTTTCTTTAACAATATAATGAAAAACATTTTAAAAGGAAGAAAGGAAGTTTTGTTGCATACACTAGTTATATTATGTATTGTATGAGCCCAAACCAACTCATTTTCCTTCAGTGTGGCCACTGCAAAGGAAATTGTGGAACAGTCCTGTGAGAGCATGGGTTGTTTTCCTTCATGCTCACTTGTGGCTGACAAGGAGGTGCAGTTCTTTGGTGTTACCCAGCATCAGTACAGAGTATCCCATGGTGTCTTACTAGCCCCAGAAAAGACCCTAATTCACAACGGAAGTAAAATTTGTACTGATTGTATGATAACAAAGTTGAAAAATCTTAAACCAGAATGTACTAAAAGATACTGAATGGCTCTATGAAGACCTGAATTCTTGGCCAGTAAAAAAGTTTCTGTGGGAGATTCACTTTCAAACCAGTCCCACGAAGATCGCTGCTTCTGCTGGCTTAGACCTAGCTCAAACACGACTAGCTCAGTGGATGGGAAGCAATGAGCCATGCTAGTAAAATTCCTATCACCATTATCTTAGGGAAGTGGGTACAGTAATGGATTCTCTAGAACAGTGTTAAACTAGATATTCGGAATCATCAAGATGTGGCTTCAATCACAATAAACTCCTTTAAAACCTTCTTGTGAATATTCAAGAAAGTAAAGATTATCTTCCAGTCTGCTCTTCCCACTAAGAGAAAACATAGACTCATCTGAAATGCTAGAAACAGATGAAAAGGAAAAGAATACTGACTCAAAGGCAAATTACCATTCCAGTAATTCATAGTTTGGCACATGAGATTTTTTTTTTTTTCTGTAATGCTACTCCTGAGACCCACAATGTGAAGAAATCTTAATGCTGTGCATGAAGTGATGTTTTTACAAAAATTATAAAATAAAACATATATGATTTATTTTTGTCATAAGGAATAATGATTGCTTGCATATATACCCACCAGTTTAAGAAATGTAATACAGTCAAAATTTGTGAACCTCATATGAGCACCCACATTCCTACATTGCCTCCCTTTTGACTCTCAAGATTGAAGTCTGTTGATGCTGGCTTCAAAATACATCTCAAATCTAGTCACCTTTATTTATTACTAAGACTCATTTCAACTTCCAATCATTTTTAGCTATTAGTAACCTAAAATCTGATTTTCAGACCTCTGCCATAGATCTGTAGAAATTCATTTTTAATATTGCCAGGTCCCCCTTTCAAAACCTGATCTATGTCTTTCTTGTTAAAAATGGTCTATTGTTTCCTACTGTATAGTTAATAAAATCAAGACTCCTTGAAATGACTCTTAGAGCTCTTCCTTTTTTCCTTGGGCTCTGTATTTATGCCCACTATCATCTCATATGGTTTTCAGCTTAGATATGACTTCCCTTGTGGGACTCGTGTAGGCACTTATTGTTTACTAGATTTTCTGGATTGACTTGAGCCTTTCTTTGCTAATAGGAGCAAAATGTTACTCCCATGCAGATCATTTAGTATTGAGGTCACTAAGCTCTAGGTCCCTCAGAATATCCCCACTCCCCCCCATCTTTTGTTATTATTTACAATAAACATATGACTCAAGCATCCCAATCAGTGGGCATCTTATTGCTTCTACAGGACTTGATAGGACGCCACTGATCCTGCTGTCATATTAGAGTGGGTGTCACACTCTTACCTCCCTTCTTGGTTACTGCATTCCAACTCCACTATCCTTGCTGTTTCTTCAACAAGGAGAATATTACACCTCTAGTGTTCTCTTCTTCCTGATACATCCCCTCAAATCTATATGGATTATTCTTTCAATATATTGTTATTAGAGAAAGGTCTGTAGGCCATCTACTGAAAACAACAAATATTCCTGAGTTCTCATAAACTTTTATTCTCCTTGCTGTTTATAGCTATGCAAGTATTATAGAGTTTATTTTTTAACCAAATTATTGTTAATTTTCTCCAAAATATACTTAAAAGAAATGACTTTTGCTCTGTTAACCCATTGCTATGTATATTGCTCAGAACAATCTTTGACGTGATGTGAAAAGTACCCTGGAGCAAGTCCCTGACTTGCCAACATTTGAGTTGCAAACTTTCACAGATGAGAACAGACCTCATATTACCAATACTCTAGAAGCAGAAATAGCTCATGTGTCTGTCAGACATTGTCACAGTTGTGCTGCTGTATGTTTGCTGTACAGTGTGATAGTGTACTGGTGTGCACTACAGTTCGGGACTTGATGTATTTGTGTGTTTGCTTGCTTTTTTATGCTTTACACTGTATATTTGTGTCAAAGATGTGTAAGAGTCACTTTGTCTGACTTACGAACGAATCCAACTTACAAACATTCTTCTGAAACAGAACTTATCCTTAATTTGGGACTCACTGTACATATTTTGAGTAAATGAATAAAACTATTTTTGAACTTCACCTATGTAGTGTGCACTATTCTAAGTTCTAGCTCTAAACAAGTGAATATGTTTTTGTGTCATTTGCAGTAGTAAAAAATAAATA
This sequence comes from Hydrochoerus hydrochaeris, assembly GCA_004027455.1. Classification (NCBI taxonomy): domain Eukaryota; kingdom Metazoa; phylum Chordata; class Mammalia; order Rodentia; family Hydrochaeridae; genus Hydrochoerus; species Hydrochoerus hydrochaeris. The sequence goes on from PVLA01003885.1 coordinate 149,910, forward strand.
ATTCTTAATTTTAGTTATTGTTTCCAATATGTTTTCAGACCTGTATCCACTGCTCTAACAAGTAGGTAATTTTTTTTTCCTGGTGATTTAATTACCAGTAGGTAATTTTTTTCCCTGGAATTTGGAATTAAACTCTGGCCCTTCACACTGACCTACAACACCAGCTTTTTAAATATTTTTTTTAATGTGAGAATTTGAGACAGAGTCTCATTAAGTCACTAAATTTCCCAGTTTGGACTCAAATGTAACATCCTTCTGACTGAGCTTTGCAGAGTACTGGGATCAGAGGCATATTCCAGCACACCTGGCTAGTTAAGTACTTATTTTTAAATGGGTAAATAAATGAATAGTCTTTTTGCCAAAGCAGAATCTATCTAAACTGTGTGGTTAACTGCCTCAGTAACTTGAACAAATTATAGAGATTGCATTTTTTATTTCTAAAATTTCTATTATGTCAATTACTTTTTTCATAGAAGAATGCTGGGGCAAGATAATGTGACAATGAGATGTGTATTAAAATACAAAGACATGAAGTAATATAACAGACTTGTCATTATTGCTATCAATCTCATTAACTAATAATCTCTTCTTACTAATAATCTCTTATCTCTTTCAGTTGCAAAATAATGTTTTTATGGCTGTACAGAAATTGCATTTGTTACAATTTGTTAAAAGAAGTTTACCATGTGATACAATGCTTACCAGCATTTTATATCTCAGAATTGTTAGCATTATATACTTTTCACAACTATCACTCAGCGTTGTACTGTTCAGGACTCTCCAACATCTCTAAGATTCTGAATAAAATCCATAAACATAAGATGCGTGCAAATGATAGCCTAACAATACTTATCAAATATTCTGTTGCCAGGGCTTGTTACCTTAATATTTTCCTAATATTTAAACTAATTTAAATTTATCTTTTTTAATTAGTTAAGAGGCAGATAATTTGCAAATTATGAGCAAGATTTTCATTATTTTATATAGAAAAGATAATTTACACAAATGCCTGTCATTCTATCCCTGGTTCCTTACCAAAGACGTTGTAAGAGTGATTGTTGATCACATCATTCCAGCAAATAGGCATTTTACCTTTATCTCTTTCATGGAAGAATTGGTAATTGAATCATAATTCAATTAGGATTTAGTTCATTTCCTTTTTATTTCTTTACTTTTTTTCTTGTCATTTTCTCCTATATTAATTTTTTAAATGGAAAAATTATGTCTTAATCTACCAAAAAATTCTCATCCTACTTGACCCCTCTTGATTAACGCTCTAGTTGTGTGTGAAAAGACTTCTTTGCCCACAAAAGTAACCTTCTAACTGCTCACATTTTATCAATTTCAAATTGCTTTATGTTCGCAACCTTTGCTGAGAGAACTGGGCAGTCAGTGAGCATCAATTCCTCTTAAATCCACTCATTTCGTATGGTTGATTGCCTCATCAGAAAACAGCAGGTTTGCAATAAGAACTTGATTCCTGGTAAGAGATAGTGGGCTACTGGGGAAAATACTGGTGAGGCAAATACTTGGGTGCTTACTGCAGAGGTGCAACTGAAAAACACATTGAAAGAGGAAGGAAAAGAGATATAACTTGAACATGTGAAGGAAACCGTGACTAGATTTTACTTTCAGTGCTGGCTAATTACAGTGCATTCACTTCTTATCTGGCTTGATGATACAAGCCAAGTAAGCAAAAGAACAGCCATGGAATCTTTAATTCCCTTGTATTTTCCACAAACAACTCAAAGTCAAAATCTGTAATGCTTGAGAAGCATTGTCTCATACGCACTGTTTCTCACATTGCTCTGTCATGACATTGCCCACCCTAATCCATGGACATTTCTGAATCTTCTTTCAATATGATAGCTAAAAATTAAAACACTTTGCTAATTTCACTGTTTCATTAGAGTTACCTCTACTTCTCCACTGGAATTTTATATCTGACTCTTATTACCACTGAATATTTATGCTAAAATGTCTACGCAGTTTTCTGAGTTACCTGCTCAATGACTACCTTGTCTGTGGGAATGGGTTCTTCAGAATCTAGCTTAAATATTATCAACAGTATCAGTTGCAACTGGCAATCCTATGTACCCTATACTTGCATAATATGATGCATTTTGCTAACTTTGGGCAGTGCTGTCACATTTTATGTCTCTATGTCTTTACATATGTTGTTCCTTCTGGATAGAATTCACTCCCACTCATTCCTATGATGAAGTCCTAGTCATATTCAACATCTACCCCAAATGTTCATCACACTAATCATAGTAAGAAGAGTTATTTCTTTCAAGCCAGATATTTCCATGTATCTGCTGCATAAGTAGTAGCATTACATTTTAAGTCTTTACTACTCTGCAAACTGCTAGGATGATTGGGATTTGGCATAGTGCCTAGTGTACAGTAGGTGCTGACTAAAATTTTATTAAATGAAATTAGTCATCTCTGCTCCAATGGGTTTAGCATGCTAAACTGCAAAATTTCAAGATTGACTACATTTAAGTGGTGTGTCTGTGGTTATGTGTGTTGTGAAGATATTTCATATGCATGAACAGTGTGGCAACAACTATAATTGGAAATTATTTGTTATTAGCTAATTTGAGAAAAAACTAGCTAAGAATCTGGGGGTGAAATGAGACCTATTATCTTTTTAACAAGAGGGAAAGCTCATAAGGATAAACTTTCTGCTTAATTATTTCAAGTACAACCTACTTTGCTGAGGAAACTTGAAAAGTTGCAGCATCAGGAGAATGGTTTGTAGACTGCCACTTGCCAATGCACAGGCACTTTTATGAGTCATTAAGAGCAGTCATTATTCTTGTGGATAAGTGGTCCCAGAAATAAGTAGAATCATAGGGATAGAAGGAATATTGGAGTGCACTTACCATGGAGTTTCCATTCAAGAAGGGTTGTATACAATCTGAACTTTGAAGTTTCAATGTCCTTATCTGAAGAGGAAAGCAAAAGGAAGAGAAGAGGAGAGCATTAAGATTGATATTTCTTATAGTAGCAATATTAACACACTTATAATCTTATAAATTGTAACCTTATAAAATTGTAAAGTTTTTTTTTTTGTCAGTTCAATGCTGCTATATCAGTAAAAAGCATCTGACAAAAAGTGTCACAGCCTTCGGAGTTGTGAATCATCAAAGATTTTCCTTCTTTTTCTAATATACAATGTATACACACACTTTCTAATTTGTTCAAATGTCTCATTAATACCTGACACTGCAAAAATATATTCCTTTGCACATTGAAATACTTAGAAATTTTTCTTCCTGTGATGCAGAACTCCAAAATACCCTGCTCTCCCTTGACACAGTGCTGTGACTAATGCACTACGCATACTGCTGACAAACATAGTTCCAGCCTTCAGGTTGTACTGGTCAGTGCCAGCCACTGATGCGTCTGCATTTCCCAATATCCTTACCAGTAGGTCCTGAATCATCACCTTACTCACACTTAATGGGAAGCACTTGTCATGAGATTACTGAGACAATTCTTTAAATTCCTTACAAAATCTGGTTAGGTTTATGTCAGCAAGTATTAGGTGTTCTTCAGCACAGACACAAAGAATTAATCATTTTTCTTTCTGTGTTCAGATTTAGATCCCTTCCTTAATATAACAAAATAACCCATCCAGATAAACACCTAACACTAACTAATTTAAATGATAATTTGTTAGCACTTTATGAGAAAATAAATCCTTTAATATTGAACTATTTTTTGTTATTTCACAGAACTCTCAGAAACATCTACAATGTTATACTCTGCTCTCCCTTTAAAAATGCTTGTATCATTTTGGAAGTAAACTTGAATTTTATTACAGATATTTTATCACAATTTTATATGATGGATTCCAATTATAATTTGTCTTCTCAGACAGCTAATTGATTCCTTAAATATCCATAATAACTCTGGCACTTAGCACATATTCCAACAGGTAGTAGTTGTGGAACTTTGAGGGAAGTTAAATTTCTGTGCCTTAGTTTTCTTATCAAGACAAAAGGGAAATTAAACTATCTAATTAAACTATCTAATTAAGAAGGTTTATGTGATAAATGAATTTATTAATGCATCAGAATATTAACAGATGCTGGGGATTTAGCTCAGTGGCATAAGCACCTGGCTGGCAAGTGCAAGGTCGTGAGTTCAACTCCCAGTACAAAAAACAAACAAACAAACAAACAAACAAAAAAACAACCTAAAAACCAAAAAGGATTTCACTTATTAATATTACCACCATCATTATTGTTTACTCATAGCTAACTGAAACTTTGTAATATAGTCTGGGCATTATTTTTACCACTAATTTCCTTTTTTGAAAAGGAAATATTTTAAAGAGGATAAAACCAAGGAAAATAAAACAGAATAAAACCAATCAAAATAAACCAGTATAAGTAAGATAGGACTTCAAAACCTTACAAAATGAACTGTGAAGTTACCATAATGCCTTTTGGTCTTCAAAATGTCTGCAGATACCTTTGGACATAGCAAAAATGAAACAGAACAGAAGAGAATAGAAACAATAAAAACAAGACAATGAATGCAATAAAGGACTTCAAAACAAGCCAATAGCAAATCCAAAGTGGCCACCACAATTATGTGTTGCCATCTTTTAAACAGTTGTTCATGCCATCAGATTTAACATAAACAAACAAAAGAGAATAAAACCCAACCCAACAAAACAATGAAAATGATAGGGTTTCCAGGCTGGGATATCGTCCTGGTGAGGCTTTGTTGTTTCCCTCTACAGCCCACCAGTGGCGATGACTGGTGGAGAGAGGTTTGGGTCCGGCTGTCCCCACTCCAGCAGTAGCCCTTTGGTGGAGCTGGTTTTTAAGCGGATCACCAAGCCTCTCTCTGTGAGTCAGCACCATTCGCGGACTGGTGGGGGAGAGAACCAGGCTTTACCACTAATTTTAGTAAAATAAAATTTGCTCAAAACTTTTCATGTATTTTTCTGAGATTGTGACTTTAACTTACATTTTGGGTTTTGTCTTAGAAATTTATGTAAATCAAGCCATCAGTTATAATCCAAGAATCAACAACTCTCCCCAACTACTACAAATACAGTTTAATTATCCACATTAACACCAAATGTTAGTTATCTGATAAAACAAAGAAAGATTTTTCAATTTCTTTCAGAGCCATTAACACCACTAAACATTCACTCAAATATCCTCACATAATAAGTGAGAAAGTGATAATGGAAATGGAATCTCACCACAGTCTTTCCTCAGGGTCACCCTGAGGCAGCTCCTGCTCAGGAAAATAATAAGATAATAATGAGAACAGTCATTGTGTAATTGTCATAAGCATTAGGAAGATAGAAGACATAGAAATAGAGCTTGACAAGGAGAAAGAATATTCAAAATACACTGAAAATATGTAGAAGGAAAATTAACTATCAGAACTTGAACTTGGAGTTTTTTAGATCTGTGATACTTTTTGCATAGAAAGCTTCTGTGAGAGGTACACAAATAACAGCATATACCTCACTTAAGTTAGGTCTCTTATCATGTACTTCCAATTCACAGAACAGATGCTCAACTAGCTTTTTTAAATTATAATATTAAATCTTTTCTTTTCCCTATTAATGCTGGGTTCTGAAGAGAAACTTGAGGTCAGTGGAACACTACTGGACATGTTATAAAACTTGGTAAAATCTGGAATCGTTCAGGATTTCTTTCAGCTCATGAATTTTCTTGGCTAACAAGAAATTTAGATGATACATAGAACTTACTGAAAAATAGATTCTCTAACACATGTGACAGAGAAAAGACTTTTGGAATGATAGCTGTGTATGTGTCATATACACATACACAAAATTTAGAAACTCAGCTACAACTTGCTGAATGACCATATAGTTGACACACCTCTGCTTCTCCAGTAAGTCAAGAAATTGATATTAACTTGAGGCCTGCTTAGGATTTAATTATGGCATGACCACTGTCTTTATTCCTAACTATAAACTAGCTCTGCATGTTTTTTAGCTTTGCATAAATGAATTCATACAGGATGTACTCAGTACCTGCCTTTTTTTTTTTTTTGCTTTACCTTTTATTTGTGAAACCCTCTAGAAGTGTATTCATTATAAATGTTTACTTTTTATTATTGCACAGTTCAGTACTGATAAGCATTTTACTTACTCCCAATTTAAGTCTATTGTTGCAAATAGTTCCATTATAAACATTGTAAAGTATTTTCTTGTAAGCATATGTACATATTTTATTGAATATAAACATATAATTGTAAATTTATTGAACACTAGTCCAAAGTGCTCAATTTATATTCTGAGCAGCAATTATCATAACTGATTCCAGCTTGTTATGTCTTGTGTCTAGATGTCTCTCCAAAGTTTCATGCAGTTATAGGAGGGGCCTTTAAAGAGGTGGCTGGATCTAGAGTGTGATGCTGGGATTGACTCATGGTGCAATCCTAAAATCAAGGGCACTAGGATTAAGGATGTAAGAGCTACCTGCCATAAGTAGGCTGAAGATATTAAGATATTAAGAAAGATCCATGATCATCCTTTGCTTGCTTTGCTATTTTCTGCCCACTATGAACTGTTTCTCCTCTGTGATATATGTCTATCATGCACCCTGACTTCAAGCCAGCCAAATATAGACTGAAACTTCTACAAACTGTGAGCTTAATGACTCTTTCCTCCCTTAACTTGTGTTTTTTGGGTATTTTTGTCTCAGTGATAAAAGCAACTGAGACACAGTTGTGTTGTATTCTTGACTAAATTAATTATTGCCTGTCTTTTGTATGTTAGCCTTTCTAGTTAACAATGTACTAGTATTAATTTGTGGTTTTATTTTATCATTTTGAAAATGTATAAAAACTTACTTTTATATATCTGAATTATGTTTAAATGTTCTTATTTGTCATGTGGCTTTACAAGGTCAATTTTATTTTGCATGGTGAATTTTTTGCATCAGCAAATATCCATCATATATTGTGGATATGGGACATTTGTTAGAAATGAAAATTACAAATATTTTTATATGTCCATAGTTCACCCTAAAACTCAATCAACATTGTTTTAAGAGAAGTTTTAATATTAATAATTCTTAAATAATTAAAGCCTATTAAAATTTTCTCCTTGTAGTAAATACATCTTTTAATGAAATCTTTTCATCCTCTAAATTTCTGAATATATTTTGCTGTATTTTATTCAAAAATTGGTATTCTATCTTTCTCATTTGTATCAGTCAGTGTTTACTAGAGAAACAAATATAAGATTTACAAATCTATAGGAATTTACAAGATCGTTTTACAACAGCCATTCAGAGAGTCAGATGAGGAAGAACACAGAGAGTCTGTGCACCCTGGAGATCAGGAAGGCGCAGTTGAAGGTCTGGAGTTCACTGCAGCCTCCATTGAGACATCCATCAGGAGGCCTGAGAGTCTGCAGAGGAAGGTTGAGAGTCTGTGCTGGGAGCCAGAAGATTCACGCAAGGTGAAAGCAAAAAGTGGAGCTTTGTGAAGAAACAGAAACAGACCCATCCTGCTGCATTTCTCCTTGGTGGTATCCAGGCTACAAGCTATGAGAAGGTGTGGAATTGCTGAGTCAGTTAGTTAAGTTTCTCTTACTCAACTTGACATAGTCAATCAACCATCACATTATTCAAACCTGTAATCTATCTGAAATTGGTATTGGTAGATAATGTGGACTAGGAGTCCAGACTTGCTTTTTAACAATCTGTGTGAATATTTAATCTATCTAATGCTGTTTATGGGAAGGATCTTAAACTCTGATGCCTTATATTTTTCAACCATTGTTTTACATTTTCAGTGCTCATACTTTTAAATTCATTGAAATATTATTTATTGATTGCCAGCTATGTTCAAGTCTAGTTATTCTCTTAGATACTAACAGCAAATTAAAACAGTAAAAATCCCTATCCTCATGTAAATTACATATTCATGGATAGAAACAGAAAAAAGTAAAGAAAATAAAATATGCAATATAATAACACATGCTCTGTAGAAAAAAAATAAGTAATGCAAGTAGGAGGCTTTCAGATACTAGTAGATTGCAGCAGGAAGGATGATGTGCTAAATAATGTGCTTTGGAAAAATCTTCCCAGAGAGGCAAAATGAGAGCAAAGACCAAAGCAATATGATGGGAAAAGCAATTCACATTCTTGGGAACAGAGTGTTTCAGACCAAGAAAGCTGCAAGAGCAATGCTCTCCCTGAAGTGAAAGCGTGTACTATATGTTCTAGCATGCTGAATTGTGCTGCCCTGAAATATAGGTACCCAAATTCTAAGTTCTCAAGTTATGATTTTGACTTTATATGGGAAAGATCCTTTTTAAGATACTCTTTGCATGCCACAATTTTTTATTTTTAAATGGTATGTAATGGAAGGTGTCTTTATAAGAAAAAGGCAAAGTGAAGTTTGGCATAGATACGTACGGGAAGAGCAGACCATGAGAACATAATAAATGAATCCACAAACTGCAGGCAATTGGAGATTAATGCAGATGAAAAAAGTAAAGCTATGATTCTCCCTCAGAGGCTCTGGTGCTGTCCATCCTGCTGACATTGAGATTTTGGACTTCTGGTCTTGTAATAGAATAAATTTCTATACTTTAAGACACTGAGTTTGTATTAATATCTGTAGTAGCTTTAGGAAATAAATATGTATTGGATATTTGAATAAGAGCACAAAGGCTGTGTGAGTATGTGGGGTAAGACATAGTGGATGCAGTAGAATATGTGGTCAGAAAGTTAATATGGAGACAAACATGTGAAGAACACTAAGCTCTTATTTATAACGGCTTTTATTGCAACTGAGTTGAGATGTCTGTATGCATTAAGAATGCTCCTAAATTGTGAGGAATCAAGGAGCCTGGCCCATTTCATTGGCTTATTTCTAGTCTCTACAAGTCAATAAGAGCCTGTCAAGGATGTGCCATCTATCTATTCCTGCTCCATTTTTTTCTAAGCTCATCTATGAATCTTTTGTTCTAATATTGTTTTATCTTTGGCTTTAGACTTTCTCTTTATCATTCCTTGTTCTGGATAAAGTTTTAATCTCTGTTAAATTCCATAGAGATATTGAAGTATCCCACTTCAACCTCAAAAGTTTTCTAAGACATCTCATAATTTTTCATTTTTGATATCAGAAGTGGGTGATTTGCAATAGCATCTCTGAGCTTCAGTGCTATTTCACAGTCTATAATAAGATCAACTTATTCTAATTTGAAATATAATACGAGATTCCTGGTTTCCCCACAGCAAGATGGTACCATCTGGCACACTATTAGTGCAAGACACTGAAGTTTTATATAACATGCTGATCATTGCAATATACACAAGTTTTCATCCAAAAGCTGACATTTTACTATGATTACCTTGTCAATTTATTGTAACTCATTAGAATAATGGAAAAATATTGTCTTTTAAAAAATGCAAGTAGTATGGAAAGTGTCACTTTCCAAATGAGACTGTTATACAACATCTAGACCTCAGTGATATCCCCAGGGGAACTGTGACTAGATAAGGGCAGTTCTGGAAACTGTTTTCTGCAAAATTAATATCAGTTTTGATATTATCAACAGAGACTAAACATGGCTAAGTAGAAGGGGAGCTATGTTGAATATACTCAGACAAATTCTGAGTATATTCTGTGTGAAAACAAAGGTAATTGGAAGAAAGGGAAGGACATTCAACTTGATGCCAAAATTAATTGGAAGTAAGAGATCTGTAAACCAAAAAACCATAGGTATAGGAGTTTACAAAAAGGCAAAGCAATGCATAAGGCTGCCTGCAAGACCTCTACCTATGCACAGCATAGGATCTATCACTCCAGGAAGTCACCCAAAAGTGAATGGAACCCCAATAGCACAGAAGAATAAAAAAAACACAATATAGACTTGGGATAATCATCCCCTTCACCTTTTTTGCCCTCCTCAAGATAGCAGATGTAGCAGGCCAGCATATTTTGCTAGCACACACAAGATCGAGTGATCATGAAGCTGTTCCCTCCCCAGCGGTCCACCAGTTTGTTCCCAGGCTATGAGAGGATGAAAACAACCTCTGACTTAGCTAGGAACTATGAGCAAAAGATCAAGTATGATCAAGCCCTGAGTCCTCCAGGAAGAAACATGCAAGAGGAGCAGAGGAGTTAACAGCATAATGGCTAATTGGAAATTCTAGAGATAGCGTGGAGAGAAGGTAGTAAGTCTGATCACAGCACTCCACCACCACCTTGTTCCCAGTGGTACAAGAGAGAGTCATGCCAAAGGAATAGTACAGGAGGCTGTGTAAAATTTGGGAGGGGCTGAATTAGCTGGTTTCAGAACAACTCTGGGTTGTCTTTGTAGGAGGGCTCCTGGTTAATGACAGATGTGAAGACATACAGGATGAGGTACTACATTGACAGGCTTCCCAGGGACCCCAAGAGAATTTCTAGCTCAAGATTCAGGTCCCAGACAACATAGCCAGAGGCCAAGATCAGCCTGTAAGTCTGTGGAATGGAAAGAGCAGAGTTGGTATCTACTAACGCTACTGGAGGTTGGATGTGAGCACTCAGAACCCAGTACTAATCTTACTTCAGACTACATAGGATCACTCTGGACTGCAAGGTGGAGATAATCAGAAGCCATCCACTTGTATTTCCTAAAATGATAGCAGTGGAAGTAACAAAAAAGATGAATGAGGTTATAGAAAAAAAAATCACATCAGAAATAATTTCTCAGGTAAAAAAAGAGGTTGAGATCACAATAAAGGATTTGGTAGGGGAATCCAGGATATTACAGATCAAAAGAATAGAGGAGCTTAGAAAAATGATGGAAACCATGAATGGTCAATGGGAAATAAATTGAATTTATGAAACAGATTCAAATAGATATCATAAAGATTAAAAGTTCTGTTGAAAGTATATGAAACAGTGCCAGCTTGGAGGAGCAGCATGCACACCCCAGCTTGGAACACCACATTGGGCCTGTGCCTGGCACACTTTTCCTATGCATCAGCCTGGAAGACTGCGACACCAACCTGGCTCAGCCCACTGCCCTCAGCTACCCTCCCCATCTCAGACCAAGTACTGCTGTGAATGTTTGGCTCCCATTTCCCCTCCCAGAACCTTGAATTGCAGTGGGTTAACCATGCTGGTTTGATGGGATACTCAGTAACCCCTCACCCAGAGGACCTCTGTGGGTTCCAGTCACTATGGTGAGTTTGACCCTAAAACTGAGGACTTCAGAGGGTAAACAGGAGCAGTAAGGAAGCTCCCTCCATCAGTAAGACATTGGAGAGCTTGACAAGGGGGTAGGTGGCGCCTTCCTCCACATGAAGAGCATTGGGCAGGTTGAAGAGTGTGCCAACAGGGCCCCCCGCAACTTGGAGAAAATTGGAAGGGCTTACGGGACACCCAGTGACACAGTAGGGTATCATCTGAGACAAATACTATGGACGGGGAGATCTGATTACTTGTAATAACTTGATGACATAGCAACTGTGAGAACTAAGGATTGACTTACATCAATACTCCTGGGCTAGGCAGTCTAGGAAGAATATAGGACTCACCCAACAGGACCTGAAGGAGAAATTCAGGCAACTGGCCATCCTCTTCATTGTGGTACTCAATAATCAGACAAATGTCAACCACACAATAAGACCCTAAGATACACATTACTGACAGTTGTGACTATTTGGATTGAATAACCAAATATTAGCCTAAAAGGTGAAAATGACAAAATGAAAAAGCAAAATGGAATCTCAAACATCTAATACAACAGAAGCAAGAACATGTGACAGTGAAATAGAGGACTTTAAAAGTCATACACCAGAAATGTCTAAAAGATAGCAAATGAAATAAAGAGACGAATCCATGAAGCTATACAGGAAATCAAATTAGAAATAAATTCGCACATAAAGACAGAAATAACCTTAGTAAAGTGTTGCTCAGCATAGCCAGAGAAGAAATAGATAAAAAAAAATACTAGAGCATGGGAAATTGATTGGAACTTTGAATGAACAATGTGGAAAACAAACAGAATCCATGAAACAAATTCATTTTTTATTGTTATTTCATTATTATTATTATTATTTTAGTGCCAGGGATCAAACTCACAAACTTGTGTTCACCAGGCAGGTGCTTAAGCCACTGAGCTAAATCTCTGGCCCTTATGAAACAAATTCAAAGAGATATCCAAGAAACAAAAAATTCTATTGAAAGGTGGCAAAACCATTTAAATGAAGTTGAGGATAGATTTTCAGATCTTGAGGACATGATAGCAGATAGCAATCATGAAAGGGTAGAATTTATAAAGATAACAAAGCAGCATGAAATGACAAACCAGCAGCTTCAAGGGGATACCAAGACAAACAATAAAAGACTAATTGACATCAGTGAAGATGCAAGAGTCAACATGAATGACATAGGTAAATTATTCACAGAAGTAATATCAGAAAATTTCCCAAAAGTGGGGAAAAATTTTGATATACAAATAAGTGAGGCATAAAGAACACCAAACAGTCACAACCAAAATAAATCTATACCCAGATGTATAATAATTAAGATCCCAGACATACAGCATAAAAACAGTATAATAAAAGCTGTTAGAGAAAAGTCAAAACTCACCGATCAGGGAAAGCCTATTAGAATCGTGGCAGACTTTTCAACACAAACCTTCACTGCAAGATGAGCTTGGAGTGAGGCATTTCAAGCCCTGAAAGAAAACAACTTTCAACCCAGACTCATGTACCCAGCAAAACTTTCATTCAAATTCAATGGAGAAACAAGATACTTCCATGACAAAGAACAACTGAAGAAATTCACATCCAGCAAACCAAACCTAGAAACAGTATTGAAAAACTTACTAGACAGAGGTAAAAATGACCACAATCCCCAGAACAACAACAGAAAGAAATCACCAGGATGGACAAGAAATTAAACAAGGGAGAAAAGCAGGAAACCAACAACAGGAACACAACATGGCAAAGTTGAACCAGTACATATCAGTGATATCCATAAATGTAAACGGGCTCAATTCACCTATGAAAAAGAAACAGGTTGACAGAATGTATCAAGAAACAGGATCCCACAATATTCTGTATATAAGAAAAACATCTGATTCAAAAAGAAACTCATAAATTAAAAGTCAAAGGGTGGTAAACAGTATTCCATGCAACAGGAATACAGAAAAAAGCAGGGGTAGTTATACTGTTTGCAGACAAAGTGAAATTCAAATTCAAAGTGAATGAAAGGGATAAAGAAGGCCACTACATACTTGTAAGTGGAAAGCTACAAGAAGAAGAACTAACAATTATAAAAATATATGCACCAAATACAAAAGCACCCAACTGAAAAAGATGGCCAATCAGTGAGCAACAAAATACAAAGCCTCCCATGAGAAACAACTCATATGCCAGAATAACATCCTGGAGAGATCCAGACAGAGGGAGATGAATCCTCTTCACACAGGAAGAAATTAAAACATAAAAAAGGTCATAAAAACACACCAGGACTACATTTGGAACAGCTAAAATTACAGCACACAGCGTTTTTGCTGTGACCCACCAAGTTTGCACCAGACTGAATTTGCACCTGCTGGCAGAGCCACTCAAACTCCTTCCCACCACCACTCACAGGAGCCACAGCAGTGCTGAAGTCAGGGGTAGCTGAGCCCCGTGGAGACCAGAGCTGGCAAAGGGACCTTCATTAATCCATGGTCAGTGCTGGGAATAAGACCCCCCCATGGGAAGAGTGCAACCAAATGGGCAACATGTTGGAATCAGGCAGGAGGAGCCTGAACTGGGACCAACAGTGACTTTAGTTGGTTGCTTCCTCCCCAGACCAGATTCATCGGCTTTGCTTGGATTGGGTCATGCCCCTGGCTGGGACCCATTGAGCTGTCCCAAATTGATTCCCTGTGCCTAGCATACACTAACCTGATGAAAGCCCCTGAAGTTTGGCTGGCCCGGTTGAGAGGGGTAAGCATATGCAGCCCGTGCTTACATCTTAGTGACAAGAACAGGCAGGAGTGGGAGGAGGTCCCTCGCCAGCATGCTTTGGAGGAAACGTGGACAACAGGGAAGGGGGCTGGGACCTGCATTGAACAGCTGTGTGGAGGAGGCTGGGACCATGACAGGAGAGAAAGGCAAGAGGAGGCCCCGAGCCCAGAACCCTGAGAGCATTGATCCAGGAGAGGGAAAAGCAAGGGAGACTGAGGGCAGCAAACATGCAACATAAGACATGGCTTTAATGGACATTAAGAGATATCTTTGGGACCTTGTAGACAAGCTCAAAACTGAAATAAATCAGGTAAAGCAAGATATGAGTAGAGTAATAAAAGAAATGCTAAGCATCTCTCAGGAAGATACAGATGGAAGAAGGGAGGAACACAAAAAAGGAGAGAAACATCGATAAAGAATATAAAGAAAATATAGAATACATGAAGCAGATTCAAAGAGACTACCAGGAAATTAAAAACTCCATTGAAAGCTGGCAAAACTCCTTAAAAGAAACTAAGGATAGACTATCAAAACTTAAAGACAAGTTTGCAATGTGTGATCATGAAAGGAAAGATCTCATAAAAGTAACAAGGAAACAGGCAGTAACAATACAAAGGCTAGAAGATGACAAGAGAATCTACAATTTAAGAATAAGAAATGTGAACAAAGATGCAGGAATACAAGCAGGTGAATTACAAAGTCTATTCACAGAAATAATTAAGGAAAACTTCCCAAGCATGGGAAAAGAAAATGACATTCAGTTATGTGAGGCATACAGAACTCCAGCCACCTACAACCAAAACAGAGCTACACCCAGACATATAATAATCAGGATACCAGAAATTCAATATAAAAACAGAATATTAAAAGCTGTGAGAGAAAAGAAACAGATTACCTATAAAGGTAAGCTCATCAAGGTCACTGCAGATTTCTTGTCACAGAACATCAGATCATGAAGAGCTTGGAGAGAAGTATTCCAAGCCCTGAAAGAAAATAACCTCCAGCCCAGATTGATGTACCCTGCAAAACAGTTACTAGAAATTAATGGCAAAACAAGATGCTTCCATGACAAAGAGGAACTGGGGGAGTTTGTGACCACCAATCCAATCCTACAGAGAATATTGAAGGACATTCTAGAGACAGAGAAAAAAATACCAGGATTTCAGGAACAGTGGTAGAAAGATGTCAATGAATGGGGCAGACAGGGGAATGAAGGAGAAAAGTAGAGAACAAATGGCAGAAAAATAGCATAGCAGAAATGAGGCAAAGAAGGTTGGCCATAATCTCTAACATAGATGGCCTTGATACACTATATTGTTAATAGTGCACCAGGATTTAAAACCCACATTACTCACACCACTCTGCTTAGATGTATTATATTCTGTTCCAGTCATTCTATCTGTACTAGATTTGAGGGCACAGAGAGTAATCCCCCAAAAAACAGGATATAGTACAGTAATCATCCTTTATTTCCTATTAACTTAATCTAAAGCTCTGTAAAACCTACACTGTTTTACCATGACTGATTGCAATTGAATCTGTTAGATCTCTGTTTTGTATTGATAGATTGTATTCAAAGCTGTTATGATTGTTAGTATCAAGTCTAAGAGGATAGGCAACTGCATAAAGATGACAAGTTTCACTAGAATATCCACTCTGGTTTGATTATTAACTGCCTTTAAAGTTTTATACTGTCTACAATATTTTATTTTTACTAATATTGTTATGTACTGCTATATTCAATTATACTGCTATATTCAATTATGCCTGATGATATAGGCAATTCTATTGAATATAATAAGAAACAACACAGTAATCATTGTAGATCATCTTGTACTGTGGTTTTATATGGCTTTTTGGTTTCATGTTTTTATAGGAATTTGTTTTGTTTTGTCTTGCTATGTTTTGTTTTTTCCTCTAATACAGAAAGGATAGAAATACATGTAGAGATTCATGCATGTGTAGCTGTTTACACTCTAACTGTTTGAATATCTACTTTGTATGCTTTAATTTTGTAACTTGAACAAGTATTTCTAAGAGCAAATATGTAATTTATCAACTAGTGATTTCTTACTGTTTATCTTTTTTTAAAAATTCTGTATTACTTCTACCCTTTACATTTTTTTCCTCTTCAAATAAAAAAAATTAAAAAAATCATTCTGTAGATACAAAAACAGAGCACCCAACTATATAAGAAAAATACTAATGGACATGAAAAATGAAATACACAAGAACACAATTGTAATAGGAGACCTTAACATCCTATTGTCACAAAGAGATAGATCACCAAGAAAAAAAAGTCAGCAAAGAAATAACAGAACTGAAACTTACTGTGAGCAAATGGACTTGGTGGATGTTTACAGAGTGTTCCACCCACCCCATCAGAATATGCATTCTTCTCAGCTGCACATGGGACATTCTCCAAAATAGACCATATATTAACCCATAAAACATTCTTAAGTAAATTCAAAGAGTGTGAAATTATCCCATGCATAATATCTAACCATAGTGCACTAAAACTGGAAACCAATGTCAAAAGAAACTGCAAAACCTGCATAAATACATGGAAATTAAATAACAAACTTTTGAACAAATGGGTGACTGTGTAATTAAAGAAGAAATAAAGCAATGCCTAAAATTCAATGAAAATTCAGATAGAACATACTGTAACCTATGGGACACAATGAAAGCACACTTAAGTGGGAAATATATAGCAATAGTCACTTCAAGAAAATGGAATGAGCACAAATAAATAACCTAAGGCTACATCTCAAGCTTATAAAAAAGGAAGAGCAAGTCAAATCGAAAGCTCAAGAAGAGAGGAAACTATAAAGATTAGAGCAGAAATCAATGCAATTGAAACAAAAAAAATACAAATAATTAACAAATCAAAGAGATGGTTTTTTGAGAGAAAAACAAAATTGATAAATCTCTAGCCAATCTTATTAAGAAAGAGAAAGAAAGACCTCAAATCCATACATTTAGGACTGAAAACAGAGAAATTACTTCATATCCCATGGAAATTCAAAAGATCATGAACACCTACTTTGAAAATCCCTACTCTCATAGGGTGGAAAACAGAGAAAATGGACTGAGTTCTAGAAATATATGAATAATCAAAGCTCAATCAAGAAGCTATAACAAGTTTGAATAACCCAATATCAGTTACTGAAATCAAAAAGTGACTAAAAACTTACCAACAAAGAAAAGCCCAGGTCCTGATGGATTCATGGCTGAATTCTACAAAAAATTTGGAGAAGATTTAGTGCAAATACTCCTTAAACTCTTAAATGAAATTGAAGGAGAAGCAGGCCCCCCTAACACATTCTTGGAGGCAAGTATCAATCTGATACGAAAACCAGAGAAAGACCCAACCAAAAAGGAGAACTATAGGCTGATCTCACTAATGAACATTGATGCAAAGATTCTCAATAAAATTAGCAAACAATGCAGCAAATCATCAAGAAGATTATACACCAGGACCAAATGGTATTTATTCCAGGAAAGCAGGGATGGTTCAATCGACACAAATCAATCTCATAAAGGCTATTTATGACAAATCAACAGCCAATATTATACTAAATGGACAAAAACTCAAACCCTTCACTCTAAAATCAGAAACAAGACAAGGATGTCCACTACCACCACTTCTTTTCAATATAGTTCTAGATATATTAGCCAGAGTAATCAGATAGGAGGAAGAAATAAAAGGAATAAAGATAGGAAAAGAAGAAGTTAAATTATCATCATTTGCAGATGATATGATACTTTACATAGAAGGCCCAAAAAACTCCATTAAAAGATGACTAGAGGTAATAAAAAAATTCAGCAGTGTAGCTAGATACAAAGTCAACACTCACAAATCAACAGAATTCCTGTACACAAACAAATAACTCCCTGAGAGAGAAATTATGGAAATACCCCCTTTCACAATGGCATTTAAAAAAATGAAATACATAAGAATCAACCTAATGAACATAGATGCAAAAATTCTCAATAAAATTTTGGCAAACAGGATGCAGCAAATCATCAAGAAGATTATACACCATGACCAAGTGGGATTCATCCCAGGCATGCAGGGACAGTTCAACATACGTAAATCAATAAATGTAATCCACCATATCAACAGAGCCAAAAGCAAGAATCACATAATCATTTCTATAGATGCAGAAAAAGCTTTTGATAAATCCAACACCCATTCATGATAAGAACCTTACAGAGAATTGGAATAGATGGTCTTTACCTCAATATGATAAAGGCCATCTATGACAAACCAACAGCCAGTGTCATATTAAATGGCCAAAAACTGAAAGCCTTTACCTTAAAATCAGGCACAAGACAAGGATGCCCATTATCACCACTCCTATTCAATATAGTACTGGAAATACTAGCCAGAGCAATTAGACAAGAGAGGGAAATAAAAGGAGTAATGATAGGAAAAGAAGAAGTTAAATTATCATTATTTGCAGATGACATGATACTCTACATAGAAGACCCCCAAACCTCCATTGAAAGTCTCCTAGATATAATAAATAAATTCAGCAAAACATCTGGATACAAAGTCAATACTCAAAAATCAATAGCATTCTTATGCACTAACAACAAAACCAATGAGAGAGAAATAAGAGAAGCCACACACTTCACACTAGCATCCAAAAAAATGAAATACTTAGGAATTAATCTAACAAAAGATATAAAAAAGTTATACAGGGAAAATTATAATAGCCTGAAAAAAGAAATTGAAGAGAATCTCAGAAAATGGAAAGACATCCCTTGTTCATGGATAGGAAGAATAAGTATTGTAAAAATGGCCATTTTCCCAAAATTTTTATACACATTCAATGCAATCCCAATGAAAATACCACTAGCATACCTCATAGATCTAGAGAAATCACTCCTAAAATTCATCTGGAACCAGAAGAGACCTAGAATAGCAAAGGTAATTCTAAGCAGCAAAGCCAAGGCAGGCGGCATCAAAATCCCTGACTTGAAGTTATACTACAAAGCTACTGTAATAAAATCAACAGGGTATTGGAATAAAAATAAACCTGAAGATCAATGGAAAAGATTAGAAGATACATCTACAAACACACTCAACCACCTTATCTTTGATAAAGGGGCCAAGCATGTTCACTGGGAGAACAACAGTCTCTTTAATAAATGGTGCTGGAAAAATTGGCTATCCATATGCCAAAAACTAATATTAGACCCATGCCTATCACCATGTACTAAACTAAAATCCAAATGGATCAAAGATCTAAATATTAAAACAGAAACACTAAATCTGTTGTAAGACAAAGTGGGTAAAAATCTTGAAGACATAAAGGTAGGTAGAAAATTCATGAACAAGAACCAAACTGCGTGGGAAATACTTCCCAGAATCAATAACTGGGATCATATCTTATTAAAGAGTTTCTGCACATCCAAAGAAATCTCCAGCAGAGTGAAAAGAAAACCTACAAACTGGGAACAAGTCTTAGTGAACTGTCCCTCAGACAAAGGATTTCTGTCTAGAACTTATAAAGAATTAAAAAAAAATCATACCCCTGAAATTCAAAGACCCAATCCAAAAATGGGCATCTGAGATGAACACACAGTTCTCAGATGAAGAAATATGAATGGCAAATAAATACATGAAAAAAAATTCATCATCATTGATCATTAGAGAAATGCAAATTAAAACCACACTGAGATACAATCTCACTCCAGAAAGAATGGCCAGGATCAACAAAACTACCAACAACAAATGCTGGAGAGGCTGTGGGGAAAAAGGAACTCTTCTACACTGTTTGTGGGAGTGTAGACTGGTGCAACTACTGTGGAGGTCAATCTGGAGATTTCTCAAAAAGCTGGGGATGGAGGTCCCATTTGATCCAGCTATTCCACTCTTAGGCATATTCCCAGAAGATCTGAAAACATCTTACCACAGTGATATATGCACACCCATGTTTATAGAGGCACAATTTGTAATAGCCAGATCTTGGAAACAACCTAAGTGCCCAACCACCAAGAAATGGATAAAAAAATTGTGATACTTTTATACAATGGAGTACTACTCAGCTATAGAGAATGATCACATTGAGATATTTATAAATAAATGGATGCATCTTGAATCTATACTCATAAGTGAAATAAATCAAACTCACATGTATAAATACTGTATAGTCTCCCTAGTGTAAAAAATGGTAAGAGTACAGAAGATTTTATTGAAATCATGGTTCACCATTATACTGCTTTGATGTCTTATGTCTTCATTCATTGGCTCAAATGGTTTTATTCTGTTTTGTTTGATCTTAATATATGTGATCATATGAATAGTTACTTTGAAGACAAGACAGTATGGTAGCCAGTGTTAATTTAATATCATCTTGCTCTGAAGTCCTACCATACTTTTTTTTTCTATTGCCAGTGGTCCTATCACAATGTGTGTTATTGGATTTTAATATGTATGATAGTAAAAACAAAATTTTTATGAAAAATGAGATAATATAACAGCCATTGTTCTCTTTGGTTATATGGTTCAGAATGTCTTGGAATACTTCTATTCTCTTGAGTTGTTTATTCTACTTTGTTATGTTTGACATTATTATGTGTAAAGCTAAGCTCAACTATTTCAAACAAAGAGACATTATGATAGCTACTGTTAACATCCAATTGTCTTGTTGTGAAGTGCTGTGTTGCTTACATTGTTCTGTTCTGATCTGCTTAGATCAGTCCTCTTTTGTTTTGTTCTCTTTAAAATAAAAAAAGAACTATAAGAGTAATAAAACCCAAAATGTGTAATTGCTATTGTAAAAAAGAGAGGAAAAGAAAGGGTTCTAAGGGATATAACTGCATGTATGTTTGAATGTGTAAAATAGATGATCATATTGTTGAATCTTTGTTGGATCTTTGAGCAGAACTGTTTGCAGTCTCACTGCTTGAATGTCTACTACTGTTATCCATTAATTTTGTAACTTGAACAACTACATCAAAGATGATAATATGTAATTTATCAACTAGTGATTTCTTAATGTTTTTTCTCTTTTTTCTTTTAGAATTCTGTATTGTTGCTACCCTTTTTATTTTGCTTTTTTCTCTTTAAATAAAATTTTTAAAATGCATAATTGCTATTTTAAAAAAGAGAGGAAATAGGAAGTGCAATAAAAGATAAAACTACATGAATATTTAAGTCTATAGGATTGATAAGCATACTTCTAAGTTGTTGGATTGTTCAACAGATCCATTTGTAGTCTCACTACTTGAATGTCTACTTTGTATGCTCTAATTTTGTAACTTGAACAACTATTTGTAAAAAGACAATATGTAATTTATCAACCAGTGATCTCTTGCTGTTTATCCTTTTTTTAAAAAAATCTGTAATATTTCTACCTTTTTATGTTTTTTCTCTTTAAATAAAAAAAAATTTAAAAAAGAATCAGCCCAACTAAGAATGTAAAAGACCTATATGCTAAAAATTATACTACTCTAAAAAAGGAGATTGAAGAGAATATTAGAAAATGGAAGGGTATTCCTTGCTCTTGGCTAGGAAGAACCAACTTTGTGACAATGGCTATAGTCCCAAAACTGTTATACAGATTCAATGAAATCCCAATCAAAATACCATTAACATACCTTACAGATCTAGAGAAAATATTCCTAAAATTCATTTGGAAACAGAAAAAACCTAGAATAGCAAAGGTGATTCTGGGCAACAAAGCCAAGACAGGAATCGTCTCAATTCCTGACTTAAAACTATACTACAAAGCCAGCATAATAAAATCAGCATGGAACTAGCAAAGAAATGGACCTGAGGGTTAATAGAATAGATTAGAAGATGCAAACACTGCTGCTAAGACATTCAGCCACTTTATATTTGACAAAGGGCCTAAATATATTCACTGGATAAAAGATAGCCTCTTTAATAAATGGTGTTGGAAAAATTGGCTCTCCACATGCCAAAGACTGAAACTAGACCCATACCTAACACCATACACTAAACTAAAGTCAAAATGGATCAAGGATCTAAATACTAAAACATAAATACTAAATCTACTGGAGGACAAGGCAGGTAGAAGTCTTGGAGACATAGAGGTAGGCAGAGAATTCATGAATAAAATGTAAACTACATGGGAAATATTTCAATAAATCAACAACTGGGATCTCATATTACTAAAAAGTTTTTGCACTTCAAAAGAAATCAACAAAGTAAAAAGAAAACCCAAAGAATGGGAAAGAATTTTAGCCAACAATCCCTCAAAGGACTTATATTCAGAACATATAAAGAACTGAAAAATATCAAGCCCCCAAATTCAAAGACTGTCTCCAAAAATGTCAGAGATGAACATACAGTTCTCAGATGAAAATATGGCAAATAAATACATGAAGAAATGTTCACCCTCACTGGTCATTCGAGAAATGCAAGTTAAAACAGCATTGAGATCGCAGGCTGTGACTGTGCTCACTGTGGCACCGTCCCAGCACACAGGGTGGACTCCCAACTCTGCTCCCGGGTGATAAGACCACGCTTTGAGTCTGGGGCCAGCCTATGATGCAGGAGAGGGATGGGAGGCCCTGGCTGGACCATGCCCAGGGAACTCCAAGCAGGGAGCATGGCCCAGAATCCAATCTCTGGCCAAGACCTGGGTGGCATGGCAGCGCACAGGACAAACTCAGAACTTTCCTCCCAGGGAAACCTTGGACTACCACGGAGTAACTGTACTAAATTGAAGGGAGATTCAGTAACTGCCTCACCGAAACGGAAGATTTCAGTAGGCCCCAGTCAGTGTGGTGAGTATACCCTTAAAATACAGGTGTATTTTAGGGCCAGTAGTAATCCCCCTCCAACTAATTGTAATGCCTTGCTGAGTCTGACAAGAGTGTGAGTGACCCTCTCCTACACACAGAAAACATCAGGCAGAGTGAACATGGCAAAACGAAAAAGCAAAATGCAATCTCAAACATCGAGTTCACCAGGACCAAGTACAGGAGACACTGAAATAGAGGACTTCGAAAGTAACACAATGGAAATCTCTGAAAAGATAGCAAGTGAAATTAAAAAAAAAACAACAACTCTATGAGGCTATAAAGGAAATCAAATTAGAAGTACCCTTCCATGTAAAGACAGAAATAACAACCTTAGTAAACGAGTTGTTGAGTGCAGCTAAAGAAGAAATAGACAAAAAAGTACAGGAGCATGGGAAAGTGATTAAAACCATGAATGAACAATATAGAAAACATGCAGAATTGATGAAAGAAACTCAAAGAGACATCCAAGAAACAAAAAAAATTCTATTGAAAACATGCAAAACTGCTTAAATGAAGCTGAAGATAGGATTTCAGACCTTGAGGACAGGATCGCAGTTAGTGATCATGAAAGGATAGAAGATGCAGGAGTCAATGCAAATGACATATGTAAAATCACAGAAGTAATAACAGAAAATTTCCCAAACATGGGGAAAAAATCTGATATAGAACACCAAACAGTCACAATCAATGCAAATCCACAACCTTAAATCTAAAATGATTAAAAGAGATAAATAAGGTCATTAAATACTTCTTAGTGGAAAAATTCAGGAGGAAGAACTAACAATTATAAATATATATGCACTGAACACAGGAGCACCCAACTATATAAGACAGATACTAATGGACATGAAAAACTAAATACACAAGAACACAATTATAATAGGAGACCTTAACAGCCCTTTGTCACAAAGAGACAGCTCAACTAGACAAAAAGTCAGCAAAGAAATAATAGAACTGAATCATACCTGTGAGCAATTGGACTTAGTAGATGTTTACAGAGTGTTCCACCCAACCACATCAGAATACACATTTTTCTCAGCTGTGCATGGGACATTCTCTAAAATAGACCATATATTACCCCATCAAACATTCTTAAGTAAATGCAAAGGTATTGAAATCATCCCATGCATAATATCTGACCATGGTACACTGAAATTGGAAATCAGTGGTAAAAGAAATTGCATAACCTGCATAAATACATGGAAATTAAATAAAAACCTTTTGAACAACCAGTGGGCTACAGATTAAATTAAAGAAGAAATAAAACCATACCTACAATTCAATGAAAACATGGAAACAATGTACTGTGGGATGCAATGAAAGTGTGCAAATCAATAAATGTGATACAGCACATCAATAGAGCCAAAAACAAAAACCACACAGTCATCTCAATAGATGCAGAAAAAGCTTTTGATAAAATCCAACACATGTTCATGATAAAAACCCTTCAGAAACTAGGAATACAAGGTGTCTACCTCAACCTTTTATAAGCCATCTATGATAAACCAACAGCCAAATTATACTAAATGGACAAAAACTGAAAGCTTTCACTTTAAAATCAGGAACAAGACAAGGATATCCACTATCACCACTCCTTTTCAATATAGTTCTGGAAACACTAGCCAGAGCAATCAGACAAGAGAGAGATATAAAAGGAGTAAAGGTAGGAATGGAAGAAGTTAAATTATCACTATTTGCAAATGACCTGATACTCTATATAGAAGACCCAAAAAATTCCATTAAAAGACTACTAGATGTAATAAACAAGTTCAGCAGGTTAGATGGATACAAAGTCAATGCTCAAAAATCAATAGCATTCCTGTACACAAACAAAAAACTCACCAAGAGAGAAATTTTGAAATATTGCCCTTTATAATAACATCTAAAAAAATTAAGTATATAGCAATCAACCTAACTAAAAATGTAAAAGACCTGTATGCTGAAAATTATACTATGCTAAAAAAGGAGATTGAAGAGGATATTAGAAAATGGAAGGATATTCCTTGCTCTTGTCTAGGAAGAACCAACTTTGTGACAGTGGCCATACTCCCAAAACTGTTATACAGATTTAACACAATACCAATCAAAATACCATTGACATACCTCACAGATCTAGAGAAAACACTCCTAAAATTCATTTGGAAACAGAAGAAACCTAGACTAGTAAAGGAAATTCTGGGCAACAAAGGCAAGACAGGAGGCATCTCAATTCCCAACTTGAAATAGTACTATAATGCCACAGTGATAAAATCAGCATGGTACTGGCAAAGAAATAGACCTGAGGATCAATGGAACAGATTAGAAGATGCAAGCCCAACTACAAAGACACTCAGCCAGCTTCTATTTGACAAAGGGGCTAAACATGTTCACTGGAAGGATAGCCTCTTTAATAAATGGTGTTGGTACCAATAAAAAAAAAGAAAGAAAAGAAAAATTGTCTCTCCATGTGTCGAAGACTGAAACTAGATCCATGCCTATCAATGCACAAAACTAAAGTCTAAATGGATCAAAGACCTAAATATCAAAACAGAAACACTAAATCTATCAGAAGACAAGGTAGATAGAAGTCTTGGAGATGTAGGGGTAGGCAAAGAATTCATGAACAAAAGGCAAACTGTACGGGAAACACTTCAAAGAATCAACAACTGGGATCTCATATTATTGAAAAGTTTCTGCACTTCAAAAGAAATCACCAGCAGCGTGAAAAGAAAACCCACAGAGTGGGAAAGAATTTTAGCCAGCAACCCCTCAGACAAAGGACACATATCCCGAACATATAAAGAATTGAAAAATATCAAGCTCCCCAAATTCAAAGACCGTCTCCAAAAATGGGCATCTGAGATGAACACACAGTTCTCAGATGAAGATAGACAAATGGCAAATAAATACATGAGGAAATGTTCACCATCATTCGAGAAATGCAAATTAAATCAACAGTGAGATTTCACCTTACTCCACAAAGAATAGCTGCCATCAAATCAACTGATAATAAATGTTGGTGAGGCTGTGGGGGAAAAATGAACATTGCTCCTCTGCTGGTGGAAGTGTAGACTCGTGAAACCACTATGGAAATCCGTATGAATTCTCAGAAGACTAGTATTGGAAGCTCCATTCAACCCAAGTATTCCCCTCCTGGGTATTTTCCCAGAAGAACTGAAAAGTTCATTTCACAGTGATATATGTGCACCCATGTTCATAGTTGCACAATTTGTAATAGCCAAATCTTGGAAACAGCCAAGATGCCCATCAACTGCAGAGTGAATGAAAAAGTTGTGGTATTTTTTTGACAATGGAATACTACTCAGCTATAAAAAGGATGATCTTGAGGCCTTTATAGGTAAATGGAAGCAACTTGAGAATATCCTCATTAGGGAAATAAAATAAGACTCACATTAGTAAATATCACATTGTCACTCTAGTGTAAAAAATTATAAAAACTGACAGAGTAATAAGATCCAAAAAGTATAGTAGGTATTATAAAAGTGAAAGGGAAGGAAAGTGCTCCAAAGGATATAACAATATATATAAGTGTGTAAGATAGATGACCATATTACTAAATTTCTGTTAGATCATTGAACAGAATGGCTTGCACTGTCAATGTTTCATTCACTTTTTATGCTTTGATTTTGTAACTTTAACAACTATTTTTAAGTTGAGCATATGTACTGTATCAAATAGTGATTTTATGATTTTTTTGAATTCTGTATTATTCTGCTTTTTTCTATTTTGTTTTTTCTTTTCTTTCTTTCTTTAAATAAAAAAGAAAGTATATGAAGCAGAATGAAAAAAAAATGTGGAAGCAGAATATCAAATCCAGAAGACAGGATTATGACTAGCAGTAATGAAAGGAAATATTTCTTAAAACAGCAAGGTAACAGGAAAATTCAAGAGCTGTAAGATAATGCAAAAAAGAACAATGTAAATTTGATCAGAGCCAATGGGAAAAGCAGGAGAAAGCATAAACAGCATTAATAACTTGTTCACAGAAGTAATTGGCAGGAAACTTCCTAAACATGGAGAAAGAGTTTGACATACAGATAAATGAGGCATATAGCACTTTAATTAACCAAAAATAAACTGCACTAAGGCATATAATAAGCAGTATTCCAGAAATTTGCTACAAAAGACAATATTAAAAAAAATCTTAGAGAAAAATTAAAACAAGTCACAGATGTAGGAAAGCCCCTCACAATCACAGCAGACTTTTCAACACAAACCTTTAGATCAAAGAGAGATTGGAGTGAAGTATTTCAAGTCATAAAGGAAAACAAGCTCCAACCCACACTGATACATACCACGAAACTATCTTTCAAAATTTATGGACACATAAGTTACTTCCATGACTAAGAAACCTGAGAAAATTTATGATCACCAAACCAGCAGTCCAAAGTGTTCTGAATGATATTCCAGAAGGAGATAAGGATGACTGCATTTCTGTGAACAACAATAGAAAATATTCAGCAGATAAGACAAAGAATTAAACATGGTGGAAAGAAAGGGAACTAACAACAGAGAAATAATGTGACAAGGATAATTCAAGATATATCAGTTATAGTCATCACCAACCAAAAGGAAATGACTGGCAGAAGGAATTAAGAAACAAGATTGAACAATATGGTATGTGCAAGAAGCATATTTAACTCAAAAAGAAATGTATAGACTGATAGTCCCTGGGTGGAAAACAATATTTCATGTGACAGCAACTTGGAGAAAAACTGGGGTAGTAATTCTATTTGCAGACAAAGTGGATTTCAAGCCAAGACTGATCAAGAAGCATAAAGAAGGTTATTGCATACTTATTAAGAGAGCACTGTAAGGTGAAATTATAACAATCATAAATATATATGCACAAAATACCAATGTACCCAACAATATAAAACAAATATTAAATGACATGGAAAAACAAAATAAGAATTAACACATTTATAATAGGGGACCTCAGTACTACATTGTAACAAATTGACAGATCAACTAGATAAAAAATCACAATTGAAATTAACCTTTGAAAAAAATGGACATAGTAGATGTTTACAGAAAGTCCCACCATAAAACATCAGAATATACATTCTTTTCAACTGTTCATGGGACTATCTGCAAAATAGACCACATACTAGCTGATAGAATATGCTTAAGTAAATGCAAAGAACTTGAAATTATTCCATGTAAATTATCAGACCACAGTGCAGTGAAATTTGAATTCAATAGCAATAGAAACAATGAGAACTTCAAAAATATATGGAAAGTAAACAACAGCCTCCTGAACAACCAATCAGCCTCCAGATGAAATTATAGAAATTAAACATCTTATACAATTAAATGATAAAAGCAATCCAACATACCAGAATCTATGGGAAACAATGAAAGCAGTCCCCTGAGGAGAACTTACAACAGTCAATATCCATATTGAGAAAAAAGAGCAAGCTAAAACAAACAACTTAACGTTGAACCTCACATGTCTAGAAAAAAAAGAGCATACTAAGCCCAAAACTCATATAAGGAGGAAATGATAAAGATCAAAGCAGAAATTACTGCAATGGAGACTAAGAAAACAATACAACTAATCAATGAATCAAAGAGTTGGTTCTTTTAAAGATTAATAAAATTAACAAATTGTTTGCTAACTTTATCAAATGAAAAAACAAAAAGTGAAGAAAAGACTCTAATCCAGGCAATTAGGAATTGAAAGAGTGAAATCTCAACACATCCTGCAGCAATCCAAAAGATCATCAGTACTTTCTTTGAGAACCTGTACTCTAGGAAGATGGAAAACACAGAAGAAATAGACATTTTCATATACATATGAATTTTCAAAACTGAATGAAGAAGGTATAAACATTTTAAATAAACCAGTATCAGTCAACAAAAACAAAGATTACTTTGAAAAACTACCAACAAAGAAAAACCCAGGTCCTGACAGATTCACTGCTAAATTCTACAAGAAATTTGGAAAAGAGATAATGTATCTACTCCTCAAACTCTTGGAAGAAATTGAAAAAGTAGCAAATTCCCAAACTCATTTCTGTAAGCAATCATTATCCTGATGTCAAAATCATTGAAGGATCTAACCAAAAAAAAAAAAAAAGACCTACAGGCCAATCTGTCTATTGAATGGAGATGCAAAAAAGATACTGGCAAACAGAATGCAGCAAACCTTCAAGAAGATCATACTCTACGATCAAATAGGATTCATCCCAGGGATTCAGGGTCATTCAACATATGCAAAGCAATAAATGCAATCAATCATTTCAATGGAACCAAGCACAAAAAGTCATCTAATCACCTCAATAGACTCAGGAAACATATTTGACAAAGTCCAGCATTCATTCATGATTAAAAAAAAAAACTAAGAAAAATTGGAATGGGTGGTCTTTATCTCAATCTGAAAAAGATCATCTGTGACAAACCAATAGCCACATTATACTACATGTTGAAAAGCTGAAAATTTTGATTCTAAAATCATGAAGCAGATAGGGATGTCCACTATTATCTCTTCTATTGACTATAATTATGTAAACATTAACCATACTAATTATTTAAGAGAAAAAGATTAAAAACTAAGAATAAAACAAGAAAATTAAAAATATTGCTATTTGCAGATACTCTAGAGGGGAACCCTAAAACTACCAAAAGATTTCTAGATTTAGTAACCAAATTCAGCAGTGTAGATGAAGGAAAAATCAAAAATCAAAAATTAGTGTCACTGTTGAACACAAATAACACACTCACTGAGAAAAAATTAAGGAAACCACACCCTCCATAACAGCATTTAAAAAAAATGAAATACTACAGAATCAACCTAATAAAGGAAGTAAAACTCACTTACATTGAAAGCTATAGCACACAAAAAACATATCAGAAAATGAAAACATGACTGTTCTTCTTGGATAGGCAGAATCAATATAGTGAAAATGACCATACATCCAAAATTACTATACAGATTTCCTACAATCCCAATTAGTATACCAACAGCATACTTCATAGAATTAAAGAAAACTACCCTAAAATTTATTTTGAACCAGAAGAGGCCTAGAACAGCAAATTTCTAAGACAAATAGGACAACAATTAAAGTCAGAGATCAACAAAATATGTGAATGAAATTATACTACAAAGCTACCATGATTAAAAAAAAAAAGCATGGCACTGATCTGAGGATCAATAGAACAAACTAGAAGGTACAGAAACAACTCTAAACACACTTAGTCACCTTATCTTTGACACAGCGATAAAACACCTTCACTGGAAGCAAGCTAGCCTCTTTAATAAACAATACTGGCTTTCCAAATGCTGAAGATAAAATCTAGCTACACGCTTTCACCATGTAATAAATTACAATTGAAATAGATCAAAGATCTAAATTTTAAAACAGAAACTCTATATCAATTGGAAAATAGAGTATATAGAACTATTGAAGATAAAGGTATACACAAAGACTTTATAAAAATAGTCCAATCTCACAGGAAATAATACAAAGTATCAACAAATAAGATTTCATCTTATTTAAAGAGCTTTTGTACAGCAAAAGAAACTAACAGAGTGAAGAGAAAATCCACAGAAAAGGAAAATATTTTGTTAACTATTCTTCAGATATAGGGTTAATATTTAGAATAAATAAATGAATAAATAATGCCTTCCAAATTTAAATACCCAATCCAAAACTTGGCATTTGATGTGTTTTTTTAAATTTATTTTTTATTTTTATTTAAAGAGAAAAAAAAACAGGAAAAGGGTAGAAATAATACAGATTTTCAAAAAAAAGATAAACAGTAAGAAATCACTAGTTGATAAATTACATATTGTCCTCTTAAAAATAGTTGTTTAAGTTACAAAATTAAAGCATACAAAGTAGACATTGCAACAGTGAGACAGTAAACAGCTATGCATGCATAGTCTATACATATATTTCTATCCTTTCTGTATTAGAGGGAAAAACAAAACATAGCAAGACAAAACAAAACAAATTCCTATAAAAACATGAAACCAAAAAGTCATATAAAACCACAGTACAAGGTGATCTATAATGGTTAATGTGTTGTCTCTTGTTATCTTCAATAAAATTGTCCATATCATCAGGTATAATTGAATATAGCAGTAGAATTGAATATAGTGGTACATAACAATATTAATAAAATCAAAACATTGTAGACAGTAAAACTTCAAAGGCAGGTAATAACCAAACCATAGTGGGTATCCTGGTGAATCTTGTCATCTTCAGTGTAATTGGCTATACTCTCAGACTTGATACTATCAATCATAACAGCTTTGAATACAACTTGTCAATACAAAACAGCAATCTAACAAACCAGATTCAATTAAGACCAGTTATGGTAAAACAGTGTAAGTTATACAGAGCTTCGGATTAAGTTAATAGGAAATTAAGGATGATTAACATACTATATCCTGGTATTTTGGGGATAACTGCCTGTGCCCTCAAATCTATTATAAGTAGACAATCTGGAACAGAATATAATCCATCTAAACAGAGTGGTGTGAGTAATGTGGGCTTTAAATCCTGATACACTATTAACAATATCTTCAGCTTCTTTTTTAGACTATGCCTCCCCTTTCACTCCCACAGGGTGCTGCACATTTTGGGTCACACCAACTCCCTCAGTTTTTAGATTGAGGGGTCAACCTGCTATTTACCTAAATAGTTCCAAACCTTCTCATTCCTATACTTGATCTCAGGTTGTATTCCTTTATCTACAAAAGCCTCAAGGTTTTCCTTCACTATAGCTGAGTAGTTCTCTACTGCACATAAGTATTCTGTCTTTCCATCCTATCTGCAGGTGGTGGTTGAGTTGCCCCTATTTCTCTCTGGCTCCCTGTCACATAAAGCATTGTTTTCTCATATTTGATTTTTTGGTCCATAAACCCTCTCTCAGGTTGAGTATATTTCCTATACAGAACATCTGAATGGACCCAACCTCCTGATCTTTTTTCTTTCTTTCTTTCTTTCTTTCTTTCTTTCTTTCTTTCTTTCTTTCTTTCTTTCTCTCTCTCTCTCTCTTTCTTTCTTTCCTTCTTTCTTTCTTGTGTATCAAGGCCATCTATGTTAGAGATTATGGCCAACCTTCTTTGCCTCATTTCTGCTATGCTATTTTTCTGCCATTGGTTCTCTACTTTTCTCCTTCATTCCACTGTCTGCTCCATTCATTGACGTCTTTCTGCCACTGTTCCTGAAATCCTGGTTTTTTTTCTCTCTCTCTAGAATGTCCTTCAGTATTCTGTGTAGGGTTGGATTGGTGGTCACAAACTCGCCCAGTTCCTCTTTGTCACGGAAGCATCTT
Source organism: Hydrochoerus hydrochaeris (assembly GCA_004027455.1). Classification (NCBI taxonomy): domain Eukaryota; kingdom Metazoa; phylum Chordata; class Mammalia; order Rodentia; family Hydrochaeridae; genus Hydrochoerus; species Hydrochoerus hydrochaeris. The sequence goes on from PVLA01003885.1 coordinate 181,964, forward strand.
GTTTCTCCATTAATTTCTAGTGACAGTTTTGCAGGGTACATCAATCTGGGCTGGAGATTAGTTTCTTTCAGGCTTGGAATACTTTGCTCCAAGCTCTTCTTGATTTGATGATGTGTATTGAGAAGTCTGCCATGATTTTGATGGGCTTTCCTTTATAGGTGATCTGTTTCTTTTCTCTGATGGCTTTTAATATTCCATTTTTATATTGAATTTCTGGTATCTTGATTATCATATGTCAGGGTATAGCTTTGTTTTGGTTGTATGTGGCTGGAGTTCTGCATGCCTCACATATCTGAATATCATTTTCTTTTCCTATGCTTGAGAAGTTTCCTTAATTATTTCCCTGAAGAGCCTTTGTATTTCCTTTGTTTTTATTCCTGTTTCTTCACTCACATTTCTTATTCTTAAATTACAGATTCTCTTGTCATATTCTAGCCTTTGTATTGTTATTGCCTGTTTCCTTGTTATTTTTAAGAGTTCTTTCTGTCATGATCACACATTGCAAATGTGTCTTCAAGTTTTGATAGTCTATCCTTAGTTTCTTTTAAGGAGTTTTGCCAGCTTTCAATGGAGTTTTTAATTTCCTTGTAATCTCTTTGAATCTGCTTCATGTATTCTAGGTTTTCTTTATACTCTTAATTGAATGTTCTCTCCTTTTTTGTGTTCCTCCCTTCTTCCATCTATGTCTCCTTGAGAGGTGCTTAGCATTTTTTTATTAATCTACTTATATCTTGCTTTACCTGATTTAATATTTCAGTTTTGAGCTTGTCTACAAGGTCCCAAAGATATCTCTTAATGTCCATTAAAGCCATGTCTTATGTTGCATGTTTGCTGCCCTCAGTCTCTTTTATATTTTCCTCTCCTGGATCAGTGTTGTCAGGGTTTTGGGCCGGGGGCCTTTTCTTGTTTCTCTCTTGTCATGTTTTTGGTTTCTTCCATACAGGTGTATAGTAGAGGTCCCAGTCCCTTTCCTTGTTGGTTATGGTTCTTCTGAAGCGTGGTGGTGAGGGATTTCTGCCCTCTCCTGTTTGCTCTTGGTCATTGAGGTGTAAGCAGGTGCTGTGCATGCTGGTCCCTCACCACTGGGCCAGTCAACCTTTGGTGGCCTTCAAGAGGTTAGTGTGTGCTACACATAGAGAATCAGTTTGGGTTGGCTTGTGGGTCCTGGACAGGGGCATGAACCAGGAGAAGCAGATCCCACCAATCTGCTCTGGCAAGGGAGAAGCCAACTGAAGTCACTGTCATTTCTAGTTTAGGCTCCTCCTGCTGGATTTCAACATGTTGTCCATTTGGTCACCCCCTTCCCCTGTGGGGGGTCTTATTCCCTGCACTTACTGTGGGTTAATGGAAGTCCCTCACTGGCTCCATTCTCCACTAGGCTCATCAACCTCCATCTTCAGCATGACCAGTTAGTCACAGTGCTGTGATTTTGTGTGCTCCAGTGGGTTTGGACCACTTTGGCCAGTGGTCATGGCTGTGTGAGCTTGGGCCACTCTGGCCAGTTGTGGCAGTGGCATGAATTCAGGCAGCAGGAGAGCACTGTGGCCTCTAATCTTAGCTTCTCCAACGGTACCCCAGGACTGTGTATTTGACCAGCTCTTTTACCTTTAGTTTCTTCCTAGGTCAAGAGGACCCATCTCCCTCTGTCCAGACCTCTTCAGCACGTTTTATTACAGCATGAGTTGTCTCTCTCCAGGGAGGCTCTGTATCCTGCTGTTTATCAATCCACCATCTTTTCTCCTCTGCTGCATTTGATATGAATACACATCTACAAGATGAAGATGTAGATATAGCAAAAAATATATGAAAAACTGTCCAATATTACTGGTCATTGGAGAGATGCAAATTAAAACAACACTGATATTTTTATCTCACCTTAGAAGTAATGACAATTATCAAGAAATCAATCAATCACAAATGCTGGAAGGGTTGTGAGAAAAAAAGAACTCCTCTCCACTGTTGATGGGAATGGTACAGCTACTGTGGAAGTCAATGTGGAGACTCATCAAAAAAAAAAAACCAGGACTTAGAAGTTCCATTTGATCCCAATATTTTTGCTTGTTGATATCTTTCCCCAAAGAATTAAAAGTATCATACCACAGTGATTTGTGCATACCTATATTTATAGCAGCACAGTTTGTAATACCTAAATCTTAGAAACAACCCAAGGCCCATCAATGGATGGATGATAAAGATGTGGTATTTTTATACAATGGAAGGCTACTTTGCTATAAATAAGGATAAACTTGAGGCATTTAAAGTAAATGGGTGAAACTTGAAACAACATGCTTAAGTGAAATAAATGAGATGCACATGTTTGAATATCCTATTATTTTTCTGTTGTGAGAAACTGAGTATAAATAAGACCAAAATGTATAATAGATATTGATAAGTGGGAAGAAAATGCTTAAATGGGAAGGAGAACAAAAAGAGGATTAGGGAAAAGAAGAAAGGGAAGAGAAAAGAACATCAAAAGCAAAATGGAAACAAAGCTTTTTTAAATAAGAAGGGGAAGAGTGGTTGAATGGAGAGGAGAGGAATGCAAAAAAAAAGAAGTACACACACACACACACACACACACACACACACACATATATATATATATATATATATATATATATATATATATATGAATATATTGAAAAAAATAAAGTACTTTATAATAAACACAAAATATTTTCTAAGAAAAAGGTCATATTATCTAACTGGGAGATCTAAATAGTGCAAATTTGCTGCTTTGTAGTTTTCACTTTTAAGAATTTCTTTTAAAATGAGGGAATGGATATTTTTGAATTCAAAATCTTAATGAGCTTTTTAGAACTTTATTTAAATTTGCTAATTTCTTCTGCTCTTTTCTTTTCTTTTTTTTTTTTTTTTGGTACCAAGGATTGAACTCACAACCTCACACTTGCCTCATGCTTTTAACGTATGCAGCATTTGAACTATGGCTATTTGGAGGTTAACCTCGAACACTGTCTATTCCATTCGGTGTTAAAATAAGTGTGGGTTAAAGATAAATATATTTAAATGGGAGAAAAGCTAGAACAAAGAATCCTACTAAGTGGTTTTATGAAGATATTATATTAGATTGAAGACATAGCATTATTGATATGTACATAAACTACATACAAAACAAGCTTTCAAAATAACCCACAGCTTGCTATTTTCCTCCAAAATCTTTTGAAAATAACCAGAAGTGAAACTGCTATTTCCATTTTTGGAAAGTACTTTAAAAAATACAACCATAATCCAAAAAGACAGCACATTCAAGAAAATATTGATAATTTTGTTCAAGTACCAAATCAATTTAGCTTATAAATCTGCAATTTATTTCTCATATAATCCTATCTAGAAGTAAAGAGGATTAGTTATAAGAATAGAAAAGCTTATTATAAAAGTTTATTTAGGGCAGATGTTGGAACACAGTGAATGTTATTACACTTCCTGTGTTCTTTTAGGCAGCCATCAGGATAATACAGTGGCAAGAATTATTAGATTCATTCAAGAGATTACACCATGTATGGGTCTTGTGCTCCCTTCTGTTCTTGTGAGCTCATTTACTGTGTCATCTCATGATTCCCCATCTCAGGATTTGTTGTATGAATCAGGTAAACAGAAGAAAAGTTTAGAAAAGTGAAATAACTGTATTTTTGGACAGATAAAGCTCATATATATCCTTGACACTAAAAATATTAGTGTATCTTGAATTTCTTAATTGAGGCAACTTTTTGGTGCTATATAAAATTAACATAATGAAGAGACAACATGGCTGAATAGAGAAGGAACTTCATTCAGAGCTACTCAGAGAAATTCAACTAAAACACAAGTAATTGGATGAAGGGGGAGAGACATATACCCTGTGCAGTCCCTGGCTGTCCCCACACATCTGGGAGCAGAGTAGAAATGCATCCCACAGCACACACCTCCATCTCCACTAAGGAAGCTGCAGACTACAGTGGAGGTGGGTGATGGTGGCAGAGAAATTCGTAAAGCAGTGAATGAGAAGTTAGCACCCCTTCTTGGAAGAGAAGTAAGAACTGGGACTGAGCAGCCTTGAACTGCAGCAGCAGGAGCAGAGGACCAGGCCATATCAAAGCATCCCATTCCACCTGCAACGAATGACCTGAGTGGGCAGAGACTTGCCAGTGCAAGAGGAACACAGAAGGCTGAGCAAGGACCAGGAAGAGCCAATGCGGAATGAGAATGTTTCTGTCTGAATACAGCACAGCAATTGGGAAAGAGATCCCACCAAGAGAAACAGGGTAAGGAATGGGCCACTAAGGGATATACGGAAAGTACAGGCTGAAGACTCTGGTCCCAGCCCCCACATCTGGAGGCCAAGATCAACCTCAAATCCAGCACAAATTCTACTGCAGGCTTGGCAGTGTTATCTATTAGTTCTTGGATTCTGAGTGGACACCAGAGGAATTTTTAATTTATTTTATTTTATTGCATTTTTCTTTTTTTGCTGTTTTTTTTTCCTTTTTCCTTTTCTCATCTTTTACCTATATTTGTGTTCTAATCCATTCATCTTTCCTTAGTTTACCACTTTAGACTTAATCATATTTCCATATGAGTGAGTAGTCATTCTACTGTTTTCTGGTCAACTTCAATAATCCCTTCCTTACTTCCTCATTGTTTCTCTTCTGTCCTCTTCTCTAGTTTCCCAAAGCTTGTGTAAGCCTTCTTTACCCTCCAGCCTGGCTTCTATTTCATTTCTTTTCAGTTGTCTGTGTTTTATTCACTATCTTTCTGAAATTTCTCCACCACAGGGTAAAACCACTCTGCCAAGTGAAAACACTTTTGTATACAAGCTCTCAATTTATGATCAGTTCCATTATATAACTGTAGATTTTGCTCCTATTGTTAAACATTCAAAGTTAATTGTTACTACAGTTTATCAGTTTCTAAACTACTTTTATGCTGTTGTTTTCATTGCAAATTACACTAATTTAGCTAGGATTTCATATCTGTTTTTTGTACAAAAAGCAAAACAGAAAAAAGGATAGAAATGATACAGAATTTCAAAAAATAGGAAATTAACACTAGTTGATGTATTTCATATTGTTATCATAGAAGTAGCTGTTCAGCTTACAAGATCTAGGCATAAAAAATGATCAATCAAACAATGTCAGCACAAACTTACTTTTGATGAAGTAAAATGAGATTAGTAGTATAGTTATCTATTATATATATATATATATATATATATATATATATATACATTTAAATCATGTTTTAACAATATAGGAAAGTTCTGGGGTAATAACTTCACCACACCCAATCATCAAAGGACTGGGGACTAAGCCAAACAAAAACTAACATCTTACTCTTAATTAATTGGAAAGGAGGGATTTGGGGACAGACACAAACCAAGAACCTGTTAAATACAGAAGCTATCCCTGAAGAATGAACTTTATCTAGAGAAGACTTGATACTAATGATAGACACCTTACAAAGATCTTACAAAACTTACAGAGATCAACACAGAAAACAAATTAAAAACTCTTGAAATAGAAAATGTCAAGACTCAGAAACAAAATGCAACCTCAAACGTCCAGCCCACCCAGAACAAGTCCACAAGATGAGATAGAGGAAAATAAAAAAAAATAAATCTGAAATTTCTGAAATGATAACAACTCAGGTAAATAAGTCCAAGAGGAAATCAAATCAGAATTAATCTCTCAGGCAAAAAATGAAGTGTCAACATTCATAAAAGAATTGCTCAGCAAATCTAGAGTAGAGATTGATAAAAAATAGATGATGTAAGGAAGAGAATGGAAACCATGAGTGATCAATATAGGAAAGAAATAGAATGCATGAAATAGATTCGAACAGATATCCAGGAAATTAAAAATTCCCTTAAAAGCTGACAAAACTGTTTGAATGAAACAGAAGACAGACTTTCAGATCTTGAAGGCAGGATCATGGCTAGTGATTATGAAAGGAAAGAGCTCCTGAAAATAACAAAAGATCAGGAGATTACAAATCAACTGCTGCAAGATGCAGTAAGAAAAATAATGTAAGATGGATTGGTGTTAATGAAATAGCAAGAGTTAACACAAATGGCCTTAAAAAACTATTTGCAGAAGTAATAGCACAATATTTTACAAATATGGGAAAGAATCTGACATGAAAATAAGTGAGGCATACAGAACTCCAATTAACCAATAACCAAAATAAATCTATACCCAGGCATATAATAAGATACTAGAAATTCAGCAAAAGAACAGAATATTAAAAGCTGTTAGAGAAAAGAAACAGATTGGCTGTAGAGGAAAGCCCCTCAATGTCATGGCAGACTTCTCAAAACAAACCCTCAAGTCAAAAAGAGCTTGGAATGAAATATTTTAAGTCCTGAAAGAAGAAAACCTCTAACTCATATTGCTGTACCCTGTAAAATGACCTTTCAAAATTAATGGAGAAATAATATACTTTCATGACAAAGAACAATGGAAGAAATTCATGACCACAAAACCAAAATTATAAATGGTACTGAAAGAGATTGTAGGCAGAGATAAAAATGGCCATAATTCCAAGAACAACAACAGAAAGAAACCACCAAGCAGGCAAGGAATTAAACAGAGGGGAAAAGCAAAGAACCAACAACAGGAAAATAACATCACAAAGATTAGCCAATGCATATCAGTCATAACCATCAATGTAAATGGTTTCAATTCATCTATCAAATGACACAGACTGGGATAATGGATCAAGAAGCAAGATCCAACAATATGCTGTATACAAGAAACATATTTAATTAAAAAAGAAATTCATAGACTAAAAGTGAAAGGTGGAAAACTAGGCTCCATGCAACAAGAACCTAGAAAAAAGTAAGTATAGCTATTCTATTTGCAGACAGTTTAAACTTCAAACCAAGAATGATTAAAAGAAATAAAAACACCACATACTTGTTATGAGAAAACCTCCAGAGAATGAGATAACATTCATGAGTATGTATGCACCAAATATGGGAGTATACAACCATATAAGATGAATAATTATAGACATGAAAAATCAAATGAATAATAATACAATTATAAATGGAGTCCTTGATACATACTTTCACAAATAGATAGATCAACCACACACAAAAAAAGAGCAAAAAACTATCAGAATTGAACCAATCTTGTGAACAAATAGATGTTTACAGAGTGTTCCACCCAATAACATCAGAATACACATTCTTCTCAGCTATGCATGGGACATCCTCTAAAATAGCCCATATAATAACCTTCAGAACATGCTTAAATAAATGCAAAAGAATTGAAAGTATTCCATGTATATTATCTGACCATAATGCAATGAAATTGGAAATTAATGGCAAAAGAAATGGCAAAAAACTCCATAAACACATGGAAATTAAATCAAACCATCCTGAACAACCAGTGGGTCACAGATAAAATTAAAGAAGAAATCAAGCAGTATTTGCAATTAAATGAAAATGCAGATACAACATACCAGAACCTGTGGGACACAATGATCAGTCTGAGGAGGGAAATTTATAGCAGTGAACACTCACATCAGGAAAACAGAATGAACACAAGTAAACAACCTAATGTTGCACCTCAAGAATCCAGAAAAAGAAGAGGAACTCAAGTCCAAAGCTCATACAAGGAGGAAATTATAAAGGTCAGAACAGAAATTAGCACAAATAAAACATATAAATTGAGACTAATAAAACAATATAAATAATGAATTGAAGATCTGGTTCCTTGAAATTATAAATAAAATTGATAAAATGCTTGGACAACCTTTCAAAAAAAGGAAATTAAAGACTTGAATTCTTGCAATGAGAAAACAAAAGGGAGAAATCACCACAGATCCTGTGGAAATTCAGAACCCTGAAAATATCTACTTCAAAAATCTTTCCTCTTATAGAATGGAAAACACAGAAGAAATGGACAGATTGCAAGATACAAGTGAACTACCAAGCTGAGTTAATAAGATACACAAATTCTGAATAACCCAATATCAGTCAATGAAATTTAAAATGTAATTTACAAGTTCATCAAAAAAGAAAGACCCAGGTCCCAATAAATTCATTGCTGAAATCTACAAAACATCTAGAGAATTAATGCCACTCTCCTCAAACACTTTAATGAAATTGAAAAGGAAACAGTCTTCTCAAACTCATTCCTGGAGGCAAGTATTACCCTGATACTAAAACCAGAGAAAGACACAACCAAAAAAGTGAACTACAGGCCAATTTCCCAAATGAAGATAGATGCAAAAATATTTAATAAAACAGTAGCAAACAGAGTGCATCAAATCATCAAGAAGATTGTACATCATGCCCAAGTGAAGTTCATCCCAGGAATGCAAGAATGGAGTGATACATGCAAATCAATAAATATAATACATAATATCAATAGATCCAAAGACAAAAATCACATGATCATCTCAATAGACACAGAAAACACCTTTGAGAATGCCCAACACACATGCATGATAAAACCCTAGAAAAAATCAGACTAGATGGTCTTTTCCTCAATTTGGTAAAAGCTATCTATGATAAAGCACCAGTTGACATCACACTAAATGAACAAAAACTGAAATTTTTTAGCCTAAAATTAGGGATAAGAAAGGATATTCACTATCACCACTCCTATTCAGTACATTTCTGGAAACACTAGCGAGAGCAATTAGACAAGAGAGAGGAATAAAATGAATAAAGTTAGAAAAGGAAGTAGTTAAATGAAAAGTATTCACAGATGACATGACTGTCTACACAGAAGATCCCCTAACTCCACCAAAACACTTCTGATTTAATAGCCAAATTCAGTAGCATGGCAATATGCGAAGTCAGCACTCAAAAATCAATAGCATTCCAGTACACAAACAACAAACTCACTGAGAGAGAAATTAGTGGAACAACAACTTGCACAAGAATACAAAAATACTGAAATACTTAAGAATTAATCTAACAAAGCAAAAGAACCATGTATTAAAGACTAAAGTACTCTGAAAAAGGAAATCAAAAAGGATATCAGAAAATGGAAAGATAACCCTTTCTCATGGATAGAAAGAAATAATATAGTGAAAATGGACATACTCCCAAAATTGTTATACAGATTTAATGCAATCTTGATTAGAATATTGCTATCACACCTCAAAGAACTAGAGAAAACATTTCTAAAATTCATCCAGAACCAGAAGAAACCTGGAATAGCCAAGGCAATCCTGTGCAACAAAGGGAAGGCAGGAGGTATCACAATTTCTATCTTAAAAACATATTATCAACTTAGTGTGATAGAATCAGCATGGTAATGGCAAAAGAACAGTTTTGAGGATCAGTGGAACAGATTAGAAGCCATAGAAACAACTAGCCACCTTACATTTGACAAAGTGGCCAAGCATGATCACAGGAAGAAAGTTAGCCTCTATAATAAATGGTGCTAGAAAAACTGACACTCTACATGCTGAAGACAAAAACTAGAACTGTGTCTACCACCACACAGTAAACTAAAGTCAAAATGGATCAAAAATCTAACTATTGAATGGAAACACTAAATCTACTGGAAGAGAATCTAGGTAAAAATCTTGAAGGCATAAGTATGGGGAGAGAATTCATGAATAAAACCCAGACTGCACAGAAAATACTTCAAAGAATCAAAAACTGGAATCTCATCTTATTAAAAAGCTTTTGCACTGCAAAAGAAACTACCAACAGAGTGAAAAAAAAAAACCCATACAGTGGGAAAAAATTTCAGCCATTTGTCCCTCAGAAAAAGGACTTATGTTTAGGACATTATAAAGAACTGAAAAAAAAAGATCAATCCTCCAAAATTCAAAGACCCAATTAAAAAATGGGCACATGAGATGAATATGCACTTCTCAGATGATGAAATACAATCAGTAAATAAATATATGAAAAAATATTCAACATCACTGGTGATTAGAGAGATGCAAATTAAAACAACATTGAGATTCCATCTCATTCCAGAAAGAATGCCTATCATCAATAAATCAACCAATAACAAATGCTGGCTGGGCTGTGGAGAAAAAGGAACCTTTTTCCACTGTTGGTGGGAGAGTTGACTGGTACAACCACTGTCGAAATCAGCGTGAAGTTTCCTAAAAACATTAAGAGTAGAGGTCTCATTCCACTCAGCTATTCCTCTTCTGGGTATCTTCCCAGAAGATTTGAAAATATCACATCATATCACAGGGTTATATGCACACCCATGTTTATAGCAGTACAGTTTGTAACAGCTGAATCTTGGAAATAAAACACATGCCATTAACTGAGGAATGGATGAAAAAGATATATTTTTATACAGTAGAGTAGTACTGTGGCATAAAGATGGATAAGCTAGAAACTTGTATAGGTAAATGGATGCAACTCATAAATGAAGTAAATCAGACTCATATGTGTAAACATCATACTGTCCCCCTGGTGTGAGAAACTGAATGTGTAAGAAAGGTCTAAAATGTACTTTAGGCATTATACAGTGGGAAGACATTGTTCAAGAGGAAAAAAGGAATTTTGATGGGTAAAATGGAAAAGGCCAGTAGGGAAAAGGCAAAAAATGCAAGTCAGTTATATTACTAGTATCTCTTAGTTCTTGAAAAAGGAAAGTTTGTGCTAATATTAATCAAAAACATTTTTATGTCTGCATCTTGTGTCCTGAGCAACTACTTTAAAGATAACAACATATAATGTATTAACTATTGCTATTTTCCTATTATTTTGTTGTGAAATTTTGTTTTACATTTGTTTCATAAAATAAAAAAGGGGACAAGATTTACCAAGTAAAAATAAAATAAAATTAACATATTGAAACAAACTATTATCAGGAAGAAACAAAAGTATTATACTGTAAATGTTCCCAAGATGACATATTTTCTTTTTTTCTTAAAACATTTTTTGTGTAGAGAAGTAGAATAATCAAAACAAAATATTTTAAAGCATTAACATGCAAACTTGAGAAGAAAAATAGTGGAATATTTATCTTTGTATATAAAATATGCAAATATAATTAAAATATGTCAAACATAAATGCTTAGTACAATAATAATTATATTATTTCCATACTCACAGTGGAATATAAATAATATTTAAAGTAGTATTGCAACATGGATTGTGACTAGAAACCCTAGTGAGACAGAAAAAAGGACCCAAAGTAGACACAAAATGTAACATTACAGGGAAATGAAAATTTCTTGTTTTTCCTCTAAAATACCATAATTAGACTCAACCAACTACAATGCAGGCAGCTTGTTAAACATGTTTTCTTCAAGTTCTTAGCTCTGTAACTCCCCTTAGTATTAAACTTTAATATTCTTTAGAAGATTACATATGATGTATCTTTTTATTGACTCTAGTTTAACTAACAGATTTCTAGGTTTAATAAAGCTGGATATTTTCCTACTAGGCATGTTGCTCACAGGTGGACACCCTCCAATCTCTAGATAAAACATAGTAATCATTTTAGTTCTGGGGTACAAGTACTTGGCTTTCTCTTTATGTGCGTATCAAATACCGATCAAGTATTTACTGACTAGATTGGTTGCTGGAAATGTCTCTACACTTGTTACAAATGTTTCTTTGAGCTCAGGATTGCGGATTGGATTGACACTCATAGTTACTAACTTCTAACTTAGCTTCTTTTAGTATTATGTCTCTCATCATTCCATGTGTTTAAAGATTTCCAAGTGCTGTGCTTCTAATAATTTCCCTAGGTAGAACTTCTTTGGGATATTTTTTATCTCGAAGCTTTATGATTCTGAAGACTCCGTCTTTGCTATCATTTTTGAACAGTCCTCAAGTTATTCTGCTTTCTCTGTTGCATGCTATAGAGGGCAGATACTGCTCTCAATCCATTTTTGCACCTCATTTCAAGGGAAGGTTTCCCACACTAATGGATTCCAAGAAAGAACTATAATATGCCCTGGCAACTACAGTGATCATATAATCAGATAAGCTGGGTTGTTCCCATGTGGTCCATAATATGCCACTTCACCAAAACAGAGCCCATTGGATTGTGGATTCTCTCAAGGAATAAACACTGTAAAACAGTTTTAAAAATGACAGTAGATATTGGGGAGAGTAAGTTTAGTCTTGAAAAGGTTTATAAGCCAATCAACAAATGAATGGATAAAGAAAAATGCAATATTTATACACAATGGAGTACACTTTGCCATAAAGATAAACTTGAGACATTCATAGGTAAATAGAAGCAACTTGAGACAATAATATTAAATGAAATAAGTCAAACACACAGGGCTAAATACTGCACAGTTTCCCTTACAGGAGGACCTCAAGATAGATAGGCAGATACAGATAAGGAGTAGAATAAAAAACACAGAAATGGGAAATAAAATGACATTTTATTAAGTGGATGGGGAACAGGGAGTGAAGGGGGAGGAGGGGAGAAAATGGGGATAATAAAAAAAGAAAAACAAAATAAGGTTTTTGAAAATGGGACAGGGACCAAGAGTTGGAAGAAAAGGAGGGCTAGGAGGCCCCCCCCCCCAAAAAAAAAGGAGAAAAGAATTGAGATACATTATGTACATATGCCAAGTTCCCACAGTAAATGTAGTCATTATGTGCTGGAGACACATACAAATAAAGCAATAAATTATTGGAAGGAGATTATTTGGTGTCTGCCATTTCGGGGCTAGACCCCCTCAGCTGGAAAGAGGCTGTAGCAATAGCAGGCAGCTGCCTCTGGAGGAGCTGAGGAGCCGGCACTGGGCTTGGCTGAGCTGGCGGGAGGTGGTGGCACAGTTTTAGGGCCAGTGGCTATGAGTGTTCCTTGGTGCACGACTGGAGCAGCAACCTGCACACTGTGTTTGGTATCTCAAGATATTTTGCATCTTGTGCTTTGTCGCCAGAAGCTGCGTTCACACTGTGCACCTTCAGGTGTCACCTGGGGTGAGCAACTCCAGACCCCAAAGAGGAGAACAAGAGTTTGCTTCATTGGTTACTTTGTTGGAATTGTGAAAAATTCACTATTTGGAAAGGACAACATCGATAGAACCATTTTCTATAGATATGATGTGACCCTCAGGTGCAGGAGCCAGAGTTTGTGGGAGCCCCCTCTGACTCCAGCAGGGAGGATGGTGAAGATCATCTTCCCTTTAAGAAAGGAGGCCAGGCATGCTATTGCCCACCCGTAACCCTAGCACCCAAAGGCTGAGGCAGGAGAATTGCACAAGTTTGAGGCCAGCCTGAGCTACCTAGTGAGTTTAAGGACAGCCTGAACTCCACAGAGAAATCC
>PVLA01003886.1:0-195252 GCA_004027455.1 Hydrochoerus hydrochaeris
GTAACCTCACCCCCAAAACACCTTGCACCTTACGCCTTTCACGTGGACCTGAGTCTTTAAGATCTGCACGGCAGAGCTAGGAGCGCAGCTCAGAGGTAGCGCACAGGCAGAGCGTGCAAGAGCCCCACACTCAATCCCAGCACGAAAGACGAAAAACAAAAAACACCCAGAGAGCACACTGTGACAGCCTTAGTGACAAACAGCCCTGGGGGAATGCACAGAGACTGCTGGAGGGCGAGCACACCCAGTCTGTTTTCCATGTGTCTGGAACAAGGCTGAAGCTTCCTGGGGTAATTTTAACCAGTATCCACTCTAGAACAATACCAAAAAAGGTAAGTTAGTTCCCATGCCAGAGAGCCACATACCTAACCATTGGCTTTCATGAATTGCTCAAAGCTGCTTTGAGCAATGATGCCCGGGCGGCCAGGTCAAGTATTCCTCTGCTAAGCAGAGGCCCTTTCATTGAGGTTAACTCCACGGTGTTAGCTATTCTTACCCCAGAAAGGCAGAGTGGCTCAGCTGTCCTGGGGAGGAAGGGTATTTTTAGCCCCCAGGACAGCTGATTGGGGATTTGCTGCAGGGGTTAGAGGGCCCAGGAGGAGATTTGAGTTGTAAGGGGTTGCAGGGTGAAGCAAGGGGTTAGCCTCAAGGGGCGAGAGCCAGACAGGCTTTGGGGCCAGTCAGTCACACTGCCTTTTTTGATCAGCATTTTCTTGTTAGAAGCCAGAGGTTCCCAAAGTATGATCCCAGACCGGGTGCAGCATCACCCAGTGACAAGAAGCCACTGCATAAAAATGAAACACAGTCTGGAGCCAAATCAGAACCTCCAGGACTTGACGCCCAGCAGTCTGTTTTCACAAGCCCTCCCCATGGTTCTGATGCTAGTTGGAGAGTCACTGACACCAGCAAACCAAATGCCCCTGGGGCCAGGGCTGGAGGAAAGAATGATCTTCACTGTTGCCTCTCAAGCCTTGATTGTTCCAAGCCAGGAATCCTCAATCCAGAGAAAAACACATATATTAGGGCCCCGCTGACCCAGGTTGGAAACGCCTGCTTTGGAGGCCCTTCTTTGGGCCGAAGTCTGCTCTGCAGAAAATTTCCCGGCTGAAAGAGACCTTGTGAGTCATCTGGTACAATCAGAGCAGGGGTCAACGTCCTGCGGAGGCTCGGCCCGGCTGGACCCTTTCAGAGCCCAGAGTGCAGGCTGCAGAGGAACTTATTTCCTGGGATCCAGGAGCCTCAAAGCCTATGCCGGTTTATGCTAACGAATCTTCAGTAATATGGCTGAAATACAGGTTTAAGTAAACAGACTAAAGGAAATGCACTAGTATTCTAAACAATAAGAAACGAATGCCTCAGTGTTGGAGAACTCAGAAGGATGGGAAAATTCTCTTTATATTGATCTGATATCGGACGCCCCAGGCTCTCCAAGCCCCACCCCAATTTTTGCTTTCAGCCACCAAGAGCAAAGCCAAAGGCTTGCTTTACAAAGGACCGCGCAGGGTCTGGTCGGCCTTGCGTGGCCCCGGCGGGCCGCTCAGAAGATGCAGGTGCAGCCCACGGCGATGGTCTCCATGACGGCGCGCTGGCGGCAGGGCCCCGGGCGCGGCGGCGGCGGGCAGAGGCGACGGCGCACGGGCACCTGGCTGAACACCGGCACGCTCACCATGCTGCGGTCCTCCTGCATGGTGAAGGGGTTCACGCAGCCCAGACACAGGCACCGCGCCTCGGGCAGGTCCGCGGGGATGCGGCTGGGGTCGTGGTTGATGCTGCGGGAGCGAGCGAGAGAGGGCGCGCGCGGGGTGAAGGCGGCGGGAGAGCAAGGAGCACCTCCTCCCCGCCTGTGCCTCCCTCACTGGGGCTGGGTGGGGAACAAGATCGCCTTGGGCAAGTCCCTGCCCAGGGATTTTCCCAGCTCGGGGTCACCAGTCAGTGCCAGCTTTCTTCCATACAGCAAGATGCCAGTCACATCACTAGACTGCGCAGTGGGCACCCGAGAAAGGCCTACAGCCTCCCGCTGGGAGAACTTAATCTACAGAAATAAAATGCAAGTGCACCGAAGCCTGCTGTCCCCTGCAAGAGGAGCGCAGAGACCTGGGTTCCACGATGACTTCATCTGCAGTTTGCACCGGTTCCGAGTGCTTTCACCTGCTCCCCGCGTGAGCAAGTCCTGCCCTCTACTTCAGCTCATTGCAAAACAGAGGCGCTGCTTCCTGCTGCTGGGGCGGAACCTAGCCTGCAAGGACTTGCTCTGTGATCTTACTCTCCCCTGGGCCTTGGTTTCCTCTTTTGTTAAACAGGGGCAGGGAGGCCCTGCGAGGATGCCACCGTCACGGCATCCCCTCATCATGCTCGGAAGCTTGTTAGAAATGTGGAACCTCCTGAAGGACAGCCCAGCCCACGGCGATTCACACACACAGCGAAGTGTGGGAAGCTGGACTCTGGAGGATCCTTCCTATGCTCCCCACAGTCGAATTCTAGGGCCTCAGGGTGCTACGTACAGTAGCCACTGGCCACATGCTCGGACTTAAATTTAAATTAATCGAAACATCGTTCCCAGTTGCAGTAGCCGCCTGAGGCCAGGAGAGGAACATCTAGTCAACAGTGCCACTCTGGGGCCTCTGGATGTAGGTTGCGTGGCTGGAAGATCCTTGGCCTAGGTCTGTGAGTGACCCTGTTTCCACACTTCCTCATACAGTTGGTTCTTTCTGTCCCAGGCACTGAGCTAGCAAGTGGAGCCTGAGCCAAGGTGAGATACTGCTTCATCGCCCAGTGCAGCAGGACAGATCCCAGAGCCAAAACCCCTCTGTGCACCTGAATCACGCGGTGACACCGTGTTCCAGGTGTCAATCTGGAGAACTGATCGGGTGAGGCAAGGGAACTAAGGTGACTTTGATGTAGACATTAAGAAGGTCCCTGTCAGCTGGCTATAGTGGCTCACGCCTGTAATCCCAGCACTCGGGAGGCTGAGGCAGGAGGATCATTTCAAGTTCAAAACCAGCCTGGGCTACGAAGTGAGCTCACAGCCAGCCTCAACTGCATAGTGAGACCCTGTCTCAACAAAGACAAAAAAAAAAAAATAGAAGATCCCTGTCGTGGCATGAGAGAGACATGAATGCATCCAGCAATGTCCTATGACTTCTGGGACAATCGGGAATGCTTTGCATGGAGATGCTTTCAGAATAAGCCTGGGAGGAAGGGATCATTATCACCTCCATTTACAGTCAGGGAAAGTGAGGCTCAGAAGAGCTAATCACCTAAAAAGCCTCACATCCAGTAAGAGACAGAGGCAGGATTCAAACCCAAGTGCTGAGATTTCTGAGTCCAGGATCCAGGGTCTGGCCTGTCCAGTGACAGGGACAGCAGGGAGCCCCAGCCTACCTGTAGCCCCAAGGAGACAGGCTTCTCTTGTTGGACAGCCACAGCTGCAGGTTGACCTCACACTTCTTCGGAGCTGGCTCAGAGCTGTTCCTCAGCTGGGCCACCATCTCAGCCAGGTTCCTCTCATACTCCTCCATGCGAGCGAAGGGTTTCACCCGAGACACCAAGTCCAGGGGGACCTGGGGAGGACCAAGGGCCAGGGGCCCTGGCCGTCCTTGGCCCTTCTTCTTGCCTTTGGGGCTCCTGGGCTGGCCCAGCCCCAGGAAGACGGAAATAGCAAGAAGGAGAAGCTGAAGAGAAGCGAGCACATGGGTCAGCATGGGGAGAGCCAAGTCTGGGCCAAAGCTCAGGGTGCAGGGGGGCGAGGAAAGAGGGGGCCTCTGTGGGGTCACCCGCAACTGCCACACTCTGGCTGCCCTGGTCCACTTTATGGTGAGCGCCAACAACAACTCCCTCTTCCTCGCCTCACATCAAACTCACCTTGAAGTCCTGAAAGCTGGGCATCTCCTCCCCCCCGCATTTGTTTCCCCTACAGCACCTCACCCCTGCCTCTACCCCACAGCAGGCAGATCTGCAGCCTCCTGGCCACCCTTCCACTCAGAGCTCCAGGCCAAGGCCAGGGACAGCTGTTTGAAGGCAAATGCGGCAGTGTCACGTCTGTCTAACACCTTTTACATTGCCCTTGCCCTTCGAGATGACAGATGATGACCCAGGCCCCACCCTTCTTCCTCACACTTTGGCCCCAGCCTCTGTCCTTCTCCGGTCACTTGCTCTCTTGCCTGGGGGACTTTGCACAGGCCTCTGCTGCTTCTCTCACCTTCACACATCTACAGTGGCTTGGGGCTTGGAGCCACAACTTGCATAACTGGCATCTGACATTTGCATATCAGATCTTTTTGCCTGCCTGTCCCCTAGGAAGCATAGATTCCCAGAGGACATTGACTGGGTCAGTGTTAACACCCTGTGTTCCCCTGCCCCCCACCCCACTCCTGCAGCCTGCTGTGATGCCCGACCCTTCGGCCTTCAGGAGCACAGGTGAGTAAAGGAATAACCGCCACCTTCCCAGCCCTTGTGTAGCTGACAGTCCAGGAGAGAGGGCGCTAGTGAGAAGTGCAGGGCAGCTGGAGGAGCGCAGGGCTCCCGCTTAGTCTGTGCTGGGGCAGCAGTCTGGACAAGCTTTTTAGGGAAGGGGACCTGGCAGGTGAGGCTCGCGGGATGGAGGAGGCAGACATGCCCACAGGGTATATACCTGAGTCGGTCACAAGCTCGGGTGAAAGGAGTGAGACCAAAGGAAGGAAGGGTGGGTAGAAGGATAAACAGGGTGAGCCAGGTAGGTCCCCAGCTCCCCGTGGGGTGCCATCTCTGGGCCCCTGCCCTCTTCCACCCCACTAACGGCCACCCTCACCCACTGTTGGCCACCTCCCTCCCCAGGCACATCACATCAGGAAAGCCGGTGGCTCCCAGGGAAAGAGCAGACCGCCCAGGAAGCCAAGGGAAAAAGAGCCACCAGTACCCAGGTGGAAGGCAGAGCTGGCCAGACGGATGAATTTCCAGGTGAGTTTTACCTCTGGCTGCACCTAGGCAGGCCCACACCTTCCTGGCATCCCTTCCCCGAAACCCACAGGCCCTGCCTGATCCAGGCCTCCCAGCAAGCCCGGACCCCGAGGAACGAGTTCCAGCATAGCCCCTCTTGGCAGAGCAATTCCTGGCTCTCATCTATAAGAGACTGAAGTGGCTAACTTTGCCCTTTTTGGGTCTAAATTCTGGTATAAAAAAAGCTGCCAAACAATGGACTCTCTCATCTGAGCTTCTCGCATGGTCTCACTATGTAGTTCAGGTTGGCCTTGAATTCACCACGTAGCCCAAGCTGGGTGCTGGAATTATGGGCATATGCCACCATGCCCAGCTTCCTATGCCTCTCTTAAACCCCAGCTCTCCACTCAGAGAAACCAGAGGAGACCCGGGGCCCCCTCCCTCACTTGTCAGAAGGGAAACAGAAACAGAAGGACTTGCCCAAGGTCACACAGCCTGCCCAGGGCCCAGGAGGCAGCCTGGAAAATCCCCGATCGCTGAGCTTGCCAGGATCTCCCCAGATGCCTCGGCCTGAAAGAGCTTCAGTGTGAATGGCTGAGGCTCAGGCTGGAGCCTGAGCTACCGGCCATGGCTGCAGGCTGTGAGACCAGTCTCTGTTTCTCTCTAGTCCTGGAGGAGAAGACAGAGGGGGAACACACCTCCACAGACTCCGGGCCAAACACAGATAGCCATTAATCAATAGGACAGGCACGCTGCAGCACTCAGGCTTGAAGAAGAGTGGGGGCGGGGGCGCCACGTACCAGGCTGTGTGGCCAGTCCATCCCGCCAAGCCGGCGGCCGGCCCGCAGCTGCCGCCGCCTGGAACCCCAGATGCCGCTGTGGAGAGAATGGCAGCAACAGGATGGAGTGAAGCAATTATAGCTGCCAGGGGGCTGCCGGGGGAGTGGGTGGGTGGGCTCGTCATCAGCCGGGAGACTCGGGCCCCAGCTGGCTGGGCCTAGCG
Organism: Hydrochoerus hydrochaeris; assembly: GCA_004027455.1. Taxonomy (NCBI): domain Eukaryota; kingdom Metazoa; phylum Chordata; class Mammalia; order Rodentia; family Hydrochaeridae; genus Hydrochoerus; species Hydrochoerus hydrochaeris. The sequence goes on from PVLA01003886.1 coordinate 5,918, forward strand.
CAGAGGCAGGCGGCAAGGGCTGTGGGGGCAGGCCAGGAGCCGGCCGAGGTGCCCAGGGGCTGTTGACCGAGGGACAATGCCCTGTGTGTCTGGTGGGGCTCTGGCCGATGGCACCTCTGCCTGTGGCCTGCGGCTGGCTGGCTGGCCAGTACCCACAGGGCCAGCTAAGACAATCAGCTTCGTTTGCTTTGGGGATGGCCAGGGCGAGGGTGGAGGAGGGCTGGGCTGTCGGTTGGTGGGTTGGGAGAGGGTGTGGGCTGAGGCCAGGACACAGACCCTATCTCCCAGGGAAACCGCCCTGGCCATTCCCAACTTGGCCCCACTCAGCCAAGCTGCAGGCCCACCCCTCTACTTCACAGATGGGAAACTGAGGCTTGAGCACAGGGATCTGTGTGGTGGTGACGGATCTAGGGGTTCACATCCAGAACTCCATCCGCCACCCACACTGTTTGTCTTGGGACACTTCCTGCACAAAGCCAGCCTGCTATGAAGCTGTGAGTGTCACATGAGCTGCCAACCTGAAGGTCCAGAAAGACATCATGGCTGACAGCATGCTCCCCTGTGTATAGAAGGCCTGGCCCCTAGGTGGAGCTTGAGACCCTCCTTCTCCTTCAGCCTCAGTTTCCCTTTCTGTAAAATGGAAGCCACGCCCATAATCACCCAGCCCATTGCTGCTGAAATCTTTCTGAGCTTTGGGTCGCATGGCTCTAGAACAGGAACGGTCATTTCATCTACCTCTCAAGGCTGCTAGAAGGAGTAAAGGAAATACCTCATATTAAATAGCTGTCGTGGTGCCTGGCATATAATAAGTGCTCAATAAATACTTTGCTGTTTATTATAAAAACTATGATAAAATTACTTTATACCTGTGATGACAAACGTTAGCCATTCTGATTTGCACCAGGGCTCATCACTCAGCCAACTGCCGCTTCCACTGTCACACCCCCCTCCTGGCTGAGACAGTTCCAGTCTTTCCAGACTCAGGCCACGACTTCATGAGCTCAGGTGACCCCGGGGTCCACAGGGCCTGGTCTCACATGCAGGCCAAGGTCTCTCACCTCGAGTGAGCAGCTGAACACGAGCGGGCACAAGTCCACCCAGGGAGGCAGGAGTGGGGGAGTGTGAGGAGGATGAGAGAGGCCACTGTGAGAGCCAGTGCTGCCCGGTCATGCTGAGGACCAGCCCTGGCCATTTACAGGAATAGGCAAAGGGAAGAAGGAAGGCAGGACAAGAGGCGCTCCTGAGTGTCACAGGATTAATCTGCCCAGGGCAGGTCTCCACAGCATAGCTGAGAAGCTGGCTGAGGCCCGAGTACTTCGAGAGATACCACCATATTTGGTCAAATACTAGACAGGACTCTGTTCTGTTGCTGGAAACTCTGGAGGGAGGGGGACTCTGAAAATACCTCCTTGGGCAACAAAGGCCCCCACCCCCAGCCCTGGCCATCCCATCCCCACCACCACTTTCCTCTGAGCCAGTGACAGGGTCAGTCTGAGGGGCAGCCAGGGGCAGCTAGGTGGTGTTCTTTGGTGGCCCTCTGCAGCTGGACGACCTCTCCTCATATCCACGGGGAGTGGAGTGCTGGGTGCAGGGGCTCTTTACCCCTCAGGACCACAGAGGCCATCAGTCTCCTGACCTGCTGGCACATACACCCTGCCTTCTGCCTCCCAAAGCCGGGACTCAGTGGCCTCCCCAGCTCCTGTTTCCGGAGTCTCAGCCTGAATCCTCCAGTTGGCGACCTAGGTATCTGCATTTTAACCCAAGCCCAGTCTGGTAGCTGTGGAGGTCCTCACCCCTCATCTAGGTTACTCCCTCTACCCACTTCACTAAAGGAGACTGAAGCCCAGAGAGAGAGAGTCCCTACCTACCCGAGCTCACTTAGCATGTTTGTGCTGGGGCTGGGAGGAGAACAAATCTCCAGTTCTCTCCCTCAAGTTTATAGGGCAGCCCTGGCCAGGCTAGGGCTCCCGGCTCGTCCGGAGAGGGCCAAGGAGCTAATTCCCTCACACTAGTGGAGCATAGGAGCTCCCAAGGCAGGTGTCCAGTTACTAGCCTTGGATTTCTCACTTCTGGGCCATCTTGGCTTTGGAAAACCCTGGAGGGTTGTCTTCCCCCAGGACATCCTGAGTGCAAAGCAGGTAGCACGACCCGGGGAGCTGCCTGCGCATGAGGCCGAGGCCCTTGCACGTCCTTATAAGCGGTGACAGGTCCGCGTGGAGGAAGAGGGGCTAGGGAAGGAACGCGAGTGGATGGGAGCCTGTCTGCGCTGGAGGCCGCTCCCCCAGGCGCCGGGGGAGCAGCGCCGCGTTTACCACCAGGTGGCGCTCGCAGGAAGCCAGACGGCGGCGAGGAGCGCGGCAAAGCCTGCCGAGAGAGGTCAGGCCTCGGCTCTCCGGGTTTGCAGAGTGACCCCGGGATAAAGGCAGACCAGGGCCCAAGACGGCGTCTGGGAAGGGCAGGAATACACAACCTACCCGTGAGAAACGAGGGCTTGGTTCCCCTGCTGCACACGAGGCCCTGAGTATGCGTATGCGGCACCTGGACACCGTGACACTCGGAAAATGCTAATTATTAATGGTAAAGCTGCTGCTTACCGCACACCTACTAACTGCCAGGCCTGGTACTCTCCCTTAGGCGTTCACCAAACCCTCACTTCCAGGATCACCCCATCTTGCAGTGGAGTGAGGGTGCCGCAGCCTCCTGCAACGTCCTGAAGCAACCTGGGCCCTGCCAGGCCAAACTGGAGTTCGCGGGGGGATGGGAGGGCTTCGGCGCATGGCAGGTTTACACGGAACGTTTGGTACACTGGGTGGCACCAACTGCCCTGGGAATGCTGGGTGGCGAGTGGGCGGCCAGAACGGTGGGGGCCCAGAGGAGGAGCTACAGAGCCCCAGAGTAAACTCAGGTCCCTCCAGTTCCCAGACCTGAGTCTTGTCCTGTCTCTGCTGCGTCACAGCTGTGTAGGCTTGGGAAAGGGGCTTGACTTTTCTGTGCCTTCAGCGGCTCCTGCACCTGGAGCCGGTAACGCTGGGCTGTCAGTTGTGGTGAGGCTCAGAAGCAGTGGTAGAGGTGAATGCATACACTTAACTGTGCCTGGCAAAGACAGCCCAGTGAGTGGCACCGCATCTGTCACTGCTAGTGTTCAGAGAGGTCTGAGCTGGGCTTTCAGGGATGCTCGTGGTGTTCTTACAGAGGAAGGGACCTGAGAGGTCAGGACGAGGCTGGCACCAGTGAGAGAATGTGGAGGCTGCTATTCAGTGGGCCCACCTGGGAGGGCACAGAGACTTGGTCTAAAACCTCGTCCAAGTGGGCTGAGAAAAGTGGAGGCTGGCAGGCGCCTCTGCTGGATGCACCCCCCACCCCCACCCAAGATCCTGGCTCCTGTGCAGTGCCCCCCTCCCCGGGCAGGAATCCTTCTCCCAGGCCCATATTTGCACAAATGCCTGCCTCACTGCTCACTCCAGAGCCCCAGCCAAGAGGGGCTATTTTAAGCTCTCTGGATGGGAACATTGTTGGTGGGAACAGCCCCAGCCAGCAAGCTCCCGGCTCTCAAAAAAGGGAAAGGCTTGGGTGAATGGGTGGCCCCTGGGACCTGCAGAGGGGCTGACATGTCATCATTACCCCCTGTCCAGGCCAGGTGCCAGAGCCTGCACCCCTGCAGCCGGGGAAGTGGAAGTTGGGGTAGGGCTGCCTGACGGAGTGCAGAGATCGTCCTTCTGCCAGTCTCCAGCTCAGAGACACCAAGTCCCTTCTCCTGGGTCACCAAGTGACTCCACACTCAACCTAGTGCTTGTTAGTGTTCACCATCCCCAGACCATTCGAGGTAGGGGTTGCCCTGTCTGTCCAGCCTCTACAAAGTGCTGGACCCCTCTGAAGGGCCTGTGGTGATGACCTCCCTCAGTAGTATTAATATTTGGCCAGTGTGGGCTGTTTTCATTGTAACTTGGTTTGGTGTGGTGTGTGCCTGTTTGTCATGTGCTGTTTTAGTGGGAATATGTACTATTTTTGCTTTTTGATTCTTGTGAAGAGCCAGTTTAGACTAATATTTAAAGCACAGGCTTTGAACCAGAGTGACCTGCACCCCAGCCCACTCTGCCCCCCAGTGCAGCCGCTGTGTCACCTTGGGACCTCCCCGGAGCCAGGCCTTGAGGTAGGCTGGCTGGCAAGGCCATGCTCCCAATGTGCCTGCTCAGAGTGGCTGCTCAGGGCATGGCCCTGCTATTATTTTGTTGTACACATTATTCTCAGTTCTGCCCAGTCAGGTGGCACAGAATCATTCTAGTCAGTTCTAGAACTTTCTGACTGCCAGGAATAAAATGGAAGCCCTGCCAAGAGGTGAACTCCCCATCTTCCCAGGCATCTCAGCAGAGCCTGGAAGACTGATTGGGACCACTGTGAGTGGTGTGAAAGATGGGAAAGGAGGTGGTCTTTTTTGGATTTTAAAAATTCCCTTTCAAATCGGGTGTGGTAACACACACCGGTAATCCCACCACACTGGGAAACTGAACAGGAAGAGGGTCTGGATTTGGAGCTCAGCCAGAGGAATTTAGCAAGACCTTGTTTCAAAAAATAAATAAACAAATAAAAAAGGAGACCCAGGAATGGTACACACCTGTGATCTCAGCACTCAGAAGCTTGAGGCAGGAGGATCATTGCAAAGTGAAGGCGAGCCTGAACTACATAACAAGACCCTGTCTCAAAAAAGAAAAAAAAAGCAGGAGATGAAGAGAGGATGTAGCTCAGTGTGGAGGCCCTGGATTGGATTCAATCCTCAGCACTTAAAAAAAAAAAAAGCTCTCTCTCAGCACTGAGCCTCTGGATCTTCTGCCCCAGGCACTGGACCCCCTGCGGGGGCTGCCCGCCTTCACTTGCCCAAACCTGAGGCATGAAGGGTCCCATGAAAAGCTGGTGCAGGGTGTGAGACAAACAGCAGCCCCTGGGGCAGCTGAGATGGTGGGGCCCCTGCCCAACCGCACAGCCCTCCCCACCCTGCTCCTGCCCCCCAGTTCCAGGGGATGTTTATGCTCTGGTCAGAGTTTACAGGACGTCTGGATTTACAAGATCCAGGATTCTGACTTTTTCCCCCAAAGCTGTCAGCCCCTCCTCTTGCTGGGTGGCTCCGTGTCTATTTGGGGTCGGAGGCCCCGCCTTGCAGCAGAAGAAGGGAAAGAGGGTGAAGGAGGGTGGATGGCCCGAGAAATGTCCCCTGCAGTCCCCAAAGCGGGGACCTGGTGGAGGAATTCAGCCAGGCTGTGGGGTGAGGAGGAGGGGGCGGGGGGGGGCCTGGCTGCCCACAGGAGTGTGGGAGCAGGGCAGGGCAGGCGCGGGCTCCTCATGGCTCTCCGAACAGTTCAGTGCCCGCTGCCTGAGCCGCCGTGGAGCCCGTGGGTCGGCCCTGGCTGCGGCCACAGCCGCTGGCTTGGGCAGCGGCTTGTTTCGCTGCACATCGTGTGTGTTGCGGACGGTGTCTTGTACATGTGCTCTGTTTGGATATCATTTTGAACAATCAGGAAGGATACGAGCTGGTCATATTCACAGCCTGGAAGCCTAGGACCGGATGGTCAGTGCAGAAGTTGCTGAAGGTGAGCTGGGGATTTAGCTCAGTGGCATAAATGCTCACTTGGCAAGCATGAGGTTGTGAGTTCGATCCCTGGTACAGAAAAGAGAAACAGCACAGACATTGCTAAAGGACACCCCATGGCTAGCCACTTGAGAAACAGTTTATAGGACCAGCCACACCTCTGAGACACAGGACATCACCCTGAGCAAGCGGATTTAACAGGCGTCAGGGCCCCTGTCCCTGTCCTCCTGACCCCATGAAGCACATGGACTCCTAGGGCCGTGGTGAATCCCACTGTGGCCTCCCTGCAGGGCTTGTCTCTATAACCCAGACCTGTAGGAGACAGGGCCATGAGGTCCCTGGAGGAGTCTAAATGCCTCTCCTGGTGAGCTCTGTTGGTATCTGTGAGCCACAACCTTCAAGGTATCAGCCTGTTGGCACTGAGGAGCTTTGAGCATTCTCAAGGGGCCATCCGAGTCCTTACCAGTACATCCTTGTGCCCACGCTTTGCTGGGTCTGGGGATACAGCGGAGCACAGCTAAGATCTGAGTTATATTCTAGTGGAGGGTGGCAGGTACGACAGTGCCAATACTTTAGGACCAGCCTGTGGCTCGGGGACTCTACTAGGCCCTGTCCTCTCTGTCTCTGCAACTCCTGCATCCGTGGGAACTGCTGGATCTTCTGGGAAGCCTGTGACCTTGTCCCTCGGGGCATGTGGAGGAAGGTACAATGTCTCCAGAATGTGAAACCTTGCCAAATTTCCATTGGAAGGTCAGTTCTCATAAATACTGTGAGGAAAGAGGAAGAAGTGGCCAGTGTGGAATCTGACCGTTTCCAAAGTCTGGTTCCCAGGAAGGAAGCTTGCGATCACTACAGCATTAGAAGGCAACTTCACGGCTCAGGGAGCCAGAGGAGCACTTGGGGTCCAGGCAGAGGCCGATGACAGTGGCCTGGTGATGAAGGTGATACGCCTCCCACATTGTGAGCACTCTACCATCTGAAAACCCCTTTCCCATCCATGACTCTGTTCACCCGCTGGATCAAGTTATGTGAACAGAGATTCTCAAGAAGAGAAAAGAAGCCCAGGGGAGAGAAATGACCTGCCTGCAGCCACCTCAGCAAGGGAAAAAGGAAACCGAGCCTGCAATGAAAGTCCAGTGCTCAAGCTTACTTTGGACACCCCCAATCTTTGCTCCAGTTGAGGGAAACTAATGGGCACCGGAACCTGTGGGAGTGAGAGGTGTGTGTCCCATTAGGTAGAACCTGTAGAGGCCCAGAGAGCAGGTCCTTCCAGCCATGGCTGCCACGCTCTGTGCACATCCACAGAGAGGGAAACGCATCTGGTGAGAAGGCCTCAGGCCAGGGCAACACGCTTTGAGTCAGCTCGGGAAAGAAGGCAGGGGTCAGGCTGACCCTGGTCTCCCCTTCCCCAGTACTATACTCTTGGGAAAAAAAAAAAAAAAGAAAAGAAAACAGGGATTGTTCGGCCCTCGGCCTGTCATTCCACTATGTTAAAAAAATAAATAAAAGCTTTGATCTTCCATAGGAGATTCCTTCATATCTTATTCCATTCTCTCAACTCCATTCTAGAGTTAGCTCTGACTCTCCCCCTCCAGAACCCTCCTCCAGGACTATTGGGCATTTTGGTGGCTTCCAGTAATACTTCTGTTAAATCTCCTCCGTCTCTCACTCACCTGCTTCCCCACTCCTTGCTGAGTGCAAACTGACGCTCTGAGACTGTCCGGAACAAAGCTACTTCCCTGGCCAGAGCAGGCAGTATCAGTCCCGATGGGTAGCATTAGGCTGCAGCAACAAGCAGCTCCCAAACACAGGAGGCTGAACCCCAAAAGGCATCCTGCTCACCTATGCCACCCATCCTGGCACAGGCTGGCAGCATGCACTCTGCTACTCAGAACCACTCCACAGGACACTCACTGCCGCGAGCACACACAGGGCCAGAGATTTGTAGACAGACCTGCAGAGGTCAAGGACAGACCCTGCCATCTGTTCTAACCACATGCTGCCTTTGAGCAAACTCGCTCCTCTTGAAGACTTCTCAGGGTAGCAGACTTGTGGTTTCTTGGTATTGGTCAGACTCCCAGATGCCTACGGACTTGTCATGTCACTATCAAGGCCCGCTCATGAACGGGGAAGGGGACCCATGCATGTGAGATGGCTGAGGTTACTGCAGTACCCTCAAATGGCAGGGCCCTAGAGCAGTGTTAGGGTCACTCTCACTGACACAGAGGGTCGGGTCCCATGCTGGGAGTGGTTCTAGCATTCAGTGGCGGGTAGGGGCCTTTGCCCTGGATGTAGGTCCCTTCCCTGTCATCCAGGAGTGGATAGAGCTTCTTCATGACCCTTGGATCCCTAGGGGAGTTAGGCCCCAGATCGCTTCTCTTCCAAAATTCTCCCCAGAAATTGCCCTGCCCAGGAGACCTTAGCTTCCAGCCCTCTACACCCAGGTGCAGTGTGTCGGGAACTGGAGATCAAAGTGGAGGAGCTGGTGACCTCGCCCTCCGTTTTTGGTTATACAGCTAGTAGTGCTGTGGCCAGTGTCATTCCATTAGGAAGATGGCCAGGCATGACCAGGTGTGACCACCAGGGGTGTCACAGGCCTGCCCAAGAGATCCAGATCTTCGGTGCTGAGTTCAGTAGCAGCTCACCGAAGCATAAGGTGACTCCTGCTCAAACACAGCCGCATCCCACAGCAGGCTCACTGGGGTAGGGCGAATCCTCCCGTGCCGCTGGGCTTTAGGACCCTTTACCCTTTGTATGGTGAGATGTCCTGTTTGTTTCTGTTTTGGTTTGTTTATTCTGTGGTGCTAGGGACGGACCCCAGGGCCTTCACGTGCCAGGCACGCGCTCTGCCACTGAGCTGCATCCCAGCCCTCGGCGCTATGCCAGCTGGCGGCACCACCTTCTGCAGACATCACGACCTGGGCTCTTGCCATTTTTCCTCAAGTGCACCAGTTTCTCCCCTTGGAATGTTAAGGAATTGTCACTTTTTCCCCCATTAGTCATCTTCACAATATTTTCTATGCATTTATGCCATCAGAGAGGCCTTAGGGGTTAAAACTTGAGGCGGACAATGGCTTATCTATGTGTCTTTCTGACCCCAAACCAGATTTATGCAGTTTTGGTTCCAAGTTCTTTTTAGGAGTCCAAAGAAGAAAGATGGAATTTGAAGAAGAATCCTTTCTTGAGATAAAGCTCGGGGGGTAGATACAGAAATCAACTATAGAAAGAATGTCAGAGTTGGGAGAGACCTTTAGAACAATTTCCATCTCCTCTCTTCTAGAAGGCCAGAGAAGGACAGATACACATGCAATGTCACCAGCCAGTCAGTGGCAGGCCTGGGACCAGAACCCACTTCCTTTACTTCCAGTCTTGGGGCTCTTCCAAGTCACGCGGGGACACCGTCCTCCTCCGCTGGGATGCAGGAGGAGGCTTTCACCTTGGGGCCACAGCTCTCCTCACTTGAGGATCGAACTCCAGCAGCACTGTAAAGTCAGGAGCCTCATAAACATTACCTTATTAAGTCTTCTTGGAGATCCAAGGTCACAGCTTCTCTGGGTCATGGGACATGAGTTGAGCATCCAAGAACAAACAGAGGGTAAAGTTACATTTTTCATTTAGTTTAGAGACCTGGCTGCTAATTATAGGATTTGTTTAACAGTCCTGGCTGGTTTATAAAGGCCCAAAGTAAGCTGGCAGCCCTGAGGGGTGTCAGACGGAAGATGTGGGCAAGGGTGGGGCCTCGAGGTGGGGAAGGCACCTCCGCAGCACAGGGGAGAGATGGGCACGCAGGGTTGCCTGACGCCAAGGCCTGGAGGGACATACTGAAACGACTTCCCCTAATCCCAATTGGAAATCGTCTGTACCAACTCCTCTCCGTTAGCATAACTCTTTCATATGTGGGGACAAGCGTGTGGATTTGTTCTAGAGCAAGGCAGTGAAATAATCATCCCATTAGTCTTGTCCACGGCAAACTGAATCCTCCCACAATGCCAGTCATGATTAGTGACTCCCTTTTCCTGGGGCAAAACAGATGAGGTCCTGACTCCAGGTCCATGTCTGTCACTATAGTTAACGTTTACTATCCAAAAGCCTCAGAGGAGGAGACCACTGTGCGGTGAGGTAGGGTCGTTGGGAAGGTGAATGGCTATCACCTCCTGCAGCCAAGCTAGGCTGCAGAGACCTTGCCAAGGCTCCACACACCAAGCTGGTGAAGGGCCATCCAGGGTATGATACAGCCACATATTCAGAGCTCTGAGACAAGCTCAGTCCAGGCTCCCACCACTCAAGGAAACCCCCAGACCTGCCATGTGTCCAAGCATGGACATTCATGCTGCGTGTATGTGTCTGTGTGTGTGTGTGTGTGTGTGTGTGTTCGAGAGATTTCTTTTCTCTCCCTTTCCTCACTGGCGAGTTCATCAACCCTTTTATTACACAAATGGAAAAGCAGACGCCCAGCTTGGGGCTCCCGTGCCCCCAGGGTTACCCAGTGAGTCATGGTGAATCTGTCTCTGCTCACACTGTCTCCTTTGTTTTCCGACATCCTTTCCTGTCATTTTCGCCGAATCCTTGTGACCTGCTTCCCACAAGCATCACCAGTCTTCCAGTAGAAAATGAGCTCTCAGGATCCCTGACACCCCATGACGCTACACAAATCAGTCACCGGCTTTTTGCCTGCCTTTCTCCAACGGCCAGAGGAGCTCCGAGAGCAGGGACTCGGTTGTCTTTATCTCTGGAGTTGCTGGCCTCATGAAGTAGGAAACCTAGAACAGCACTTTAATGTTTAAGACCTGAATAAGTAAACGTACGAGCCCATGAGTGCACTAATTCCCCCCTTCTGAAATCACCCGTGCTGCACTGAGACCTCCTCTCCCAGAACGCTGGCTTTCTCGTGGCGTAATTGTCACTAGTCGCACCTGCAGAGGACATCTTTCTTCCTCCCTCTTTCTCTCTCTTCCCCTTTCTTTCCTTCCTTTTGCTTTTAATTCTCAGAGAGCTAGATTCCGGGAAGACTGAGCCCCTAGATGTAGCCATGCCTAAAACTCAATCTACTCATCAACTTTTTAGTGACGTGGGTTAGTGAATTCCCTTTTGTTTCAAATCCACAAAGACTTGGGTTACCACTTCTCTCCAATAAAAGAGTATTCGGGAATATAGTGTATCAGATGCGGCCCAGCCTCCCTTTGTAGCCGCCATGGAGCTGAGCACACAGTCTGTTTATACAGTACAAACTCAGACATGTTTGTTTAAAAGGGCAGCAGACACAGTCTCAGCCCTCAACAAGCGAGCTAGCGGTGGGGAAGAGGAGACAGGCAGTGTGATTCCTCCCCTACGGTCCTCAGGGCCCTGCTTAGGCTCTGCCAAGTGGACAGAGAGTAATGACCCTGTCACAGGTGGGGGCCTCAGGAAACCCTGCCACATAGCCAATCGGTGACACAGCAGGGTGGAGCTTAGCCTCCTCCTTTAGTTCCTTCTAACCATGCAATATGGAGGTTTCTGGGTTTGATTGTGTGTGCACACAACAGTCAAATAAGAAAAACAGGAGCAATAAGAAACTGTAATGATTACACCAGGGATCCAGCCTCCTGGTTGTCCTCTTAGCTCCTGAGGACAGTGCTATTCCTAGCATCCTTGGCTCAGTGGTGTGAAATTTTGCTGCTGTAAAATGACCAGCAGTAGGGCTGCAGATACAGAGTACCAGGTTTAGGTTCGAGAGTTGGTTTGGTATCCTTTCTAACCTGACTCTAGAGTGCATTCATTACTACAGAATCTCATAGGCCAAAACTACATATCCCAGACTTCCCAAGACTCCAGAGGAAGTTTCCTTTCCTGCTGCTCTGTTGCAGCTGCTGCAAGCACCACCACATGGGTCTGTTCACATTGATGCTCCAGCCCCGTGTGTGGGGCTGAATGTGTCCACCCTTGCAAATCCACGTGTCAAAGTCTTAATCCCCAGCACCTCAACATTTGACCTTATTTGGAAATAGAGCTTTGCAGATGTAATTAGCTAGGGTGAAGTCATACTAGAGTGGGTTCCTAATCCACTATGACTGTTGTCCTTAAAAAGGGGAAATTTGGAGACAGACGCACACAGGGTGAAGACCATGTGGATAGAAAACCAAAGACAGGAGGGAAGCATCTTCAGGCTAAGGATACTAGAGATTGTGCACAAATCCTTTGGAGGCTAGGAAAGAGATACAGACTAGATTCTTCAGAGCCATAGAGGAGCCACCTTGACCTTGGACACCACCATCCAGAACCACAGGACAATGCATCCCTGCTGTGGAAGCCCCTCTGTCCATGGTACTTCGCACCGCAGCCCTGGTTGACTAGTAGGACCATTGCTGGCTCTGTTGGTGTCAGGAAGCGATTTTGGCAAAGGCAGGAGTGGTTGCTGCCTTGGTCTTGGAGACAGAAATGTGTTCTTAGGGTTGACAGTGGAGCCTCCCTGCCTGAGCCTGCGGTGAATTAGAGTTCTCCAGAGAAACAGAACCGAGAGGATAAATATAGAAGAGGAGATGTGTTGTGGGAATTGGCTCATGAGGCTATGGAGGTCAGGAGGTCCCACCATCCGCCATCTGGAAGCTGTGATGGCACCCAGGAAAGCTGCTAGTATGACTCAGCCATGTTCAAAGGCCCAGGAACCAGGGAGCTGCCAATACAAATCCTGGGGGCCAGAGAAAAAAGAACTGGGTGCTCTGACATCTGAGGTCAAAAGGCATATGTCCCAGCTCCAGAACAGAGACAAGGTGAGGATGTGGTGGTGCATACCTGCAATTCAATTCCTCAGGAGGCTGAGACAGAAGGATCCCACATTCCAGGCCAGGCTGTACAAGTTTAGAAGATCTTGTCTCAAAATAGTAAAAAGGGCCAAGAATGTAGCTCAGTAGTACAGTGCCCCCAGCTTAGATCCCCAGTACATACATGCAAACATGCATACGTGCATACATATATCACACATGCCAGAGAAAAGGACTTTGTCACTCCTTCGCTTTGCTGCTTCATTCAGCCCTCTGTGGGTTAACTCGTGCTCACCCACCCTGCTGAGTGATGTGCCAATCAGAAACAGTGCTTACCTGGGCATCCCTCAGTCTGAATTGACACATACAGCTAACCATCACCTGCCACCTTCTGATGACAGTGGAGGTGGCCTCTGCCCAGTGAGAGAGCTGTGTAGAGTTATCCAAGTCATTCCCAGGAGTCCTGCCTGGACCAGCAGCTCCAGGTTTCTGGTCTGTGTAAGCACCCAGTGCTCTGTAGTAATTCACATTCTGTCTCAGTGAGCAGGAATGGTTTGCTTCCCATGAGCAGACCCTGGATAGTACCATCATGCATAGAACGCTGCTTTAGATTTTCACTTTTATGTTCTACTAAATTCTAACACAAAGTAAGCTATTAAGGACTTGTGCACCCATTTTAAAGGTGGTATTGATATTTTTCCTGATAGTAAAAATATGACTAATGGAACATAGGAGACTATCAGATACAGAAAACTACAATAAAGCACCTTAGTCACTTCCCTCATTGCTGGGACCCAACAGAAACAAATGAAACGAGGAAAGGTTTATTTGGCTCACAGTCTGTGGAAGTCTCAGTCCAGAGTCCACTGGCTCCAAGGCAGGGTGGCATGGCAGAGGGGATGGCAGAGGACAGCTGCTCGTGGCATAACACACTGGAAGCAGCAAGAGCTCGGGAGGAGCTGGGAAGGGAGCCAGATGCTTCCAGGCCGTGGCGCAGTGACCCACCTCTTTGGCCAGACTCCACCGCATGACAGTAAGTCAGCTGTGAGCCCTCATAGTCCTGTTACCTTCCCAAAGACCCCTATGTGTGCAGAAGGCTCTCGGGGAATATCTAGACATAAACCTAATACAGAATGAGCCCAGATTCGCCAAATTCCTCCCACCCAGAGACCCCAATCTCAGCTCTTATTTCATTGAGCACCGCACCATATGTTCTTTCAAGCTGCATTTTGGCACACGTGTGCAGTTACATGCACACTCACATGTGTCACTGAGGTGTTCCGTTGCATAGTTCAGGTGTCAACACTGTGGCCCAATTTGTCCTGAAGGTTCAAATGTCCACGCGCCATGCATTGGTGACAGCAGGAAGGCAGAGAGCCAGCATTTGTCTCCACAGATCTCACCTCCTCCCTCTTCACTCAGGGGTGCTGGTCCTTGGGGTAGGCGGGGCCTCAGGTGGAAGCAGCGTAAGTCCCACCTGGTGCTATGTCAGTGTGTAACTGGGGTGGGAAGGCACAGGTGACAGAGCAGCAGCTCAACATGGTAATACCCCAAATTGTGGGTCAAGTTCACGACTCCAAAAATGGCCACAGGGGTGGAAGCCAGTATTCCGCCAGAACAGAGAGGGGTTACCAGCCAACTGTGCGGCCCTTGATCCAAGCCTTTCCCACTTCCTGTCCGCATTGCCGCCAGGCTGTCACAAAGACTGGGGAGGACTGTGCTGCGCCATTGTTCCCTCCACCTCCGCAGCCGGCTTTCCTTGGAGTCACACCAAGGTCTGTTACAACTTCTTCCAGGACAATAAGCCACTCCCACTCCCCCCACCATCCCCAGTGCATGCTGCATGCTAGCTTCAGGCAGACCACAGCGGCTCTCTGCCCTGGCTTGTCGGGACAGCAAACTCAGGGAGAGAAAATGAATGCAACCTCCAGCAGGAAGCCTGCTGTGCCCCTACATACCCCACCCCACACAAAGACAGTCATTTTAAGTGGCACATATCCTTTGTACCATGCTTTTAAAAAATACACCCCGCAATAATGTGTGCAGGTAGCTTTCAATGGCATGGTGGGTGTTTCTAAGAAATCGGCCGGATCACAGGGCAAGTTATCATAAGAATTTCTCCAGTACCTGCTCATGAATTTGCCTCCCAGGTTCAAACTCCACCAGGTTTTGTGCTCATTGAAAAGAACACACAGACTTCAAACGTACAGTTCTCCTGCCTTGCCAGTTTCTGGGATCACAGGCCTGTGTCACATGCCTGGCCCAAACATAGCTGTTTGCCAGCTGAACACCTTGAGCTGTGTGTTTTGGACAGAATTGCTGTGAATCGGGGCAGGGGACAGAACACAGATATGAGGTAAAGTTCAGGGGATCTCAGGGGCACAAGGGTTTGTCAAATTGTCACCCAACCTCTGCTTGAATGATTTTAGTGACAGAACCCACCGCTATACCAAGACAGTCCCTTAGCCATCTCAGCCCTGCGTGCTGTCCAGATTCGGCAGTCATTCCCGCGTGGAGGTGGAGCCCACCTTCCCGAAGGCTCCAGTGCTACCGGTTGAGGCTTTTTTGGAGGGTGGGGTCTGCCTGGGGCTTGAGCACAGCGTTGCTGTACCACTGAGCTACATTCCTGCCCCTTTTTAATTATTTTCAGACAGGATCTTGCTAAGTTGCTTAGATTGACCTCAGACTTGCAGTTCTCCTGCCTCAGCCTCGCAAGTTGCTGGAATTACAGGCCTGTGCCACCACGCCCGGCTACCTGATCTCTAGTTACCCGGTAGAGTGGTGGAGGCGGCTCGCTCCTCCGCTTCCCTCGCCTTCCCAAATGGATTCATCTTCCCTTAACTGCCACCTGCCGAGGTCCCAGAACTCTCCAGGCACACACACGCTCCTTCCTGGCTCCCCTCAGCTCCACGAGTCCCTGCTCACTCATACGGAGGCCACAGCCCTGACTCTCCTGGGACATGGGGAGCCCAGGGCTGCTCCTCCACAGCGGGGAAGGAAAAGCCGCTTCACAGCGAGGTTCATAGATGCCAAGGGCTCAGACCCCCCAAGAGACTGCATGGGCAAGAGGAAAACCGCTTCTGAAACGTAGGAGGCAAAGTTACGGAGACTGTCATGACAGGCTGTCCTTTAGTTGTTCTCCGAGGATATTTCAGTGCGGGGGACGCCTCTCTCCTGACCTCCTGGAACCCTCTGCAGGATTCTCCCTTCCTCTGCCTTACCCTCTTGTCGGTCAGCTTTCTGACGACCAAAGTCACCGACGCAGGCACAGCTGGTGCAGTGCAGGGTGGGTTCTCGGGGGCTGAAACGGTCCCCACAGCGTGCGCTGGGTTTTGCTTTCCTGTCCAGATGAAGCGTCATGGAAGTGAATGTTTATATGCTGGCCGAGTTTCAGTTTCCATCAGCGAGTGAATCTCCATGATGGTCCCGTTGGGCTCACCTCTCCTGCACTCTGGGCTGTTCTGGTGGCACTGCAGGGTATTAAACTGGGACACTTCTCACAGGCTGGAAGTGAGGGGTTAAGAGCCTTCTCTCTTTCTCTGGCACCCCAGGGTCACACACATGTCTGGGATCTGTGTTCCTGGTTCCAGAAGGAAGGGGATGAAGCTCGTGACAAGTCTACTTCACATTCGGCTCTTGTCCCACAATTCCTTGGGTGGTAGGGGGCACTGAGGTTGAACCCAGGGCCTCCACATTGAGCTACAGTGCTAGCCCCCCTCCTTTTTTTCAAGCAGGGTCTCCTCCTACCTCAGCTCCCAGAGCGCTGGGTGACAGGAATGCACCACCGTGCTTGGCCAGTGTCCAAGGTGACCCTCGATACCTTCAGTGCAAGCCATGACCAGCCACGGGGAGGGGCTCTGCAGGCCCCAGAGGCACAGCTCCTTGACTGGTGGTGACTGCTGACCTATTCTTTCCAGGCGCTGTGGATGTAGACCCTGCCTGGGGGCCCTGCTCTCACGGAAGGGGTGGACAGCAAGAGACTAGACCAGTGAGCACGCAAGATGAGCACGTGCACACTGAGTGCTGTCAGAGAAGTGGGCAGGGGCTGTGTGGGACAACAGGGAAGTGACCAAGGGAAGCCTTTGCTCAGAGGTGACAGGTGAACAGAGACTAGGACCAGGGAAGATTGGCTGTGATTCGCTCTAAGAAAAGGG
The DNA here is from genome assembly GCA_004027455.1 of Hydrochoerus hydrochaeris. Classification (NCBI taxonomy): domain Eukaryota; kingdom Metazoa; phylum Chordata; class Mammalia; order Rodentia; family Hydrochaeridae; genus Hydrochoerus; species Hydrochoerus hydrochaeris. The sequence goes on from PVLA01003886.1 coordinate 22,390, forward strand.
CATTTTGGACAAAACTGTGTGCACGTGCAAAGGCCCTGAGGCAGAAAATCGCACAAGCATCTTCAGAAATCTATAGGAGACCAAGGTGGACAAAGCATAATAAGAAAGAACTCTGTGTGACTCCTCAGGGAACAAGAGCCTGCAGTAGGACATCCTCGACCCCAGCCCCTGCACTATCTGGCAGCCTCATATGGAGCAGCCTGGGCCCTTTGCACAGTGATAAGGATGGCCATCCAAGGCTCCAGACTTCAGAGAAGAGATTTACTCCCCACAGTCTCCCGTGCTCTGCTGCTCCCATCACTCCAGACCCCCACGACTGGTGCCTTCCTCATTTGGGGATTCCGAGAAAATAGCAGAACTCTCCTGTCCTGGGCCTCAGCAGCCAGGGAGAGGAAGGAAATTCTCAGTCTTCTCCCAGGGAGTTTGCTGTGTTCCCAGGCTGACAACTGGCAACCCTCAAAGCTCCATCCCCCACCCCTTTTTCCTCCTCGCCCTCCTCCCCCTCCTCCTCCTCCCCCCCTCCTCCTCCCTCTCCTCCTCCTCCTCCTCCTCCTCCTCACCCTGCTTCCCTCTGTCCCCTGCCCCCTCCTGGAGCTTAATGACTTCCACATGGGCCTCTGGCAGCTGGAGCCAAGCCTCCCAGCATTGTCTGAAATCTCCAAATTTAGAAGAAATATGAAAATTGTCAACCACTCCTTCCTTAGGGGGTAAAAGCAACATTGGGCACCAGGGCAGGTCAAGGCGAGGCAGTCACGTGGTGGGTTCCCGGGCCAATGGGGGACCCTGGGAGGACCCTGCGCCCGCCTCTCCTCAGCACCAGGCTCGCCTCTTCAGCTCTTATAAGGTAAAAGGCAGAGAGGCCTCTATGGCCAGGGAGCCACGGGCAAGGGGCTAAGGGGAGGGGGTCCATGCCAGCGGCTTAAAAATGCCCGTGGCAGTGAAGGGGGCCAGAGGCCGGGTCAAGTTAATTGCGAAGCAGTGACACCCCCAACCATTCCCCACATAGGCTGGCCCCCCAGCGTCAGGCCCAAGGACCACACCTGGACCAGACTCCAGGAGAGGTAAGAATGAGCCAAGCCCCTGAGTCCTCCTCCCCAGGAGGCTGCGTCTGGAGGTCTTGTCCTTGTTTTCTGGCTAACCGCTCAGCGCCTGCTGCCTCTCTGGCCTCAGTTTCCCTGTCTGTACAGGGGTTGGATTTGGTGATCTCTAAGCGTGGTGGGCTCTAATCTGCAGTTCCGCTGGCTGCCGGGACTCCACGTTGTGCAGTTAAATGGGGAAGCGGGGCAGAGGAGTGGACAGAGGTGATGCCCAAACTCACCCCCTGTGCCGAGTCTGGGATTCTGCATGGCCAACGCTCTTCCTTCTGGTGGGAGGTTTTGATTTCAGTTCTAAGAGTCTGGGGCTCCTTTCCTTACCAGAAAATAGTTTTCAAATAACAGCTTCACGAGACCTAGCTGGAGGGAGCGCTGTGAGCACAGGCGGGCTCCACAGGGCAGCCGGGCGAGGCAGGGCGCTGCAGTCGCTGTGCATGGAGCCGTGCGCAGGGGTTTGGCCCAGCTCTGCCCTCAGTGCCGCTCTGTGGCCCTGGACAGGCACTGTCTCTGCCTCCTCCCCAGCGTTTCCTCATCTGTTCAAGGAAACCACTGGACAAAACGGTCTGCATGCAGATGTGGCTTCTGAACCCGCTGAGCCTACGGCAGCCAGAGTTCCAAAGTCACCCGAAGGCCCCCGAGCGGAGCCTGACCTTTGGTCCAGGACTCAGAACCCAAGCAGATGCCCAAAGCCCCAGAGCTTTTGGAGGCTGAGTGTGAAGTGAAGGAAAGTGGCTGCAAGGTGACTGTCTGAGGCCACAGGACAGCGGGCTTCCCCAGGACTCAGCCTCAGGTGGGCCAGCGCTGACCTCTGGACTCAGCAACACAGGGGCGCTGGACCTTGAGGCAGAAGGGGCTGTGAGCAGGTGACATGTGTCCTGATCCCCTCAGAGAAAGGCAGGAGACTGCAACGGGTGCAGCAGAGCCTGGCAGAGGCAGGAGCTCAGGGTGGCGACACAGGGACACATGGGCAGTGTCTACCCAGCCTCCTCTGAACACTCGCTGGCCATATCTAGGTCTAGATTAAGGTGCAGCCCTCCAGTGCTGGGCTATCTAGGACTTGTTTCTGGGCACACAAAGCCCAAGGCTTTAGTAACCCAGAGGCCCTGGAATCCAGCTAACAGCGTTCTGTCCTGGCTTGTTTAGTTAGTAGCAGAGTGACCCTGGACAAGTCACCTGCCATCTGAGCCTCAACTTCTTCTTCTGTAGAATGGGTACAGTCCTGGCTCTCATCTATCATGGCTGTCATGAGGAGCACAGGACATGTTCCTCTGAGAGCAGGATGGAGTGACAGGACAGAGAGGCCCCATCCCTCTTGTGGCGCAAAGTGACAGTAGCCATGTTTAGAGAGAAGGAGCAATGAGACAGAGGCATGGAACAACAGGGCCACTGAGGCAAAGACCAGCTCCCACAGCAGGGGCCAGGTGAGTCTGGAAGTGTAGGAGGAGGAGGAAAAGCAGTCAGTGTGAGACCCTCAAGAGCCAAGTGTGGCCCTGTCCCTGCGCACAAGCTGTCTCCGCGGTGAGGGGTCTGAGCACTGCACTCCCTACCCCAGCAGGGCGCCCAGGCAGGGCCCAGGACTGTCCTGGCTTGGCTCATGGAGGTTCTGGGAGTTCTGCAGGACAGCAGGAGCCCTTCGGGGTCCAGGGCAGTGGCAGCTCAGCCCCAAGCCCTGTGCTGGGCTCTGCCTCCTCCTGCTGTTGTCCAATAGTTCTGGGGATTCTGGGGATTCGGATCCCCACATGCCCCAGACAGCTGAAGCACCCAAGGGAATGAACGGTCATAGGTTCCAGCATGAGCTGATAGCAGAGAGAACAGAACGGGCGCTGCTGCCCTGCAAGGCACTCCTGGAGGTGGTACAATTAAGCAGCACTGTGTGGCATTCTTCTGCAAGGCACAAGGAGGTCCCGAGCTACACAATGTCTTTGTATGAATAAATTAATTTAATCCTCAGAAACTCTGTGAAGTAGGTACAAGTACACCCATTGCTCAGATGAGATACTGGAGGCACAGAGACATGAACTAGCTTGCCTGAGCCACACGGCTCCTGAACTGTTGGCTTAGACACGGTGTGTGCTGGCTGCCCAGCTGCTGTCTCCCCCGGGAGTCTCTCACCTGCTGTCCTGCTCGTCCTCACCTTGAGGTTCCTGAGGACCTTCCATGTCCCTGGTGGAAGGGGACAAAATATGTATGGGAAACTTCTCAGGAGCCAGATACTAGGCTGAACCATTTGTGCACCGTTTGAGACTCTCAGGGTCACTGAGAGTAGGGGTCAGCATGATCCCATCGTCCTCGGCGTGTAGAGAAGGAAGCCACTGCAGCTTGCCGCAGGTCACGCAGCTGGACTGTAGCAGGGGGAATGTGACCCAGCCTGGAGCCTGACCCACGTGCCTGCCTCCTGCCTGTTCTGGGTCTCCAGCAAGCCCACCTCACCGCTAGAGGAGACTGGGCAGTGAGGGACACCCAGTGCTTGACCAGGCCTCTTTACACGGAGGCCACTGCTCTCCTTCAGCCGCCCGGTCTGCTGCACTAGCTGGTCATCAGTGCGTAGGGTAACACCATAGTCCTGAGGGCAGAAACAGCCTTTTCCTGCTGGACCCCTTCTGGGGAAGAGCAGATTAAATGCACAAAGCCTTGAGGAATGGAAAGTTCAAGGCCTGAGCCGCCACTGCCCTGGGCCTCCAGGGGGTCCCCGAGATGGTCCCTGGGGTCCTCACGCTGGGCTATGCTGAGCTCTCCCTCCTTCTGTTATGGTCCAATAGAATAGTCCATGAGCTCAGGGCCTCTGGTTGTTCAAAGAGCCACGATAAAGACATTTCTAAATGCATTATGTCCATTTTTGTGCTTATCTCCCAGTTCACCAAAGCCAGACATTCTGGGATTTGTACCCAGAAGGAACTGCTGGGTAGGTGCAGGAAACAGCTAGCTGATTATTTTCCGCAGTGGCTTTGTGAGCCTCCTCCGTCTCCCCAGCTGTCCATGGGCCTTCCCTTCTTCCTGAGCATGCTGAGAGCGTCAGAGTTCCTGGGAGTGTGTGTTACCCCTGTATGTCATATATGTCACATCTCCCTAATCAACAGTGTCAGGGCAGGGGCTGGGGCGAGCTCTGTGGTGAGCACTTACTGAGGAAGAGCCAGGCTCTGCACTCCGTCGCTAGCGCCCACCCCACCACAGGGAAAGGAGAAAGAGAAACCAAACACAAGCACCTATTCTGCAAGAGCCTATGCGCTTGTCCAGCAGTCGTCTGAGAATCTGCCTCACATGTGCCAAATAGCTAAGCACACTGAACCCTGGACACTCTGTGGGCCTCGGAGTGGGAGTGGACCGACTCACGTGGCCCCTCTAGGCAAGCAGTGTAGGTTGCCACATTCCGATCAGCACTGCCCGGGGTGGGAAGCTGTGGCAGTTGGGGGTAGAGCCTACCATGGCTGCCACCGCAGCAAACAGCCCGTCTAGACAGGCCCCGTGGGGTCACCAGCCTGGCCTTACCACACATCGCCAGAGCCTCAGGACAGCCACTCCCTGCTTGCAAAAGAGGCCTGTTGGAAGCAGAGCTTCCCCACAGCAGCCTTTTCTCCAGTTCCAAACATGACCCGTTGCACAGTCTGGCTGCCCACTTTTCAGGACTGTGGGCTGGACCCATTGGGGCTTTGCTCTTGTGAGCCCGGGAGGGAAGGCTGACTCTGGAGCCGGGGGTCCCTGTGTGTTGCAGTGACGGAAGCAGGTGGACATGTAGCCGTGCTGTGGGAGTGAGGCTAAGTCGCTGTACGCCAAAGCTGCCAGCGGGAGCCTGGGTTGAATCCCACATGTGCTTCCCCGCAGCCGTGGGGCCTCCGGCAACCTGCACGGACACTCCGGGCCTGGCTGCGTCGACTGTGAAACAGGGTGCTGTGAGGGTGGGCCACGTCCACTTGGGGCCTCATCGGCCCTTTGATCCCCTTTGTTACCCCCCTAACTTATCAAGGGCAGTGGACTAGATCAAGACTGGGGCAGCAGCCACACTTTGGCTCCTCCCTGAGTCTACCCAGCTCTAAGCCGAGACCCCTAGACTTAGAGACCCTCCTTGGTCCCGAGCTGTGCTTCAGAGCGGCAGAGAAACTCCAGCGTGGAGCACGCTGGGCCCACAGCTTAACAGTGAATTTGCCCAGCTGCCACTGACTTCTGCCCCTCATCCAATCTGCTTCCTTCCGGGAAACAGATAGAGCAGAGTCTCCAGAAAGTGGCTGCTGGCCTCACGGTGGCACCCACAGTGACCAGGACACCATCCCGGACTGTGCTGCTGGGCTCAGAGGCCTCTGGTCAGCATTCTCAGACAGTGCCAGACCTTGGACACATGACCAGCAACCCCCAAGAGTCTGAAACCAGCCACTGAGATAAATGAACAAGGCAGGCAGAAAGAAAGAGGCAGCCGGGATCTGGCCTGCTCTGCAGCCCGCGCACTTCGGGATGGAACAGGGATAGTTCAGGTCATGCCGTGAGTGCTGGTGGAGGCCAGAAGTGTAACAGCAAAGGTAGAAAGGGAAGGCTGCAAAGAGGTTTGCCAGAAGGCGATGCAGAAGCCCGTTGGCCAGGCCCGGTGTTGGTCTTAAGCTTGATGAAGTTAGAGGTTGACAAAATGCTAGAGGCCTGGGTTGTGGAGTGGCTTAAACAACTGGAAACGAAAGCCTCAGAAATTGGGCAAAGCTAAATTTGGTGGTGCGTGTCTGCAGTCCCAGCACAGTGAGAGGCTGAGGCAGGAGAATCAAGAGTTTGAGCACAGCCTGAGCAACTTAGCGAAGTAACCAGACCTTGTCTTAAAAATTAAAAAAAAAACAAAACCATAATAAAATAAAATGGGCTGAGGATGTATCTCAGGACAAGCGCCCTGGGTTCAATCTCCAGTACCATGAAGGAGGAGGACGAAGGAGCTGCAGGAAGTTCTCTTTGGCATTTTTCAGTCCTTTTCTTTAGCCTTTCTGGCTCCTTTCTCTGAAAATACCATCAGCCAAGAGCCCCATGTAGAGAAGACCTGAGAATCTGGACACTGGGTAATTCTCAGATGCCAGTGTAGGCAGAGGGGACCATGCAGTCAGGAAGCAATGGAAGCCCAGGGGCTGCAGTCACCGGCTTCCTACTTCTCAAAGCCTTCTGAGGAAGTCTGCAGCCCTGGTGAGGACCCAACAAGGCAGATGGCTGGAGTGTCCAACAGCCTAAGCGGAGGGGCGGGGGAGACCAGGTGACTTGGAAGCGGTGAGCTCTCCGTCATGGATAGTGCACAAGATTCACAGAGGTGCCACAGCGAAAAGACAGGCATCAGCAGCCTTGTGGCCTTTCCCACCAGCAGCCTGGCACGTCACATGCCAGCTGTGACAGCTGTGGGACGGTTATGGTGCTAAACTCATCTGCAGCCTGCATGTCAGATTCCAGCCAGATGTTTAATGTCAGTTCTGCCCAGAGGCCCCGTGGGGCTCCTACCTCCCACTTCCTGCCACCTCACTGTTGCCCTCCGCCCTTCCCAGGGGACCCTGGGGCTGAAAAGAGAGACCTGGGGTCTGACTGTGAGACGGAGGTCCCAGGGGACCATTCAGCCGATGGCCTTCCGCCCTGCAGGAATGAGACCGAAGGGGCTGAGTTCCCTGAAGCCCTGTTCACACGCTCCAGAGAGTCCGTGTGGAAATTCCAGGAGGGTCACTGGACAGCTTCTAATTTAGAACCAAGATGCTTTACCCCCCCCACACACTTCCTCTTCTGTTGCACCCTTTCCCCCAGCAGTGGGAGGGGTGTCACAGGAGGCTGGAAAAAGAAAGTAGCTGTCCCCAATGGATGATCACAGAAGACAGCAGACAGGGGTGAGAGGCTGTTTTGGGGGCATCTTTTGCCTTCCAGGGTTCAGGGATGTGAACAGTCATGTGAGACAAGTCAAGGGGCGGCCAGGCCTGGTTAGGGTCCCAGGGAAGTGAGCAATGCCCTAGACACCTGTGGCCAGCATTACCTGAGCCCAGGTTCAAGCTGGGCTCAGATAGTCCGTCAGGGATCTTAGCATAGAGACGGAATAGAGACAGTCCTAGAGGTGAGGGTTCGGGGAGTCCCTGCCTTTACCGGCTGTAAAGGTAAAGCGAGCTGCTGTCACACTGAGGACCTGGTAGATGCTTAACAAATGTTCCTGGTATTCAGTCCTAAACTCACAGCATCTTAGTTCTTCCAGAGCTAAAAGGGCCTCAGAGTGTATCTGAGCCTCTGTCCTCACATCATAGACAAGAAACCGAGGCTGGCAGTGGGGAGAAGCTTGCCAAGATGACCGTGCCAGTGTGGCTATGTCCTTCCCTTCCTCTCTGCCTGCTGGGTGCTCCTCACCTCCTAGCGCAGGGCACCAGGGAGAGGTGTCAGCCGGGCCCTCGCCCAGAGGTGGTGGAAGGTAGCAGCCTGGAGTTTTGGCTGCTCTGCCCACGAAGCCCCTTTGTGTGGCCAGAGATAGTCCACATGCCGTCAGCAACTGCAGGTGGGAGGCCACCAGCAGAGGAGAGAGCCCACGGCTGGGGCGGGAGACCCTGGGCTCTATTCCTGGCTCTGCCGCAAGTCCCCAGATGACCCTGGACATGACCTCTGGCCTCAGTGTGTGGGATAAGGATGCAGGACCAGGAGACCTAGAGAAGCTGGGAATTTGAGCCACAGTCTGTCTCCAGTGTCTCGTGGGCCCTCCTGTGTGTCTGTCTCCAAGCGTCTGAGGTTTTACCTACCTGGCTTGGCGCAGGAAGTGAGCAGCCTATATGTTCCACGAAGCCCAAGTTTTGCTTTCCAGCTATAAATTCCCAAAGAGATGAAAACCTTGGCAACCCTGTAAGATCTCCCCAGTGGGCAGAGTGTGCCCAATCACACAGCAAGTTATACCTAATGGGAAGTTGATGTGGGGTCTCCCGACAGCTACATCAGTGCTTTTTCTAGTGACCACACTGCCCTCGGGAATAATGGATGCAAACGCCATTCACAAGCAGATGTAGCCACTAATTTACCTTGCTGGGTCGGTCCTGTGCGGGGAGCCTGCCCTCTCTCTTTTGCTGTCTGGGTTTCCTTTTCAGTAAAACAGCAAGATGGGCTGCACCAAGTGTCTCTATGAGCTCTTCTGCCCAGCACCAGGGCGCCTCCAGGGCTCTCTTGAGTGACCCCTGCTGCCTCTGCCTTGGCCTGTTCTGCCCAGACATAGAGGACCCTGGCCTGGAAATCCCACCCAGCCCAGTCCCTCCCCAGACCCCAAGGCTGGGCTGCGTCCAGAGTTAAAGGCCCCAGCCCAGCTCCCCTCTGAGGATCTGGAATGTTCTTACCATAAAAGGGCAAGTGTGCCTCCCCGGCTCCCCTCCCTGCTGCCAGCCCCGCTGGGGGAAAGGCTAAGCTATATTTAGAAAACTCAAGGGTTTGCTCTGAATTCAAGATGCAGCTCGTCTGTGCGTGTACCCCAGAGCCCCTCCCCACCTCTCCTCCTCCCCCTCCTCCTCCTCCCCCTCCTCCCCCTTGGTGCCCCATCACCCTCCACCCTACCCCTGGCCACCTGGCTGTGGCTCCCCCCAGCAGTGTCTCTTCCCTTTTCTCTCCCTCTCCTGCACCTCTCCTCTCTTTCCTCTCTTCCTTCCCTCCAATCTCTTCCTAGCCAGCTTCCCTCCCCCACCTCCCTGCTTCAGATCTCCTCTCTGGTGGAGGAGAAAGTAACACATCTGCACCCCCACCCGCTTCTCAAACACTATTTACAACATAAGTTCCAAACATCCGCCATCTGGTTCTAGGAAGGGCCAAAAGTTCTTTGGAGAAGGAAGTCACGATTATTCCATCTTCAAAGCCAAAAGAACTTAAAGGCCCTCTCCTTCCCACCTTCCTCGGGGGGCCCTGGGTTAACATCTGACCCATTAGGGTTCCTCGGTGGGTGGAGGAGGTCAGGACATCTACCAGAGGACCAGCAGGGCCTCTGCACAGAGGAATCCCTGGGAATTGGTCACGTCTCCTCTCCATGCTGTTTTCTCAGGGAACCAGGGCCGTGTGCCAAGGGTGCTGGCGATGCAGGAATTCTGACTCCCCGAGTCCTGGTGCAGAGCTCTCAGCTCATCCTGGTCACGGGGCCCAGCTCTGGGCTGAGCAATGAGGGGTGGGATGAGGATGGGATCTGACCAGGGAAAGCCCCGGACACCCCACAGGGTCAGTCCTCTCCCCACCACACCACACACAGGCAGACCCTGCGGCCCCGAGAGAGCAAAGCCCTTGTCCGTGGTCACACAACAGTGTCTGTGCCTGCGGGAGACCCGGAGCCCTTTCCACCTGACACACTCCAGAAGAACCCAAGATTCGTATCACCCAGAGAGTATCACTGAGCCCAGCAAAGCTCCCCAAACCCTGGAGCTCCCTACTCTTTGCAAAGCAGACAGGACAGAAGGCAGAAACAACTCCTTTAATGTGGTGGTAGCTTTCCGTCCTTGTTTTGTGTCAAATGGGCAGCCTGTGAGGGAAAGATACTGTGGCAGAGGCAGAATAACATCCAAAATAAGAAAACCCCATGATGCTAACGCCACGCAGCCCTTGCCAGGGCCCAGCTGGCTTCTACTTAGGCTAAAACTGTTTTCTCTTTTCACAACCCCTTCCCACACCTGAAGAGTGCCATGAGCCACTGACTTAGGTTATCACATAATCCAGGCTCACTGGTGTACACCTGTACCAGCAGCCACCTGGGAGGCCGAAGCAGGCGGACTGAAGGTTCAAGGCCAGCCTGGATCACACAGTAAGCTACAAAGCAAGATTTCAACAAAGGACTTGGGAGGTACCTCAGTGCTAGGGTGCCCTGAGTTCAATTCCCAGTAACACACAGGCACATTAATTCAAAATGAAAATAATCCACAAATAGCCTGGGCTCCCCAGGGAGCCATGAAAGCGCATGCTGAGTGGCCTGGGGCCAGTCCTGGTCTCACACTCAGTAGCACTGTGAGCCCCGAGACCCTTGTTTCCTCCTCTGGAAGGTGAGGCTCCAAGTGGTACCTAACATTAGCCACTGAGTCAGGGGTGTCAGTGGTGGCTATGATTACAGCGGGTCCCCAGAAGCCTGGTACAGAGGCTCCAGATCTGGGACCCTCTTTGCCAGCCTCAGCCCTTCCTGGGGGGCCAGGGTGACAGGAACTGCAGGACTAGGACTGCCTCCAGGCCCCACACCGGGTACCTCCCAGGTGCTGAGCTACCGAGACTGGGCCTGGGGCCCCCTCTTCTTTCCCTCCCGTCTCTTTTCCCTGCTCAAACTGATTTTGATCTCAAACTGCATTCCCAGGGTTTGCTCCAAAGGCTGGGGCGCCCTTCTCTGGGGAGGAAGTGGGGAGCGTGTGAGGCTGCTGAACTCAGTGTGGGTGACAGGCAGGGAGCAGAGGCCCAGGGAAGCTGTGCACAGAGGGGACACAAGGAGGGGACATGAGGAGGGGACACGAGGAGGGGCCCAGGCAGCAGCTCCCACAGCGGCTTCCGCTTCATGTCTCAATGCCGCCGCAGACCTTGGCCCGGCCTCCCCGCCCCTCTTCCCCACTCCTACCCCGCACTGCGGCCCGTTTGCGCTGGGATTGTTCATTACACACTGTGGTCTGCTCGCTCTTGTCCTCCACAAATAAGGATGAGGTCCCAGGTCAAGGCCCAGATGAGTGATGACCCTGATCCTATATCACACAGCTAGTAAGTGCTAGAGGTGGGGGCAGGGCTCGTCTTCTTTATTCCTTCCAAATCTAAGATGGAAATGGGGTACAGGAGGCCTCGGAGAGGAAGGCTGCAGCACCCACACATTCATGGAGGTGGAGGCGGAGGCGGAGATGGAAGCAAGGCTGGGGGCCAGGCAGCCCCTGCAGAAGCGGCCAGGTGTAAGCGTGGGCGCTGGGCTCGCTCAGAGCCCTGGCCTCCATCCTCCCCCACCGCAGGCTATCTGGCTCACAGCTGTGGCCCATCCCCATTCCCTCATGTATCTTGGAAACAAGCAAGGACAGGAGAGCCCACTAGGCTTCTGCAGGGGCCACAACAATGTGAGCATTGTGTCACGGTCACGCGGCCAGACCCTGCCTGCACTCAGGGCAGCCAGACTGAGCACACGGAGCCTGGGTCCCAGCCTGCTTGCAATTGTCTCACCGGGTGATCCCAGCTAGCAAAGGCAAAACGCACAGCCTCTCTGACCCTGGGCTGGGGTGCCCAGGTGACTGAGGGCTCCCCAGACTCACCAGCAGTGGTCTGCAGCAGGAAACAGCCACGTGTGGTAACCGCCGGCTCCATCACCTGATTAACCCAGGTTTCCTCCGCCCCTACATGGCTCCTTTCTTATGTGTAAGGCTAAGGATGGGAAATGTCCCTCTGGATGGGTTCTTTAACCATGAGCTCCTGCTGCTCTGTAGATCCAAGACCCCCCCTGAAAGCCACACTGGTTCATCAAGGCAGTGGTTGCTCTGACTTCAAGGTCAGCTTCCAACAGTCTCTCCAAGCCTGGCAGCCCCAGCAAGGTCCCCGGTGCTCTGGCCAGAGGGCAGCCCAGCATCCTCCAACAGGCCGGATCGTTTTTCCTTGCAGGGAAGGACATGGGCTGGTGTGGGAGAAGCAGAAGCCCAGAGAAGGAACCTCCCGGGATCAGAGGGAGCAGGTGGCAGGCAGTGCTGGCTGCAGAACTGTGAGTGTCCCCCAGTTCCTCCCCACATGCATCCTGTGTGTGAACCTGGGACCCAGGGATCCCCCACCCTGTGCTGACACTCACTAGGCCTCAGCCCAGCAAAGGGGCAGCACTGAATCAAAGAAGGCCCTGGTCGAATGGTGGCAGTGTGGGGAATTGGCCTTTGGGGTCTGAGCAATGGAACCAAAGAAGGGAGCTGGAGCCAAAGAAGGGGTCAGAATCCACCCACTCTCCCTGTGCGATAGCCATGCAAGTCTGGGTTAGGGAAAGATGTAGGAACAGTAGCAATCTTCCCTAGCAAGCGTGACTAGGACCAGACTCCGGAGGCAGGAGGCCCTGGGGTTGTGTGACTTTGGATAAGTCACTGAGCCTCTCTGAGCCTGGTGGTCACCTGGTGATCGGCTTTAGAAGGGCTCTCAAAGCTGGGCTGTCACCCAGGTGCACTGCAAGCTCAAGAAAGAGTGGCAGCGGTTTTTACTGCCCATTCACCCACATTTGCCAACGGTAGGCACCTTCATGTCCTGGTAGAGGGCAGGGTGAGGTGGCGGCCCCATTAAGACAGCGGGGGAAACTAAGGCCTAGGAAGTGAAGGGGCTCACTCGGAGCTCTTGGGTCAGGCAGCAGCAGAGGGACACTCAGTGTGGGCGGAAAGAAGGCAGAAAGGTGTGGAAGTGAGTGGAGGGATGGAGAGAGGAGGAGGCAGACTCTAGCAAGGAGTGACACTCCAAGGACGTGGGACAAGACCCAGGACTCCCTCACATAAAGGGGCCCACCTGTTCGCCCCTGCGTGCCCCCGTGTGGGTGCAGACGTGCACTCTGGCACAGCACACACCCAGCCCTTGCTCTCCAGCAAAGGAGCCCCAGAGACTGGGCCTAAACAAATCGGATTGGAAGGGCTGCAGGCGCCTGTGCGCCTCCTCCCTCGCCTGTCTGCTCGGACACTGAGCAGGCCTGCAAAGCTGCCAGCTGCAGAGCCTCGGCCACACTGACAGCCATCCCAACCCGGGCCCCAGCCCTGAGCCCCAGGAAGGGGCCGGGGTCCCAGAGGATGCCACAGTGATGGATGGAGTGAGGGAGGCTCCGGGGCCACCTCCGGAGCACACAGGATGTTAGCGCTTGTGTGAGGCAGTTTCCCGAGCCAGCATTCCCAGCCCACCCCGCTCCCCTGCTCCGCCTCCTTCCTCCAGCCTCTCCCCAGTCACTGCTGCCTGGCCGGCTCTTGGGCACCATCTGAGGCTCGGCAGGACCCAGGCCCTGTGCGAATACCCAGCTCTCACTTCTCGGCCTACAGCTGAGCTGAGTGAGAAGGGGTCGGCTCGGCAGACCTCGGCCTGGGGATGGCACCCTGGCACTTTAGAGGAAGGGAACTGTGGGCAGAAAGCTGAGGCCATCGTGAAGGTGGCATCTCAGTGCTTCCGCGTGATTGTTGTGTTTGGAGGGTTTAACCCTCAAAATGTGGGGGAGGAAGGAGACTGTACATGATCCAGATGTGACTACAGCATCCTCTCCTGACCCCCCAAGTCTGCAACAGGGACAGAGATGGGGACACAGAGACGCCCTTGTTCTGTTGCTTATGGGAGTCACTCCCTGGGAACCAGGTCTGGGGCACTAGGGCTTCCCTGGGCTTTTGCAGGAGTAGCACCTACGAAGTCCCTTCTTTGCAGGGATCAAATGCTTCCTTCCTTCCAGGGGAGCCGAAGCAATCACCCCAGCCAGAACCCGACCCTGACATCAGGCAGCCCCCAGTTCCTGTCCTGCTCCCTCTCCAGGTGGACCACTGAGGTCCAGTGACTTAGCAGCCCCGCACACCTGTCCCTCCTTCGGCAGAATGGTTATAGGAAAGCTCCCGCCTCCTAGGGCAGGCGCAATTCACCTCGCTACTGTCTGCACTCTCATTCGGTAGCTGGAGAGACAGAACTCTCAGAGGAAGGGGCCCAGCCCGGTCACAGCAGGTGCTGGGAGTTAGTCAGAAGCAGGAGGGTGCCCTCCTCTCTGGGGTCCCTCCTCCCTGCCCCTTGTCCCACCCACCGCCCCCTGAAGCTGCCAGGGGCCAAGACAGCTGATGATTAGTACAGGTGATTTCTGGGCCATGTCCTGGGTCCTGCCCAGCCTGACCGGTTCAACAGCAGAGTCGCAGGGACGGGTGGTGGCCCCCAGCCCTCTGGGTGGCAGTAGAGGTGGGGAGCCCAGCGCAGCCTGCCTTATAAGGGAAGGAGCCCAGGAGCCTGCTCACCCTGGCCTGAGAGAAACCCCAGACAGCCACTGTTTATTTCTCCTTCCAGCCTCCCCTTCTCCCGCCCCTCTGGACCGTCCAGACAGAAGACAGAGAATCCCCAGCAGGCCGGCTGGCGACATTTCCTGAAGACATGGGGAGAGGGAGGGGAAATGGCTGTCCCCCTGGGATCAGGCCCCAGCCTGCCCAAAGCCCTCACTGAACCTCCAGGTAAAACATCCACCTGGTTCGGCCTCCTTTAGAGAAGGGGAAGCAGAAAACCCAAGAGGAAGGTGCCCTGCTGATAAACCACAGTGCCGGCTGCCGGCAGAACCCAGGCCTCCGACCGACCGACCGACCGCTATCCCAGCTCCTGACTGGTGCTGCGGGTGTGAAGAAGCCTTCATGGGGTAAGTGAAACCAGAATGACAATGACCCCCTCTGGAAGGAGGCAGGGGTTGGGACAAGTGCCACCTGCCATCAAAGGAAGTGTCCCTAGCGCCAGAGAGCCAGGTCAGGCCCCTGCCCGTAACTCTCCTTCCAGGCAGCCCCCTGCATTCCTCCCCTCCAAGGAGCCTTCCAGCCCCCCACCCCACCCGACCCCACCCCCAGCAGGAGCCTTCGCCTCCGTCAGTCCTGTCATGAGCTCTGCTTGTCCCACTTGGGTCTGTGTCTATCCCATCCCTGCTCAGGAAAATTCCCATTTTTTGATGTTTGTTTGTTTGTTTGTTTGTTTTGGATACTGGGGTTTAAAGCCAGGGTTTCCACACTAAGCTCTATCTGTAGCCCTTTTTCACTTTTATTCTGAGACAGGATCTTGTCTCAGAATAATTTGCTAAGTTGCCTGGGCTGGCCTTAAATTTTCGACCCTCCTGCTTCAGCCTCCCAGAGTGCTGGGATAACAGGCGACTTCTCCCTTAGCCTGGCCACATCAGTGCTCAGCCCCCTGTCCCTGGGCACAGAGGAGGCGCTTGGTTTGTGGAGTGAACAAATACCATGAGACCCTGTCCTGAACCCAAAGGCCAGGGCGGGGGGCACTGCTCGAGGCCAGAGAGACCCGCGTGGAGGTGGAGGGCTGGCGGAATTGGTTACTCTGCATCGCAAAGCCTAGCGTGGCTCCTTGCTCTGTGCCCTCAGAAAGCCCCCACCACGGAGCCTTAAGGAGCCACCGGGATTAACACGAGTAAACATTCGCTGAGTGGGTTCAATTGAAGTCATTACCCATGTGATCATTCCAGAACCAAGGCACAGAACCAGGCAGCTTCTAGCCAGGGCGGGGGACAGACACCAAGCTGTGGAGGAGACGCAGCTTCTGTCCAGAGTCACTCTCTCCGCCTCTGCCGCCCTTGTCTGCGCCCTGGGGTCAGCTGCCTGCTATCTGGCTGCCCTTCACCCAGGTGTAGTAGACATGGCCCCCACAGCCCGCAGCGCTCTGCGACTGGCACCGCCACCCCCTGCCAGGTCTGGCTGGAGATGACTGCACTCCAGCCTCCCAGCTGCTGGGATTCCATGGCCCTGGACCCTGTTTCCCAAACCCAGCCATGCAGACGCCTCCTTTTTAATTTTTGCACGCAATCTTAATGTTTTGAAATGGAAGGTGAGTCCTTTGAGTACCTAAAGAGAAAGTCACTATAAAATGAAAACAGTAACACAGTCCAAAAGTGAACATAAATGCAGTGGGAATGAAACTGGCGCTGTAAGCTGATACTGGGGCTTGCAGGTCCCTGAGCCAGAAGCCTAGATGGTGACAGAGCGGTCAGGGAGGGTCAGGTGGCCACGCTGAGCCTTGCTCCCTGAAAGCAGGATGGAAAGCAAATCACAGAGGACACCAGAGCCACTCTCTTCCCAAGTGACTTAATGCTGAGGCCACCAACTCCCAGAACTCAGCCGGGGGCAGGCTGAGCGCCTCCCGGGGTGCTGGGGCTGGGGGAGGGCGTGGGCCCCTGGCCCCAGTGGGGTGAGGGAGGTGCGGAGGGGGGCCTGGGGTTAGAACTGCTCCCTGAGGGGCTGGGGATTTAGCTCAGCAGCAGAAGCGCCTGCCTTACAAGCATGTGGTTGGGCGGTCGGTCAGTCGGTCGCTCGGTCGCTCAGTTGGTCGTGATGCTCCCTGGTCAGAGACGGTTTGATGATTTTCTTTTTCTTCCCTTCCCCTCCTCCTCTTCTGCCTTCTTCTTCTTTTTTAAAGGGGCACTTCACCCTGGGTTCATCCCCAACTTTTTTTAATTCGAGAGAATATCTTGCTAAGTAGCCCAGGGCAGGCTCGAATTTGTAGTCCTCCTGCCTCAGCTTCCCAGAGTGCTGGAATTATAAGTGTGCAAAAGAGTTTTTGCAAGAGGAAGACCATTCTTTGACTGAGAATAACTCTCTCTGGCAAGCCGTCCCTCAGCAGACCATCAGAAGGGACCTGCCCCAAGCAAGAGACTAGAGAAAGACTCCCACTGCCCCCCGAGTTTGGATTGAGCCTTAGATCAAAGCCTGTTGCAGGCAGGCATGGGAAGTGTTTTTTCCTTTCCCGGCCCTGAGGAAGGGCTGCTACGCCCTTCAGATATCCCTGAAACTGTAGGTCCCTGGCATGGAGGCCACCACAGTTGCCATCAGGCAAACAAGAGGGTCCTCTGGGGAGCCCCAGGGGGCTGGCAGGCAGGAGGGGTGGGGAGGGGTGTTCCCACTGCAGCCAGGCCCAGAGAAGGGCATGCATGGTCTGCCTGGACATTCAGTCTGCTCTACACGGTGTCCTCCTCTGTGGACAATGCCATCCACCAGATCTAGGGACTACAGATCAACAGGCTGTGGCGCTCTGTCCTCAGCAAACTGGAGGTCACACCAGGTTAAAGCCAGGTGCACTGCAGGGCAGGGTGGCGCACGCCTGGGATCCCAGCACCTTGGGGGCTGAGGCAGGAGGGTCACTGTGAGTTCAAGGACAGCCTGGGTTACCCCGTGAGTTCAAGGACAGCCTGGATTACATAGTGAGACCTTGTCTCGAAAAAATAATAATTTTTAAAACCTCCAAAACCAAAAAACTAGCTGAATAAACCCTCATTCTAGAGAGACTGAGACTGAGGGATGATCCACACTGCCTGCCCCTGATTTCTGGGATAAGGGAAGTTGACCAAATCCTTTCCCTCAAAAATGGGCCGTTGGTCCATGGCAGGAGGTGGTCATAAGTGAAAGTTGCATTTCCAGGGTGGTAAAGTACCTCAGGTGCAGTCACACACGCCTGTAATCCCAGAACTCTGGGAGGCTGAGGCAGGTGGCTCTCAGATCTGAGCCCATTTTAGACTAGAAATTTAATGAGACTCTGTCTCAAAAAACAAACAAACAAACAAAAACCCCGGAGGTGGGGGAGCAGGGAACGTAACTGTAAAAAGTAGAGAAGCAGAGAAGTCACAGATGGGCGCGATCATGGAGCAGGCTGTCATGAGGCTGAAAGGAGCCAGACAGCTTCCCGGTGTGGTCCTTTGGGGACTGAACACAGGAGGAGACGGCGTGGGGAGCCAAAGGGCAGCGCATGTCCGGGGCTCCCCTCCCTGGAGGAAGGGAAGCCTGCCCCGGGGACAGAGGCCTGAGAGGAGAAGGCAGAGGCAGACGGGTGCCCCTCCGAGCTTGGTGAGGGTTCAGAGTGAGCCCTGGGCAGGGATTATATTTTGGTGATTAAAAACCCGAAAAGGGCAGAACCACATTTACCTTCGAGGTCTTTGTTTCCGTTTCGAAAAATCCCTCTGGGAGGGTGGCTGGTAAAAAGAGAGGAGTGAAGCCAGGGAGAAACGTAGGTGCAAGGGCTCCGTGGTTGCAAAACCCAGTCTCGTGGCGCTGTTCGGGTCACCAAGCATAAAGATGGGGCATGGGCTCCAAAAGCTGGTCAGAATAGATGACTCTGGAGACAGAAAATGGCCCAGCTTGGGTTGGAGTCAGCAGCAGAAGGAGGGTTTTGGGGTGTGTAGGGGGGTGATAGACTCTTCTAAACTTGTGGAAACAGTTGTATAACTTCGAGAATATTAAAAGCTTTTTAAGGAGCAGGGAACGTAGCTCAGTAGTTACAGCGCATGTTTAGTTTGTGCTTGTGTGAGGCCCTGGGTTCAATCCCCAACCCTGCAAGAAACAAACAAGATTATCTCATCATGCACTTTAAATGGGCGGATTCTGTCACAACTAAAGGGGAAAAGCGGTCGAGCAGGGCTGGAGACGCGGCTCAGGGGTGGCTCAGCATCAGGTTCCATCCCAGCACCTTGAGGAGGGAGAAAGATGGGAAGGAAGGGAAGGTGGTTCTGGTCCAGCGGGCTCCAGTGGCCACCAAGGGCAAGAAGCACAGCTGGGGTGGTGGCAGATGCCTCTGGGCAGCTCTAGAAGAGGGAGCCAGGAGGAGTCCCGCCTGCGCCCGGCCACCCGGCCCGCAGTGTGGCCCTGTCCCCCAGCCTGAGGTGCAGTGCTGCATCTCTGGTCAGTTGGGAGTCTGAGATGAAGCACTGTAGCTCGGGAAGGGAGAAGTTGTTCTGCAGCCTCGGCCTGGACTCGGTAAGTGGTGACCCGGGGGGGACTGTCCCCAAGCTCAGTACCCTGTGCAGCTTTCTGTGCTGCTGGAGCCCTGGACTCCAGATCTACCAAAGCTGCTCTGATTCCTCTGTGCCCGCAGGTCCCTTGTTACCATGAGGGGCTGTGCCATGCAGGTCGGCCAGCACTCAGCCCCCTGCCTTTGTTTCCTCCTTTGGAGCGGGCAGGCACCACTAATGGCCAGGCAGCCCTGAGGCCTCCTCAGCCTGAGTCCTGGACAGCTGTGAGCCGCTGTGAAAGACTCAGAACCAAGTGCAGCCCAGGTGGAGATCAGACAGTTCCCAAAGACCCTTTAAACTCCAGAGGCAAAGTGCTGGCTCTGAGGCAGGGCCCACTCTCTGAGCGCCTAGGTGTGGCTCTTTCAGATGAGCCATGAGCAGCACAAGAGAGCTGCTGGGCTGAGCAGTGTTGTCTACCCTCCCAACAAACTGGGGGAAGAAGGCAGAGCAATGGGCCCACTTGACAGAGGAGCAAACCGAAGCTCAGGGCAGCAACCCGCCTAAGGTTGGACCCTAAACCGTCTGCCTTTGGGCCCATGCTCTTACCCACTGCCATGATTATACAACTGGATGGAGAGCCAGAAAAGAATATAGCAAATCCTACTCTGGTCTCGTCTGAATACCTCGGGTTACTGTTGGCCAAAGCAGCCCCAGACACTTCCATTAACGCTCTGGGCTCACCACCTGCTCTGTGGGTTCTCTACCATCCATTCACAGGCCAAGGGTTTCAGTGACTTGTTGGAGGTCATCAGAGGACGTTGCCAACTTGAATGTGATGGTACACACGTGCAATGCCAGCCCTCTGGGAAGCTGAGGCAAGAGAACCCAAGTTCTAGCCAGCCTGGGTAGTGATTTAGCAAGACCCTGAATTCAAAGGAAAAATAAAAACGGGGCTAAGTGTGAAAGACTATAGGCCCTGGGTTTGAGGCTGAGTACAAAAAGCAAAAAAGGCCTGCCCTGTTCACCCTGTCTCGAGACTCAGGCATACACCTGAGCCAAAACCATTATGAGAGGATTTGGGGGAGGGCCTGGGGGCTGGGTCCCACATGCTTTCTCCTCAACAGCCTCACGGGGCTGCCTCAGTGACGGAGAAGTTACCTTCCGGGGCCTCAGAGTTCCGGTCACTTCTTCCCAGAGCAGTGAGCCACAGCCCTAGAGTGGGCACCTGCGCCAGCCGCCGCTGCTGCTGCGGGGCTGACCACAGAAGAAACCCGGCGGCTGGCTCCTGGGGCCATGGGACCTGGCAGGCCTTGGTGCCGAGGGCCACTCTCCCACCTTGTCCTCACGGTCCAGTTTTCCCAGGAATCCCTTGGACGCTAAGATGGGGATTCCTGGAAATACTGTTCTTGAGGTCACGGTTTAGCAGCTGGACTCATCTCACCCTCCCAGCTCTGCCCCTGCAGGATGAGGGTCAAGTGGAGGACCGAGCCCTGGAGGTAAGAGGGCCGTGGGCCACACGCTTGACCTTCCGGCTGCTTTTCTTTCCACTGCGTCCATTTCAGAACGTCTCCGTGAGGCTAGCAATGGGGACCTCAGCACTGTCCACGCTTGGGAAACTCGTCCAAAGCCACACAGCTGCACAGTGGCCGAACTAGGATAATTCCCTCCCATCTCCCCCTCCCACCCCCCATAGGCCTTGTAACAAGGGGGCACAGTATCACATCCACATTACTGAGAAGCTAAAACATGCACATGAGTTCATTTAAAAGTTGTATTAAATCACTAAGCCAGGCATGGTGGTACATGCCTGCAATCCCAGCTACTCAAGGCTGAGGCAGAAGATCACAAGTTCAAGATCAACCTGGATGACATAGCAAGGCCTTGTCTCAGAAGGATGGGGGGGTTATTAATCAGCCAGGTAAACTAAAGACCCTAAATCTTTGCTCAATTTGGAATACAGCCACAGGAAAATGGAAAATTTTTCACCGAGATAGAGAAAACAAGACTCAGGACGCCCCCTTGTGGTTGCTGTACCCATTGCAGGAACTGTGGCCACTCCATGCACGATTTCCTAGCTACCAGACTCAGCACTAACTCTTCAGCCAGGGACCTGCTTGAGCCTGATCTACCGGCTCATTCCTGGCGATGCCTTCTTCACTGCTTACAACTCTCTTTTCCTTCCAAAGGCTAGTGTCCTCCTCAACTAATGTCAGTAGGGTTGAGGTTCAGCGAAGTACAAGGTCACACAGACAGCAAAAGACAGAATCAGAACTGGTTTCAAGTTGAATGGTCTTTAGCAATCTCTTAAAAGAAAAGAAAAGGGGCTGGAGATTTAGCTTGGCGGCATAAGCGCCTGCCTTACAAGCACGCAGTCGTGAGTTCGATCCCCGGTACCGATTTTAAAAAAAAAGAAAAATCTACATAAATTAAAAGCAAAGCCTGCCTGGGGGTAATGCTGACTGGCTGAATACCAAGAACCCTGAAGTGGTCCAGGGGCATAACTAGAACTTTCGGGCTGGGGATTTAGCTCAGTGGCATAAGCGCCTGCCTTACAAGCATGACAGTCGTGAGTTCGATCCCTGGTACAAAAAAAAAAAAAGAACTTTCCCCAAAACTCTTTGTGGTGCTTTTTATGGAGTTAGTAGAGATGGTGACTGCTGTGGCCCCAGGGTCCTTACTTGGGTGTGTGATCCCCACATCCCCAGGGGCCAGGTAGCTGTGTTCCTAATGCCACACTGAAGACATTTGTGAGCTGAGACCTCTTCCTGCTTGTGTGCAGACCCTGGTGCTGGCCTGACTGCGGATCAGACCCACCTATAACATGGCAATGACAGCCCCGACCCGTGCCTATAGTTACACTTTGACGCGCTTCGTCTCATCCTCACTACAGCCCACTGCAGCGGATTCCACCGTTTGCACAGACAAGAGGTTAGGACCTTTTCCTAAAGTCACACAGCTAAGGGCTAGGAAGCTGGAATCTAATGAGGTCTATGTATATGCTTTGAACCATCATGTTGGGGTCCCCTGCCACCATTTGCCCTGGCTAGCAAGGCTGTCTCCAAGTGGCTTCTCCTCTGCTGTGGTCTCTCTGTGCTCTGTGACTAATAAAGTACTGGACCTTCGGCTTGTGTCTTGTCTCTTCCTGGGAATATGGGAGTGGGAGGTGGCGAAGGCAGGGATGAATCTCTGAATAGCCCGGGCTGAGGTAACTCCTGGTGCCTCCACATTATGAGATGCTTCCAGAAATGGCATTGACAGCGATGGACAAGGAGCACTCAGGTCTCCTTCAGTCCTGGGTCAAATAGGAAGCTCAGGGTCTGAAGTGTTAGGTGAGCTCATGCCTCACACACTTGTTTGGTTTCCGGTGTCTCTGCAGTGACCTCGGGCTTCGGTGGTACCACAGATGACATGGCCAACATGCAAGAATGCTGGGGACCTAGTTACCACACTTTGGCATGACCTCTCCAAACTGCCACATGTTGAGAATAAAATCTTCTCACATGGTGACTCGCAGCTGCTTCTGGCTCCCAGAAGGAGCCTGGTGCTGAGCTCCTCACTAGGAGCCCTCCAGGCCAGGCCAGTGTGCCCCTGCCGCCACCGCCAGGCCCAGGCACGCTGTTCCTCGTGGCCTTGAAACCAGACCTAGCCAGACCCTGGGGCCTCTTGGTTTCCTGGCCTCTCACGTAGGGCAGTTTCATTTGGAGCCCTTAAGCCACGTGGACTTTGTGCCAACTACAATGAGGCTTCTCGGTCCCTGTCGACGGCTTGCACACTGCAGTTTGAGATTGTGGGGGCACTCGCATATGGGGGTGCACAGGAGTGACAGGCACCAAGAGCTCTCCTAAAGTGGCCACCTCCTCCTTGGCCTCAGTGTAGCGCAGCGAGTGTCATCTGGAGCACACGTGCGCCTGGCGTGGATGCAGCAGCACACAGGACCCCGAGGAGCCCACTGCGGGGACAGCTCTAGCACAGGTGCAGCACCACGCGGAGGTCCTGCACTCTACCTGGGGAACCCACGCTGACCGGTGCTGGACACAGTCCTCTAGGGAGGAAAGATTTCAGTGCCACCTCCCAGGGCCATGCCCCAGGTCTCCGTGCTGTGCGGGGAGGGAATCCACGCCGCGGTGAGGAGCCCACCGACAGATCCCCAGGCCCAGGCTCTCCCCGGATGGAGGGTCTACACCGCCTTTGATTTAGCAAGCGGCCTAGGCCAGTCAGCCCCTCGGTGAGGCGTGGGTGAGGGACCAGGATGCAGGCAGAAGCTAGAGGGCGCCCTCTTGTGGCCATCTGTGAAACGACAGGCTTCTCTGCTTACAAGGACTTTCTATTGTTTATGTCCTAAGTGACCATTGCCTAAGACTTCTGCGTAGGATTCTGCTTTTCCAAACGCACTTCCCGTCCTGTGACCTCATTTCTCATTTGACTTTCCTTGATATGAGAAACACATTGTCACCACAATTTACAGAAGCCCAGAGAGTTTAAACAGAACTTGTTATAAATATACTCATGATCCTAATATCTCAAAAGTGTCGAGCTCTTACCCTGTATCCAACATTGTCTTTTTCTTTTTCTTTTTCTTTCTTTTTTTTTTTTTTGTGGTACTGGGGATTGTACTCAGGGCCTTGCACCTACTAGGCAAGTGCTGTACCATTGAACATTTACAGCCCCGGTACTGTCACTTGACTTGACCCCATGATGTCGCTGTGAGATGCATGTTGTGGTCTAACAGTTTAGATGCAGAGAAAGCCGAGCGCTTTAGACGTGTGCTCTAAGTCCCCCAGCTAATGAGCAGCTACACCCAGCTGCAGCCCTGCCCAGGACCACCATTCTCACCTCCACTTGCCCCGTGTGCCCGGCCGCTGCTGTCCAAGGAGACCTCGGGAGCCCTTAACCACCAGCCCTGACCCCAGGAACTCAACACAGCCTGAAGACGTGCTGGCCTGGAGCCCCAGCCTCCTGCTCTCAGTGCCCAGAGAGGAACCCGGGGAGGGTTGGTTTTCTGCCGCAGGGACAAAGGTATGCAAGAGCTGACCGCAGGAAGTCACCCCAGATTGCTGCAGGGTGAGAGTCAGGGGCCAGACACCGAAGTCCAAACTGGGACCCCAGTCCTGAAAGGAGGGGCTTGAGGGGAAGCTTGGGAGGCCAGCAGGACAGCCTGGCCTTAGGAGGTGCCACACTACAGCAGCACTGGGGCGTCGAGACAGTCTTTGCAGGCCAAGGCCATTGCCGCAAGAAGAAACCCGGGCCTGTCCCTCATGTCAGACCCAGACCTCCCAGTTGGGAAGAAGACAGGCAGGCTGCCCTCCCGGTGACTTTTATGGAAATTGTGGTGACAGTGCCCAGGAGGCCTTGCCCTGGGGACAAAGAGAGGCATTTCAATTGCACAACCTGTGAGAGGCTGGAGAAACCACAGCTACATTCATTCAGAGCCCGGCCCCTCTGACCTACACC
Source organism: Hydrochoerus hydrochaeris (assembly GCA_004027455.1). NCBI lineage: Eukaryota > Metazoa > Chordata > Mammalia > Rodentia > Hydrochaeridae > Hydrochoerus > Hydrochoerus hydrochaeris. The sequence goes on from PVLA01003886.1 coordinate 46,270, forward strand.
GGCTACTATGCCAACATCCCCGGAATGCGTATTTCCCTGGCCCACTTAGCCAAATTCCCGACAGATGGAGGCTGCACATATCTGCTTGCATGCCTCCGGTGATGAGGAGGCGTGCAAGCAGTGCATGCCAGTGAGATCTTGTCCTCTGTTAGTCAATCCCTCCGCTCTCTGGGCGGAATCGCCACCTCGGCCCCGTCCCTTTGTTCCTCCAGGGGTCACCCTGCACAGCTCACGGCCTCGGCTCTGCCTCCCAAGCTCCAGCTGGAACTGGCCCGTGGCCCAGCGACCTCACAGCCTGAACTGAAATTTGCTCACCTCCCCGCACAGAGCCTGAATTTTAAGACTTTGGGATTAGGTTCCCTTGAGAATCTAACAGAAGCCGCCATCCATCTCCCTGGAGAGCGACACACACACACAGGGTGTCACGGGTTAGGTTCGAGGCTCGCGGACCCTGAGAAGACTCGTGTAATCACGATTTCTTTGGTACTCGCCTGTGTGTCTGACAAAGGTCCGCAGTGGGCCAGACACCGGAGAAGTGAACACACGTTCCTGCTGCCAGCAGCCCGGTCATTCAGTTCTGTAGCGCGGCACCTCCAGTGTGGCGGGGACCTCCCACCCTGCAGGCTGGGCCCCAGAGAAGGGCTCCCCCAAGGAAGCCACATTTCAGCTGAGATCTGGTCTAGGAGTCTCGCAGGTCAGGGACAGCACCCAGGCCTGCAGAGGGAATGGGAACTCTGTGGGGGTGAGGGGTGGCACGGGGTCTGTGGGGCTGAGGGGCCAGGTTATACGGGCCGCTTGAGGAGTTTGGAGCTCATCTGTGGACAGTAAGTGATGCAATCGAGTACGCATTTTAAAAAATCACTCCGCTGTGGAGACAACGGAGGCGGAGGGGTCACCCCAAATTCAAAGCCAGCCTAGGCTACATAGTGAGTTCAAGGCCAGCTTGAATTACATAGCAAGATCCTGTCTCAGAAAAACAAAACAAAGCCCAGTGTGGTGAGCATGCCTGGAACCCCAGCGCTTGGGAGGCTTGGAGGATTGTGGTGAGTTCAAGGCCAGCCTGGATTACATACCAAGACCCTGTCTCAAAAAAAATAAATACACAAATAATTTTTAAAATAACACAAAACAAAATATTACTCATAGTTGAGCCCAGCAGCACAAGTTTATAACCCTGGCTACTGAGAAGGCTGAGGCAGGAGGATCACAAGTTTGAGACAGCTTGGGCAACTTAGCCAGACCCTGCTCAAAATAAAAAAAATAGGACTGGGGATGTAGCTCAGTGTGCTCTGGGTTCAATACCCAATATCAGCACAGAACAAGAACAGCACTCCTAAATGGAACAGGGAAGGCGAGATGTATTCCTCTTCCATATTTTCTTATACCAAAAAAAAAAACTAGAAAAATATAAAAGGAACCTAATACAATTGATTATGGATAAAAGCAAGACTTCTCGATATATATTTTACAGTATATATTTATATTTTCCTTTCTTGAGGTTGCCAAAGAAAATTGCTACAAACTGAGGTGCTCACAGCAAAAGAAATTTACTCTTTCACAGGCTGGAAGCCCAAAATCCAGAATCTAAGGGCCGGCAAGCACGAGAGACTGTTTCCACCCCGCAGCCCTGCAGCCCCCGGGTGCTGAGCCCCCCTGAGGGGTTGTGTAGCTCAGGCCTCTGTGGGTACCTGGGATCCTCCTTTTCCCTCTGCAGACCCCCGCGGAATTCTCTCATGAGGATTCTTGTCACTGAGCCAGGGCCCACCCTGATCATCTAGGACAGTCTCTTCACCTCTCAAGATCCCTGATTTCATTACACCTGCAAAGATTCTTTTTTAAAGTAAAGCTGCATTCCCGGACTCTGGGGATGAGGGTGTGGACTCCTCCTTTTCGACGCCCTGTTGTCCAACCCGCCCATTACCAGCTCCGAAAGCTCAAAGCACACCTGAGCATCTGTTCTAGCTGTGGGTGGCAAAGGCCTGTGGGTAGCAGGAGGGGGCACCAGGAGAACAGAGGTAGAGGGCATGGGGGCCCTTGGGGCCTGCTGCAGGGGGAAGCCAGGGAGAAGGCGTATCCCCAAGCCTCGCTGGCTCTGCCTATGAAGCTAGAAGACCTTGGTGCCCGTGCTGAGGACAAAGCAGGCTGAAGGAGACCGCACATGAGGGGAAGGTTTGCAGGGGTCCAGGGCAGAAGGCGCCCGGGTGGGCCTGGAGCTCAGTGGGAGGAGAGCCCTTGCCTGCGCCCAGGAGTCCACTGCCAGCACTGAGAAGAAAGGACACTGGTTTCGTGTTGGTGGTTGGAAGGGGACAGCCTCAGGCCCAGAAAGCAGGAGCCTGGCCCGCCCCTGTGTTTCAGCCGTCCCAGGAGACTGAGTCAGCCTAGGAAATCCACACTGCTCCGGCCCACACTTGTGCCACCAATTCTTTAAACCTAGATGCAAAACTTCTAATCTCCAGTGTAGATTTCACCATCCCTGTGACTAATCTTTCCACATAATTCTGCCTCCTAACTGAGCAGGAAAATACACATAATACAGTCTGGTCTGGGGGCGGGGAGACTCTCGTCTCTAACAATAGCTGAGCCTGGAGGAGCCTGCAGCGCTGAGCTCAGCACTGTCTCCTCAGCCACACTCTGAGGAGGCGCTGTCACGCTTTCCACCTTGTAGAGGAGGAAATTCAGGCGCAGAGAAGTTAGTAATCACTGGAACGGGACCTGCGCTGCGGCAGGCTCAGCCCCTGGGTCTGTAATCATCGCCACCCCTCAAATTAGGCCGGCGTGGGGATAGAAATGCACAGGCTGCTCAGGAGGCTGAGGCAAAAGGGTCCCACGTTTGAGGCCAGCCCACGCAATGTAGCATCTCAAAATAAAAAGGGCTGGGGTGTAACAGTGTCCCTCAGTTCCATCCTCAACGCTGAGAAAGAGAGGAAGGAAGGAAAAGGGAGAGGAAGAGAAAAAGGAAAGAAGGGAGGGATGGAAGAGGAAGGAACTTCACACAGGGCTCCGCAAAGCTGTGCTAAGTGGCAGGCTCCGGAGGCTGGGGATAGCATCCCGCGTTACACGGCCGGCCTGGCCTGCGCTGTCTTCAAGGGGCATGTTTCTCTTCTCTGCTCCTCAAAAGAAAAGCCTGGAACATACACCAAAATGTCAGAAGCAGCTCCGTGAGGAACAGAAGCGTGGGGTGCAGGCCACACTCCACGGGGTGTGTCAGGGGCTGTTTGAACTTTGTACAGGGAGCCTGTACTGCCTCTGCAAGCAGAAAAAGTGATTAAGAAGACGATGGAGGAGGAGGAAGAGAAGGAAGATGAGTCAACTGCTAATGAGATCCGGGAAGCTCCCAGCTCGGGAGCCACCTCCCTGCTGGGTGCTGGACTCCTTCCCCACCTCCATCCCTGCCCCTTAACTGGAAAACTGCGCATCTTCCCCCTCCCTCCCCCCATGCCTTCCTGAGTGGGGTCCTGAGGTGGCACCCACCTCACAGATGCGGAAACAGAGCCTCTGGGAGGCAAAGTTCTAGCCCCACTAGCCAGTCTGCAAGCCTCCCCAGGGCGGGCCTCCCCAGGGCTGCACTGGTCCATGCCCGTTTTCACACAGGTGAGGCCTGCGGCCTAACACCACCCTGTCGCGTCTTGTTCAGCCATATGAGAGCTCAGGGCACCCGTCCCTCTGACGGGTCCCCGCAGCTCCCTGGTGAGTGCCTGGGGGTATTGGGTGGCGGGTGAGGGCCCATGCCGGGGAGGGGGAGGGGAGGGCAGCACTGGGACAGACACGCATGCACACAGGACCAGATGAGCGGGCAGAGGTACAGCCAGGCCAGGCGTAGGACACCCATGGGATCGCTTGGCGTCTCTGGGTCTCAAGCCCTCACTGGGGAAAGGGCGTTACCTTCTGAACAGTCTGAGAACTAGGTGAGGAATCCTTCCACTGCATTAGACCCAGCTGGACCGAGTGTGCGGAGTAAATGCTTCTCCTTACTGACAGGAGGAAACTGGTTTGAGCACACCCACACCGGTTGAGGGTTGTTCTTTTTTCTCCCCCTTACCCCCCCCCCCACTGCTGGAGGTTGAACCCAGGGACTTTGCACTGAGATACATCTGCAGCCCTTTTAAAACCGTTTTCCTTTGAGCCAGGTTCCCATTAAGTCACTCAATTGTCCAGACAAGCTTCAAAGTTCAACCCCCCTGCCTCAGCCTACTTCTAGAGCCTGAGATCAGAGACCTGCGCCACAAGACCGCGTCACACCAATTTCTCTTTGGTGAACATTTACCAAAAGCCCGGGCTGGGCTCTGGAGACACAGTGGCTGCAGTTCCCGTCCTGGCTCCCTGGGGAGGCCTGTGCAGAAGGACACCGCCATTGCTGGGGCGCTCTGGTGTGAAGACCAGGGTGGGGTGGGCCGCTGAGGCAGCACAGTGGGCTGGGGCAGTGTGGGGGGCGGCGGGGCCCTGTGGGCCCTGCGTGCTGACTCCTGGCTTGCACAGCGTTGACGGTGGCTGCGGCGGGACAGAACCCTTCGGGCCTTCAGCAAGGGGCCGGCGAACAGGCCCCGCTGCAAAGGAGGCCACACGCCTGTGAGTCCTCCCTTGTCTGCATGCGTTTTCGCTTTTACACGGAGAAAACAAGCGCAAGCTGTCCCTTGGGAGCCTAGGTCGGGAGTCAGACGTCCCTGACTCCCCGGAGGCTCTGCTTTGGGCAGCTGCCCCCTCTCTGGACCTCGGTGTCCTCGTCCTCGGGATGGACGGGGATGCTCGGCAGAGGAGCGCATACTCCGACCTCTCAGTCTTGGGTTGTGTCCGCGGAGCCTTCTGCGCAGGCGCGGACCAGCTCTGCGCAATCTGGCGGGGTGGCCCTCAGCTGGTTTCTCTGAGGTAGGGGTCAGCTGGGAACATCTGCGCCTGGCCACCAGGAACAAGCTAGGACTTGCTCTGATGACACTACAGTAGCACCAGCCCCAGGAGTTCAGGGGGCTGCGAGCACCAGTCACTCGGCCACCTCTCTGAGACTCAGTTTCCCCGATCTTCTCAGGACCGGAGACATCCATGCACTCGTTTTCTCCTTGTGGGGCGTCGCCAAGTGTCAGACCAGCACGAACGTCCAGGAGATGCTGAACCCTGGACTCCAGGTTGGGGAATGCCCAGGCTGGCCTGAGGGAGCAGCTGTGCTGCAGGCTTGGGGCGAGGAAACAGAGGCGGCAATTTCGGCTTCCCCGGCATCCACACGGTGGCACAAGTGCCACAAGAGAGCAGCAGAGAGCGCAGATGCCTCAGAAGGCTGCCGGTGACCTTGGAAGGCCCAAACCTGAGCCTGCGGCCAGGGCCTGGGGATTTTCAGCCTCAGCATTGTCAGGAAACATTTCACAAGTGCCTGGGGCACCTCGGCATTCTCGAGTCGGCCCGGGGCGGCCTGTGTGCTGCAATCTCCGTCCCCCACCCCTCCCGGTGCCTTGGCCTGTGCTCCACCCTAATGGGAGCTGTGTCCCCCTGTGTGGCTCCTGCCTGCAGCTGATGGCACAGGAGAGAGTGAAAAGCAACGGTGACCAGCAGGACAGGGGCAAGGACTGAAAATGGAGGAAGGAGAAGGGACCTGTTGGTCAGGGAAGCCCCCCCCTCCCCGGGCCTGTGGCTTGTTGGGACAAGGATCCCTCTGTGGCTTCTTAAGTTTGTTCTGGTGCTGTAAGAAGGGTGGGCTCACACCCAGCCGCTCTCACACACTGGAGCTCCCATTTGCACACATACACTCATGCCCCACAGAGAAAGCAGTGAACAGTTCTCCTCCCTCCAACTCGTGCTCCAGAGATCACCCTAGCCGTCTGCAGGGCCGGCGTCTGCCGCGCCCTGGCTGTGGGCTCGCTCCTGCTCTGCTTGTCCCAAGGGGAGCTTGTCCAAAGGCCCCCTTCCCTCTCACCAAGGCCACCTTTGCCTGGGTGGTCAGGGCAGCCAGGCTCTCCTCTCTCCCTGCCCAGGAAGGCACCAGCGCTGCGGGACATTTGTGTGACCACCTCACAAATAGTGCTTCCTGCCCGCCATGGGTCAGGCTGCTGAGCTGAACCCTTGGCGTTGGCCTCTCTGTTCTCTCGTGGGAAGGCCTCGGCCAGCCAGGACCCATTGCCAACGCAGGCTTTAGGACCTCGGTCCTGAGAGTCCACTCATCTGACCCTCAGTGCTGATCCCTTCCCATCATTTCTCAGTAGGGACCTCACAGGGACACAGCCTGATATTTCAAAGTTCTTCGGTCAGCCTGGCAAGTGAATCGGCCCCACCCTTTGTGGTTTAAAGCAGCAGTTTATTATTTCTCAGGACTCCATGGGCTGGCCAGGCTCATCTGGGTGGTCCTTCAGCTCCCCACCAGAAGGTGTCAGCTGGGACCACTCAGGCGGGTTGCCCACAGCTGGGAAATTGGCCAGGGTAAGAATGTCTGAGATGGTTTCCTCACATCTCTAGTGCCTCTGTTGTAGCGACTAGAGGGTCTCCTCTCTCACATGGTACATGGTCTGTCCTACAAGGCAGCCAGAGCTATTTATTTATTTATCTATCTATCTAGTTACAGGCTGGCCTATTTATCTATCTATCTTATCTAGTTACAGGCTGGCCTATAACTAGTGAGTCTCCTGCCTCAGCTTCCCAGTGCTGGAATTACAGGCGTGCACCATCACACTGGGCTATAGTCTGACACCTTTACATTGTTGCACTGGGGCCTAAGAAAGCAAAAGCAGAAACTGCCAGGTCTCAGCATGGAATGGGTACAGCATTACTTAAGCCAATTCTGTTGGTCAGAGTCAGTCACAAAGCAAAGTCCAGTTCATGAGGTAAGAAGAGGCCAAGCAGGCTTTGCCTCGGCTGGGAGGAGCAGTGCACATGCACAAGGATCAGGGGAATCATAGGCAACTGTCCTTCAGACACTGCCACAGTGGGCATGCTCAGTGGACCCTCAATGTGTTTCCTGTGGGACAAGCTGAGGAGGAGGCAGACCAGACACCTAGAACAATAGTCAGCAACAAAATTCTTAGCTCCACCTCCAGATGAATTGCATCTTGGTTAGCATATTACTGGGGACTTTTTCATTTGCAAATGGTAGAAACTTAGTTTTACCTGACTTAAGCAAAAAAGAGAATTACTCATACATTGGGAAATTCAGGGATATTCCAGCTTTGGGAATTCTATTACTTTGACACTTAAGTAATGCCACTGGTGATGTGTCATACTCTGCATTTTCTGCTCCACCACCCACTGTGTTTGCCTTGTTCCCTTACTCTCAAGTGGGTTCTTTCTATGCAGAGATGACCACCAACTGGCTTGGGGATATGGCTCTGAGATGGAACTTAGCTAGCATGAATGAGATTTTGAGTTCAACCTCAAGCACCACAAAACAGATGGCAGCCAGCAACTCCAGACACACATCCCATCAGTTCATTACCCACAGTGGAAAAGATTAGCTTCCTTCCATTCCCTAGTAATTTCAGTTAAAGTCCCAGGACTATCACACAGTGGTCCAGACTGGACTGTGAGCCTGCCAGATTCAATCACTGTGACTGTGTAATTACAGCTGAAGCAAGTACCCAATCACTGTGACTCAGATTAGCTAGGCCTGGGTACTGCACCCACCACCTGGTGGAGAGAAAAGGGTAGGGTCATCCCCACGGGAACCATATGCAACAAACTTGGGGGTGAGGCAGGGAAATTTTTCTCAGAGGAGAAAAGCAAGTGATGTCACTAAGAGGAGGAGGTATCATCATAATGCTAAGAGGGTGAACTCAGTAGAGGGTCACTGCCTTATCTGATGTTTGACAGACAAAATCATAGGAGATGAGTATTTTCCTTGTTCTGATTTCCAAAGTGGCACTCCTCACACAAGCAGTTAACTCCAGTGCTTTTCCTGATACTGTGGACATGGATATAAAAAATCCTTCAAGTGTGCTTTTCACATATTGCTTACCCATGAAAGCCAAGAACAGGACACGTCATTGCCTCAACAGAAGACAGTTTTGTGGTTGCAGTGTTTTCTGTGTCCCAGGGCAAAGGCTTCCAAATATTGTGAGTGTGCAGTCAGCATGAAGAACAGAGTGGCTGTCTCCCTTACCTTCTCTCATTGGTATCATGTTTTCTATTCCCATCACTGACATATTTGGAGTAACAGGCAGGTCTTCGCTATAATGGAGTGGGCTTGAAAATCACAAACCCATGGACATTTAGAGTTGGAAGAGATCAGAAATATTATCTATGGAAGAGATTACTGATTTTCTCTCAGTATCCATTCTCTTCCTCCACAAAAACGGACTTACTAGCTGGAACCACCATACCCAAAATGAAGACTACATTTCCCATCCTCCTTTGCCACTAAGGATAGCCATGTGATTAATTCTGGCCAATGAAATGAGAACACTCCCATTACAGCTTCTGAACTTTCTTTTGCTTCTGTATCTTTGCCCCTTCATCCTTCGGTGTCCTCTCTTTGATCTTGTTTCCTGGAAGGTTGATGGGATTGCTACCATTTTAGACCATTCAAATGAGGGCCATACCCCAGGGGAAGATGATTGCAAAATGTAAGCTTCCTGGGCCTCTGATCAGGCAGGCAAAGCTACCAGGAATCATTAGATTTTTATGGGAGAAAATAAAAAGGGCTGGGGGTTTAGTTCACTGGTTGAAGTTCCTGCCTGGTAAGTGCAAGGTTGTGAGTTCAATGTCTGGTACCAAAACAAAAAAAGCATTCATGGTATGGAAGCCAGCATTGTTTTGGACTTCCACTTCCTTCCCTCAAATCTGACTGCAATTAACAACACATTCTCTTTTCTAACCTATGTCTCATCTCCCCCACCCCAATACACACATCTTTCTCAAAGGCTGAGCTCCTCCCCAAACCAGTGTACCAAGGGGTATTGTGCAGTGTGTGTGCTAGAGCAACAGGTACTTCCTTCCTCTTGAAGTTGCTTTATCTCTGGAAGAGACTTGTTACCCAAGCATTACTCAGACACAATCTGATCACAAGCCAAGCTCCCCCAGACCCAGGAGGCCCAAGTGTCTTGCAGACCATGCCTGGACTTCCGCCCCTCACTCTCAGCCTTTCTCCCAGCCTCTGCCAGCTTTCTGCCCTTGGGCCATTTCTAAAGACACATGGGGAAAATTGTCTACCATCTGCAGCTCCCAGGCACAGTCTGTAAATCTTTGCTTCTTTGATGCAATATATTATACATCAGTGCAGCTCAGACACTTTGAGTATGTGAAAATTCCTCAAAATTGGAAAACAGCTTACACACTTAAAATATTTTCACACACTTTCATTGTTCATGTGTAAGATAGACTCATAAAAAGCAATAGTAATTACAATGTCCTCTTTACAGACATTTTAAAAAATGCATAAGATGTAATATGAAAGTAAAAATTTAAATTAGGAGCAAAAAAAATAAATAAATAGAAGCAAGTCATAAAATATAATCAGACTAATAGATATAAATCAATATGCACGTGACATGTTGCTACTTGTCATTTACAAATTATTTATTTATTCATTTGATGCTGAACACTGAGACTGCAACCCAGAACCTTGTGTATGATAGACAGCAATCTACCACTGACTGTTTAACTTTCAAAAACTTATTAATTACAGCAAAAGATGCATTGCTATTACCCCCTTTAAAGTACTTCCCCTCATTTCCAACATGCTTATCCCACCCTTCTTGCCTCTTTCTGAAGCAGTTCTGGGAGTCCTCTTTCATGAGAGTCTTTAGTTGTGCTGCCAGAGCTACCTCTAGGTCCTGAATTGATTCAAAGTGTTTACCTTTCATGGTCATTTTAACTTTGGGGAAGAGCCAGACGCTGCCTGGTGCCAGATCCAGTAAATAAGGAGAGTCAGGAAACACCACAGTGTTTCTATAAGCCTACCTTTTCAGTGGATGGCACTTAGTTGCCCATTTTTGATGACTGGTAAAGACATTCACAAAACAAGGCTTCTAAAATGGCTTCAGAAAGTGGCAAGAACAATGGGGTAAGTGTAGTCAAAGTAGGGGGAAGTAGTACGTTGAAGCTTTTGTATCTTTTACTATAATACGTTTTTAAAAATGTAAACAATTGCCACTCTTCTGTATTTTCAGTCACCCTTCCTGTGACCCCAGCCCTGCTGCATTACTAAGTGCTTATTCTTCACAAGACCCTGTAGTAAGCAGAGGATGCTAAGAAATGAACTCATCCCGAGTATCTTGTGAGTGAGACGTCAACATAATGCACAGATGAAAATAAGACTTAGGGAGGTTAAGGCACATTCTAAGGTCCTACAGGCTCTGCATGGTGCAGTCCGTGCCTGGCTCACACTCCTTCATTCCTGTCTTTGCCCCTGGCTCCTTTGGACAGGTTATTTATTGGCTCCGAATGTGCTTTCCTGTCTTTTTGTTTTGTGTGTGTGTGTGTGATGTGTGGTTCTGAGGATTTATCCCAGGAGCATTCTACCCCTAAGCTACATCCCCAGCCATTTTATTCTGAGACAAGATCTTGCCAAGTTGTCCACAGTGGCCTTGGACTCCTGATCCTTTGCCTCAGCCTCCAAGCAGCTGGATTATAGGTATGTGGACACTCAGCTGTCCAATGCCCCTTCCCTGACCCTCATGTCAGTTCCTCACACTTTGACTTCAGTGTCACCTTCTTGGCAAGCCCTTCCCTGACACCTGGATAGAACAGTCTTCAACTTCTCTCATGACTATACATAACGAACTCCTCAGCAGGGTCCAGGGTCCATGGGTCATGCTCAGTTACTCCATCTCTCTCCTGTGGACTGCGCTGCACCTGTCCTGTTTGCAGCTGTATCTGTAGCATCTGAAACAAAGCTGCCACATCTGGGTGCTCACAGTTGTGTGAGGGAACAAGAGCCTGTGCTCACACCACTGCAAAACCCTGCCTTCTAGTGCTCTCACCGCAGCTGGGCCCTTACAGCTCCCCTCACCTCATCTCTGTATCAAAAAAAGGGGAAACTAATCAGAGACAACTCCAGCCATGCTCAGCCACCTTACCTTTGATAAAGGTGCCAAATACATTCACTGGAAGCAAGATAGCCCCTTTAATAAGTGGTGCTGGAAAAACTGGTTTTCCATATGCTGAAGATTAAAATTAGACCCATATCTTTCACCGGACTAAAATCAAAATAGATCAAAGGTCTAAATATTAAAACAGAAATATTAAATCTGCTGGAAGGTAGAATAGATAGAACTCTTGAAGACACTGGTGCAGGCAAAGAATTTATGAACAAAACTCCAATTGCACAGAAACTTTCACAAAGAATCAACAACTGGGATCTTGTCCTATTAAGAAAAGCTTTTGTACAGTGAGAGAAACCACCAAAAGAGTGAGGAAATGGGCTGGGGATTTAGCTCATTGGCATAAGTACCTGCCTTACAAGCATGTGGTTGTGAGTTCAAGCCCCAGTGCCAAAAAAAAAAAAAAGAGTGAGGAAGCAACCCACAGTATGGGAAAAATTTTTTCCAGCTGTTCCTCAGACAAAGGGTTACTCTCTGGAATATATAAAGAACTAAAAAAAAAAATCAGACCTCCCAAACTTAAAGACTCAATCCAAAAAATGGGCATCTTAGGTGCATATACACTTCTCAGATGAAGAAATCGAAACCGTAAATAAATATATGAAAAAATGTTCAACATAACTGGTCATTCAAGAGATGCAAGTTAAAACAATGCTGAGATTCCACCTCACCCCCAGAAAGAATGGCTGTTATAAAGAAATCAACCAATAACAAATGCTGGTGGGGCTGTGGGAAAAAGGAACCTTTCTCTACTATTGGTGGGAATGTAGACTGGTGCGACCACTGTGGAAATCCATGTGGAGATTCCTTAACTAGAACTAGAGGTTCCATTTGACCCGGCTATTCTCCTTCTTGGTATCATCCTGAAAGAATTAAAAGCATCATACCACAGTGATATATGCACACTAATGTTTACAGTGGCCCCGTTTGTCATAGCCAAGTCCTGAAAATAGCCCAAATGCCCATCAACTGGTGAATTGATAAAGAAGATGTGGTGTTTTTGTCAGGGATTTAGCTCAGTGGCATAAGTGCCTGCCTGGCAAGCACAGGGTTGTGAGTTCAATCACCGGAACCACAAAAAAAAAAAAAAGTGGTTTTTTTGCATTGGAGTAGTACTCTGCCTTAAAGAAGGATAAGCTTGAGCCATTTCTAGGAAAGCGGATGCACTTTGAGAACACACTCCTAAGGGAAATAAATTGGACACGTGTGTAAACGCTGTGTGGCTTCTCTGTTGTGAGAAACTGAAAGTATAAATAAGGACCAAAGGGTATAATAGGTATTGTGACATAGGAAAGAAAACTTCAGATGGAGAGGGAAACAAGGGAGGGGGCAGAGGCAAAGGAAATGAGGGAAAAGTAAAACAAGACATGAGAAAAGGAGTAAGAAATGGAAACAGAGCTTGGGTAAGTGGGGAGGGGAGGAGGGGTTGAAAAGAGCACAGGTACAAATTCTCTATGATGAATGTGAACAGTGTGTATATCTAAAATGTAGCAATAAACTGATTGGAAAAAAGAAAGCAACAAGGGAAACTGAGGCCAAGAGGGGCAGGGCCTCGTGGTAGTTAGACACCGAGCGGGGCCTGGCTCCGGGCCAAGAGCCTGCAGCTGCAGGCTGTCCCAGCCCTGTCAGGGTTTACATCTGTGCAGGGTAAAGTGAAGCAGGAGGGGCGCAGTGACACGGGGAGCAGGTGGCAAAGCCGCCAGCCTGGCTGGGAAACGGCCCAGCGTTCCCCCTCAAGGGCGGTCAACATGGTCCCCTCCTGCCTGTGGCCAGCTGTGCAGAGTGGGGTACCAGGGAGGAGGCCCGACCCCCTCAGGTCACAGGGCAGTGTGGCTCAGTGCCTCAGCGTGTGTCTCTTTCCCAGTGTACAGAGAGGACAGAGGGACATGAGTGTCTCCCCAAACCCGCTCCCTGGTTGGGCCATGCAGAGGCCCAGAGAGAGCTGGGCCAGCTTGCGGCCGGCGGCAGGGCCTTCCCACCTCTGTACCAGCCTGGAGAGCTGGGAGAAGGAAGGGGAGACACCACCCCGCCCTGCCCCCCTGCAGTACCAGCGGGAAAACCACGGGCTGGGACCCGCCCCAGGCAACATAGCAAGCCCTTTCCTGCCAGTCCTTCCCCCACTCTGGCTTCACCTTCCCTCAGCTTGGACCAGCCCTCTGCTCACACTGGTTATGACCCAAGCTCCTGGCTTGACCCTTCCCCACAGAATCCTTCTGAACAATGTAGATCTTTTTTCGTCATCATTGTTACCACTGTAGAGTCCTAGGCCAGAGCCAGGAGGGCCTGGCTGCCCTGAGTCCCAAAATACTAGGTCTGGCCACTTGTCCCAAATATCAAATAGTAAAAATCAGGAAGGCATTTCAGAGCACAGTACCGCTCTACCCAGAACCAGTATCCCCAGCCTTGCCTTCGGGGTACTGGAAGGAGCTTCAGGTTTAAAGGGGGAAGAATTGGGACAGGGACTAGAAGTCTGTGTGGCTCCCCCAGCCTCTGTCTGACTGTGGTCTGCTGGTCGTCACCTCAGCTCTGGTTCTGTGGGGTCTGGAGAGGTTTGGTCCTGGGAAGGCAATTCCCTCCCAGCTTGAGAAGATTGCTCCCGCTTCAGGGGCAGCCTGAGTCCCGTCCTGGGGAAACTGCCTGCCAGGCTTGCTGTTCTTGGAGTCTGGAAAATATCCTACTCTACCTGTGGTGTCATCAGTCTTCAAAGAGGTCTGAAGAGGTTAAATAAATGTGGGGGGAATTGACCTTGTGTGACCAGTTTTTAGAGGACAGCACTCCTCTGATGATTAGCATGTCTGTGCAGAGTTGAGCAGGAGTCTGACCCAAGGGCTGAGCTAGAAAAAGGAAACAGACCCACAGTGCAGATGGGCAGCAGAGCTTCCATCCTGCTAATAATCTACAGGCCCAAGAGAAGAGTCAGTGCTTTAGCAAACTAACCTCTACGCCCCCGCTACAATGACTCCCCAAACAGCGTAGTGTAACTAACAATATGGTGTAACAGCTATTACTTCCTGCTTCCATTGTGGAAGGTGGTATAAATAATCCACACTGATTTAAGTATACAGGAGGCTGGGCATAGGTTATATGCAAAAACTACACTCTTGAGGGAAGGGATTCAGCATCTGTGAAATTGGAAGGTCCTCGAAAGCACCGTGGCTGCGAGGGATGACTACTTCAGAACAATTCTGAGCGTTTCCATGATGCAGCCGAGGACTAGGGTGGGTCCTTCCCTCAAATGCCAGCACCACAGCCAAAATCCCAGCAGCTGCAAAACCTGGTTTCTGGCGGCAGCCAGGAGTGACTCACAGGGAGTGGAAGGCAGGAAGGCTTGGGTATTGCTCAGTGTAAAAAGTTTCAGCGTCATGACAAAGAGCTTGGGCCTGCTGGGAGATGTCCCTGAGGCTCAGGCTCTGGGGCAGAACCACATGGATGGTTTTTATCCCTGTGCCAGCTCCAGTAGACTGATGTCACTGGTTGTTCAAAGAAGAGGAAGGGAGGCTGACGGTAGCCACTCCAGGGCTACAGTGTCTCCTAGGGCCCTCCCTGGCCCTGCTGAATGCATTCTTTCCATCTGAATCATGGCAAAGCCGCCGAGTCACTACACACAGAGAGTCCAGGCTTGGGGTGGGGGAGATAAAGGAAATACGTGTGCTGCAGGCCACAGCCCTCTCCTCTCTCATGGCTGCAGATAAGCCTTCTTTCCAGCCACATGTCCTCCTGGTCTGCAGTGGGTGTGGCTCAGTCTGGCCAGGTCGGCTCAGAACAGGCTTGAGCAGAGAGTTAGCCAGCACACTTCCTGCCTGCAGCTTGGGAAGGGCAGGGGCGGGAACACCGGAGAAGCCTAGGGGAGGGCTGGGAGGCAGAGTCCAGCCCCAGGCTGATAAGCAGCCCTGGATGCTGCCCTGAGAATTTCCACCACCACTTCCTGCTTCCTCCTAGAGCAGCTCAGGGCTCCTCCAGCCCCACAGTGGCTGGCCTAGGCCCTTGATTAGCTCAGGGAGCTGGGTGTGAAGCCCGACTTGCTGTGGGGATTCGGGCCACTCTGTGCCTCAGTTTCTTTATTTGTAAAATGAAGAACATTTATAGCACCAGGTTCAGTCACATGAAAGATAGCTAAGGAATTTGGGGGGACAGCATCTCCCTCAAATTCATGTCTCCCAGAACTTGAGAATAAGACCTTATCTTGGAGAAAAAAAGATCTTTGCCAATGTAATTAAATTGATTTTATAATGGATTGAGATGGGCTGATAACCCAATATGACTGAAGTTCTTATTTAAAGAAAGGTAATTTGGACCCAGAGACACAACACAGCTGCACAGAGAGAACTGTACCTGAAGTCAGAGGCAGAGGTTGGGGGTGTGTCACTGCAGGGACTGCCAGGCACCCCCCTCCAGCTGGAAGACACTGAAGAGGTTGCCCCAGGGCCTTTGGAGGACACGGCTCAGCTGACACCTCTGGACTCGTGACAGATGGCTTTTTTTAAAGCCACCTTGTTTGAGAGGCTTGTGAAGGCAGCCGCAGGAAACCAGCGCAGGGAGGTCTCCACAGAACAGACCCTGGTCTCACATGCAACGGGCCTTGCGTGGCGGTGGCTGCCGCTACCACTCCTAATGTTGCTGCGTCCAGCCTGGCTCCTCTAACTGGTGCTGAGACACAGGCCTTGCTGACTCGGGGGCTTCGGTGCCTGCCTCCTCCCAGGCGCTGGCTCCACTGTCGCACCTGGCTGGCAAGGGCCAGCCACAAAGTCAGACACAGCCGCACTCATAAGAGTAGATGTGGTCTCTTAATAAACGTCAGCCCAGAGCCATTGGCTTTATCCCAGTTTCAAGGTCAAAGATGGACAGGGGCCCCCACCCCCTCTGAGTTCTTGGCAGGGAGACCCTAGAGGGCAGGCTGCGTCCACTTTGTTCCCACATTGGGCACAAGCCAGCTGTTTACTTGGTGGACTGTCCATTCATCCTTCCAATGCTCCTTGAGAAGCCATCGTCGTCCTCAGGTCAGGGCTGAGGAAACTGAGTCAGACGGAGCTCACAGGACTGGTGAGCAGAAGAGCTGGTTTGTCTGGTTTGGAGCTCAGGCTCCAAACTCCCCCTATGGATGCAGTCGGTGATACAAGGCAAAACCGACGGCAGCTGCGAGAGCTCATGTGGTCAGTCACCTGAAATCAGTCATCACTGCAGGGCCAAGACCAGTGATAGGCCTGGCAAATGAGGGCCCTAACCCTTCCTGGGCCAGGACATGTGCAGAGCACCAGCTGCCACCTGAATCAACCACACAGTCTCATCCAGAGGAGCCTGTGTGGATGTGCAAGGCCCAAGCTGGTGTAGAGAACAGGCCCAGCCCTTGGCCCAGGAGGAACGGGGAGCCATCACTCCAGCCTGACTCCTGACTTGTCACCCTCACTCAGCTGGTCCCTCTCCTTCCTCTCTGCTCATCTTCTAGTTTGTCCTTGCTTCCAGCTGTTTGTTCTCCTCTTTGCCTTGACTTCACTTTCCCCAAAAGAGGATCTTCCTGACTGAGCTACTCTTCCTCCCTGGAGTGCCTAAAGGGCCTGTGAATCTCCTGGCAGGCTGGGTCCCTTTCTGTGGTGGGGGTGGGGGTCACAAGGCACCACCCACGGCCTGCGGCCTCTGAGCAGGCGGTGTGGGAGTGGCGAGCACCTTGTGGCTGGCAACCTGAACTTCAAGTTGTGATCTTATAAACTGTAGAGCCCAGCTGTCTCTCACAGGTCCCTTCCAACCCGAGGAGACGTCTAACCCAGAGCTAGACCCAGGCTGTCTGTGTGGGCACAGGCTGCCACTCCTTCTTGTCCTGCCTGACCAGTCAGTCTATCCCACTGGCTGAGCACAAGTGCAGACTCATTCTCAAACCACAGCCAGTGGTTACCGGGTCCAGGTGACAGGAAAGAACTAGACGAGAGGGGATGATCTCTCAGTTGCTCTGGGCGCTGGCGTGATGAGAGTGAGTCAGCCCGCACTCCTCACCTGGGCAGATCACACAGCCAGGGCGGGGCCTGGAACACTGGTCAATGCCCAGGGAGAGGTTCTAGTTACTTATGAGCCTGAGGATATTGGTGTCGGCCAGCTTGTGGGGGAACCTGGGCCAAGGACAAGGCTGGGGGTTAGATGCTGACTCACGGGTACTGGGTCTGAGGTTCATCTCCTGACCTCCTTCTGTCTCTGTCTCTGCTGTGAGTCTAATAGGCAGCTCCCCCTCCCATCCCAGGGGCGCTCTCAGTGTTTCGAGAAGGTACCAAAGCATTGACCCCAAAGGCACATGTCCCAGCATGTCTGTCAGGGGAGGCACCCACGGCGTGCCATGGGGACCTTCCTAGCAGGGAAGCTGGACATCACCATGAGTGGGGGTGAGGTGACGCAGACTCCGAGCCCAGGCTGAAGCCCAGCTGCCACCTGCCTTCTGCACTTAAGCTACTTCCTCTCTCAGCACTTTGTGAAGCCCGAGTTCAAAGTCTTGAAATGAAAGACCCAATAATGAATCTGACCCAAGGAGGACACAAGGCTCTAATTATTGTGCTTGTAAATGATCTTGATATATATGTTTGCTTCCTTGTATTTCTTCTGAGTTCCTGTGGCTTCCCTGTGGCCATTTATAAAGTGGTTTGAAAGGTGCAGGGCGGGGTGCTGAGCAGGCAGCCTGGTGGAAGAGTGGGGGTGAAATAGCTGAGGATCAGCCTGCTGGGCTGATCCCATAATTCCGGTTTTGCCGTAATCACTCCAGTCTATGCCATAATAAAAATAAATAGCATTTGCCCTCCATTTGCCGTGCCTGAATGCCCGTGGGTCATTCTGTCGAATCTTCAGAGTAATGCCACATAAAATTACATATGCATTTTACAGATGAAAGAAAGAACAGCTTAGTAACTACCCAAGGTCATCTTGCCAAGAAGCAGAAGATGAGTATTTTGGACAAAGGCCTGACTTCAGGCCTGGAACTCTTGTCCACAAGACTGGTCTGCCTTCTGTGGCTGTCATGAGGTCCCCAAGACTTGAGCAAAGCAAGTAGGGGCCTCTCCAACCTGTGTGTCTATGTGAGTCCAGGAGCCTCCAGGCTAAACAAGTGTGAGGCCTACAGTGTCCCCCATAAGGCCAGGGAAAGAACTGGTCCGGATCATGTAACTCCACACTCAGGAAGAGGAGGAGAGGAAAAGTATTCAGCAAGAAAAAGGAGAACACAGGACATCATGGGTAACCTCACTGGCACGGTGCTGGACAGGAGAACCAGACACAGAAGAGCATATGACTTCACTGAGGTGGCGCCAAGGCTGAGCCCACAGGGTCTTGACAGGGCGTAACTATGAGGGGAGGCTTTGCTGGGGGTCTGGCTGCCATCCTGCCCTGGATGAAAGCTACCCAGGTGACAGGTAGTAAGCGTTCATCAGCCATAAGCTTAAGTTTTTTGCCCTTTTGTCATATCTATTGTTTATTTTCCTTTTTTTTTTGTACTGGGGATTGAACTCATGACCTTGTGCTTGCCAAGCAGGCCCTTAGGCCACTGAACTAAACCTACAGCTGTCATATCTATTGTGAACCTTTCTCTCTCTCTCTCTCTCTCTATATATATATATATATATATTGTGTGTGTCTGTGTGTGTCTTTTTAAGACAAGGTCTCACTATGCAGTTCAGGCTGGCTTTGTGTTCACTTTGCAGCCCAGGCTGGTCTCAACTTGCAACAGTCCTCCTGTCTCAGCCTCCTGAGTGCTGGGATTACAGGTGTGTGCCACCACACCTGGCCTGTTGAGAATTTGGGGGGTTACTGGAGATCGAACTCATGACCTCAAGCTTGCCAGACAGGTGCTTGTGCACTGAGCTATGTCTCTAGCCCTCCTTAATTATATTTAAAAAAAGATGAAAGCAGCAGAGAAGATTCAATAAAGATTAGGAAAAATGAGGTGGGCTTTTTTTTGGGGGGGGTACCAGGGATCAAATTCATAACCTAGGACTTGCCAGGCGGGCGCTTAATCCACTGAGCTAAATCCCCAGCCCCGAGGTGGGCTTTTTAAGAAAAGAAAATAGGGCTGGGGGCTGACTTAGTGGTAGAATATGAGTGAGGCACAGGCTTGGATCCCCAACACCACACAGTATATGAGAGAGAGAGAGAGAAAGAGAGAGAGAGAGAGAGAGAGAGAGAGAGAGAGAGAGAGAGAGAGGAGAATGCGCAAAGATGGCGATTGTCTTGTCTCTGGTAGTTTGAGCGCTCGGGATCCTGACCCATTTTGGCCCCTTTCTGGCGTCTGCACACTGCACCTCTCAGAAGCTCCACACCCGGCGGGCAGTGTTGCCTGTTCAGGGCATGCAGCTGCTCCTCACTCTCAGGATTAACTGGCACCCTCACGCACTTACCCCTTCCATATGCACAGACCAGGGTGAGCCTGCGGTGTGCCAGGCACTATGGTGAACTAGCAGATCACAGAAGCTCCTGCCCTCTGGTTCCTGTCATCCCTATGGATGATGAGACCACTGTAGTTCATTTCACTATTCTTTAAAAATTTATTAAAACTGTATTTGTTTTTTGAGGGGCAAGACTGAGCCGAACCCCTGGTAAGTGTGGAGCAAGCATTTTATCCCTGAGCTACGATGCCATCCCTGATTGTAATTACTTTAAAGTATTATGGAAAGTTGGGCATGGTGACTGAGGCAAGAGGATCACAATTTTAGGACAGCCTGGCTGCGTAGTGAGTTCAAAGCCAGCCCGAACTACATAGCAGGATCCAGTCTAACAAAACAAAATTAACAAAGGATTGGGGATTGTATCTCAGTGGTAAAGCACTTGCCTAGCATTCTTGAAGCACTGAGTTGGATCCCCAACACCCCAAAACAAAAATAAATAAAACAGAGAAGGAGTGAGGTGTGAAGGACGGGTTGTATATTCACAGTGGGTAGCCTTGGAAGGCCTCACAGAGAAGGTGGCACTTGGCAAAAGTAGAAAAGAGGATGTGGGTCCACTGGAAGTGCAAATGCCATGGGAAGGTCTGTGTCTCACTTACTTTTCTCTTTGTAGGGGAAAAATGCCCAACACCCAAAGTTAAAGGAGAAAAGGTTTATTTCAGCTCATGGCAGGGCAGGGCAGCAACCGACAAGAGGCAAGCAGCAGCAACACCACAGCCCACACGCAGGGCAGGGCTTCTGTGTAAAGTAAATCCATTCAGCCACACCTAAAGCTATGCTAATACACATACAGTTAATCTCAGTATCACATACCCTAGATCCAGCCAGTTTGGAAAAGCCCCACCTATGAGCACATGAGGTTTGGGGAGATAACTAGATATGAACTGTAACAGCCTGGACCTCTGGAGGAAGCAGGAAGGGAAGAGGCCCTGTAGCTGGAGGAGAGTTTCAGGGAGGAGCTCTGGGAGCACCACAGGACTAGTGAGTGCAGAGCTTCACCTTAGTTTCGCTGTGGGGCTCTCTCAGAGGGCTGAGGATCGGTAGGCTGCCCCTGGCCAGGCAGAGATGGAGACACAGCATAGGGGTGAAGTGAGAGGAAGCCTGGTTCTCCCACACTGGCTTTGCTTCTCTGGTCCAGTGTGGACCTTGACCTGCCAGGCCAGAAAAGTGGTAGTGTGGAGGGCAGGAGGAGGGGGAAGCGGAGGGGGAGAACAGCCAAGCCTCTCTGACCGTGAAGTAGGAAGCTCTCTACCAAGAGCCCCATGTGTAATGGACCCTGATTCTGGAGACTTCCTAGGGCAGTGTCAGCCACCCACCAAGGTTCACAAGTCCCTCCAGACTGCAGCAGTGTAAGATGAGCCCTAGGACACACCTGCTCTCTGGCCCCTGTGACTGGTGACCACAGGGGTGGTAGCTTTTGCTGAGGAGGACCTGTGGACCTGGGACAGGCTCAGAGAGCCCTGCTCTAGCAGGACAACTTTCTCAGGAGGGACAGTGGAGTGAAGAGGGCCCCTGATTCTACAGTCCACCATGGTGTTTGCACACAGCCAGCCAACCAAGGGAGGGCTGTGTTCCTCCCACAGGCTGCTACTTTCTCTACAGCTGCTCACTCCCTGTCTCTAACATGGGGCCCAGGCCTCCAAGAGCTGGGGCCAGAGGTACTGGCCACTTATGGACCGCTCACCTCCCTGAGGGGTGAGGGGTGAGGCTGGTACCTGCTTGTGGGAATATTCCAAGTTGGCTGATGCTATGTCTTGTTCTCAGTGTTCACGCCTGAGGAACCAGGCTGTTATGGTTGCTTCACTGTGTCAACTTGAGAAGTTGAGAATTTAACTAAGAGACACAGCAAGGAGCCAGGATCCTTACTTTGTAAACAACCTCAATCTTGTGCAAGAGGAGGGCACAGAGATTTTGCAAGTGCTACATGGGGTGTGGGGGATGGGGAGGGGTGGCCTGTGCATAATATGGAAGGAGAAGAGGCTTGCTTTCCTCCCTTTTTGCTCTGGCTGCTTTTGTTGGTTGCTGCCTTGAAGTGTTACCCCAGTGCCATGCCACCCTGCCTTGGAGCCAGCTGATTATGGACCAAAACCTCCACAGACCCTGAGCTAAATAAGCTTTTCCTTCCTTCATTTCCGGTGTCACGTATTCTGTCTCAGCAACAAGAGAAAAGTAACCAAGACACGCACTAAGCCTCACATTTGAAAATGCACAGTGGGAAGTCATCTTCTGCCCTGCTGCAGGCAGTTTCCCAGGTCCGAGTCTCTCTCTGGTGCTGATGACTCACCCAGCTGGGAATTCTCTCCTGCTCACCCCCACAGCCTGTGGTCTGCCTGTGTGCTGCTCAGTGCCCACCGGCCCTCAGGACATCACTTCTAAGCCAGGGGCCATTGGTGGGCCTCTGCCATGTGTGCTTTCTTCCTTCAGCAAAGGCCTGAGCTCTTCTCGCCTGTCCCAGGTCCTAAGGCCAGGCCTTTCCCGGTCTGAGTCCATCTGGACCCCTCATGGCCAGACGGACTGCAGCTGTCTAGTTGCATAGGCTGAACCTCCCCTCTCTTCCCAGTGGCCACCATTACCCAAGGCCTGATCTTTTCCTTGCTCTGTCTTGGGGCTTGGGAGGCCAGGCTTTTCCTAGCAGCCACCCTGATGCAGGCCCAGCTCCCAGGTGGCCTCAGTGCTTTCTGTGCTGGGCAGGTAGGGCTGGTTGCTGTCCAGACACGCAGCTGCCATGACTCACCACAGCCTGGGCACCACCTGCTACCTCTTGTGAGGAGCTATGAAATGCACTGGGGTGGGTCCAAGCTGGCAGGAGCCATTCACTCACCTCCCTGCCAGCCCAGGCCTCAGCAACCTTGCCCCAGGTGAACAAAGGACATCGTGAACTAATGCATTAACCTCTAGGCCCATCCACCAGTTGGAACTGTGCCTTTTTCTTCATCAAAATTACAGTCCCACTATGTTCCTGAGAACCAAGGGACATTCCTTCTGAGGGAACGCATCTTCCTTGGTATTCACAACTGGAATTGAACCCAGGGCCTCACACAGACTAGATAAGTGCTCTGTCACTGTATCTCCAGCTCGCTGGACATTTACATCCAGCTGTTTAGACACAAGAACTAAATGTCAGGGAGGAGAAGGAGCTAACCCGGTTCTTGATTGGTATCACAGTGAACTACGCAGGCTGGGAGGGCAGCCAGTGGCAGAGTTCCTGCTTAGCAGGCCTGAGGCCTGGCGTTCACATCCACAAAGAGAGTGCAGACCAGTAACTTACTGGGTCTGTAATAGGGACCTGGAAGCTGGACCTCCAGGTATCCAAAAGCAGTGTGAAGCTTGGTATCTCTGTCTTCATTTCGCATGTCTCCTTTATTACCTTAAAACTTCGGGTCAGATTCCTGTTCAGCTCTGCACATAAGCATATTAATCTCTGTTGGAGAGTCCATTTAAAAACTAGCAACACAAAGTTTATTAGCTCTAAGTTTTCTATTGCCCCCTTTCAAGAGAGAGGACAGCAAAATAAGAGTAAGGCAATTTTCAGGATTTTCACTGACATCCAGTTACCAGCCAGTGTTCACAATGCCCCTTCCAGAACCACTGGAGCAGAACCTTGGTCTGGACTCATTGCCTTAAACCTGCAGCTACGGGAGACCTCCCAGAACAGATCACTTGGTGAAGATACCGCCTGGTGATGAGGTCACTGCCAAAGCAGGAGCAGTCATTACACGGAAACCAGATTACTGCGCCAGCCAGGTGCACGGCTCCCAAAGCCACTTCACAGAACCAGTTCTGAGATAGCCATCAAGCAGACCACAGCCTGACCAAGGGCACACTCTACCCCACCCCCACCCCCGCCAGCTGTGCAAATCCCCAACCTCTGCTTTGTTTTCCTTTCCTATAAAAGGCCCAAATTCCTGTTAGCCCCTTACAAACAAACCAGGCACCTCTTTATCTGTCCTTCCCAGCACGAGGCCTTGACGGTTAAAACTGCTTCCCTGTTCTTCCCCATCGTGGCTCCTTGACTGACATTTTGAGAACAGTGGCTGAGCCTGATCTGATGGGACCTTTCAAGCTGGGCTTTTGCCCTAAAACTCCAGTAACAGATCTATCTCCTCTCACTTCAGCACTGCTTCCGTGGGATGGAGCTGCCTCCTGGGAGTAGAGGATACTACTCCTGTTTCAGAGCGAAGGTTAATGCAGGAGAAGATTACCAATGACCCTGATGGGGCTTCACCTTCATTAAGAATGGGAACAAGCCAGAGAAAGAATCCTGACGAAAGCTGAGATAATTAATGTGGTCAGAGAGAGGCAAGAATCCAAGTAGATTTAGATACAAAAGCGAAGTTAATGGCCTGAGCTAAAATGCTAACGGCAGCGAGTTAGGGGCCCGCCAGCATCACACGAATTTCCAGAGTGGTTCAGTGAATTGGTAGAGCCTGCTGGCTTGCTGCATTGTGTGGAGCTGAATGTACAGGGCACAAACAGCTGACACTGGGTGCTTTCAGCAAGCTGGTTTTAGAAAAGAACATCCTTTTGGAGGGAAGGTGATTGTGGTAGCTGGCTTTCCCAGGCCCCACCGCTGCTGATGTTGTGTTTAAGAGCTGCATTTGAGATCACCAGACTGATTTGTTAATTATACAGGCTGAGACTTTGTCTGACAGAGAAAGTCAATAGGGAAGGGAGGGATTGTTCAGGTGGGAGGAAACAGCAAACAATCCCAATTTTGAGCTCAAAGAAGTTTTGGGAACTGGAGCCAGAGATGAAGGCCTGGAGAGGGAAAGGAGAGTGGCAGAGCTGGGAGAAAACTCCCGCAGCCCCCTGTTTGGGAGACCCGATGGCAACCTGGCCCAAGAAGCAGTATTTCCACAGGTTCCTATCAGTGCACAGACTGCAGCTGCTCTGCCTTGTTCTAGAGGTGCTTTTGAGGAACAGGTTTCCAGAAAAGAGGCTTCTGGACCATGTGACGTGAAGCAGGTGCTGATGGATTGTTCAGTGGACTTGTCGGGGATTTAGCTCAGTGGCATAAGCGCCTGTCTGGCAAAAGCGAGGTTGTGAGTTCAATCCCCCATACCAAAAAACAAAACAAAACAAAAAAAAAAGAAAGAAAGAAAGAAAGAAAGAAAGAAAGAAAACCATGCAACTACCTAGGCATGAGTTAAACCATGATTCTGGTGACCACAGGACCTCTGAGATGCAATCTGCTCATGGGAGTCATTAGAGATTTCTAGCCAGAAATCAGGGACCAGTCCCTGGCCGAGTTCCTGCAGCCCTAGTAGGGAGGCCAGGTAGCAGTGGGAGATGTTTGCTGGGCAGTTTTTACAGCTTTGGGAAGGAAACCACTGTAACCCAGAGGTTGGCTGTAGATTTGGAGGGGTGGATGTAACTAGGTAGCGGGGTCCTCTAGCAGAGGCACTGGCAGCTTCCGTACTGGTTGGGGTTAACCGTTGGTGAAGCTCAGTCGTAAACAGGACCTCAGCAGCTCCAGTGGTAGCTGCAGTGGGATTGAAGATTTCCACACAAAGCCCTCACTGGTCTCACCTGCAGCTCTTAACTGACTAATTTCCCATATCTCCTGCCCTTTCACTTCCTGGCCTTTTTATTAGATTTGGGACATCTTGTAACTCATTTATTTTTTCAATCACAGGTATCTTGGAAAGAATCTTAAAGAACTGAGTGACACTGCAAAAGTAAAATGTCTTCCAGTTCCATATGATCCTATGAACAAGGCTTCTAAACTTCCATATGGAGGGCTGGGGATTTAGCTCAGCGGCATAAGTACCTGCCTTGCAAGCACACAGTTGTGAGTTTGATCCCCGGTACTGAAAAAAAAAACCAAAAACAAACAAACAAAAAAACTTCCATATGGAAAAAAATGAGAATACTATTCATGGTGACCCTGTGCCGGTCCAGGAATAATGTTTATTGATTATGTATGAACATACACTTAAAAATCCATCTCAATAAATACAATTTGGTTTTTTCTGGAGACAGAGTCTCTCTGTAATTCTGGCTGACCTTGAACTATGTATCCTAGGTTGGCTTCAAACTTTTGGCAATCCTCCTGCCTCAGCCTCCTGAGTGCTGGGATTATAGGTGTGCACTACCACGCTCAGCTCAATAAATAGGTTTTAACTGTTTATTTTTGAATTGCTATCAAATTTTTAGTATTTGTATGTGGCTTTGATCACTGGCTCTGATAACTATAATGGCAACTTTGGTGACTTCAATAATACAAGTTAATAATACAAATAATACAAGTTAAATAATACAAGCCAGAGTGACTTCAATAATACAAGTTAAAAGTGTTAAAACTTGAAATTAAAAGTTTAAATTGAGCTGGGTATGTTATGCATCCCTGTAATCTCAGCACTCTGGGAGGCTGATACAGGAGGATCACAAGTTCAAGCCCAGTGTGAGCACTTTAGTAAGACCCTGTCTCTAAATAAAAACTTAGAAACTTAAAACTCTACTTTAGTAGAAAGACCCTCAATTTAATCCCCAGTACAGTTACATACACACACATTCAAAATAAGGCACAAAATGAATTCTGTGCCAGATGTGGTGGCAAATGCCTGTAATCCCAGTACTTGGGAGGCTGAGGCAGAGGATCACTGCGAGTTCGAGGCCAGTGTGGACTATGTTATGAATTCAAGGCCAGCCTGACCTACAAAACAAGACCCTATCTCAACAAAAACAAAACAAGCAAAAAAGAAATGCATGTATATATTGATGGCGAAAGTGGAATAGAACGAGAAGTTCAAAGAGGAAAAGCATTACATAACATTTCAGACCAAAATCTGTCCATATGGTTTCAAAGGACAATAATTAGAAGGGCTGCTTGGAAGGGTAGGGGCAGCGAGTGCCACCAGCCCAGAACAACCACACTTGAAATGCGGCCACATTGTGGGTGCTTTTATCAACCCCTCATTTGGGATAACAGTGTAAACAGAAACACCAAAATGGAATTCTAACAGTCTCTGCCAGGTGTAACAGCTGCAGGAAACCTCGGACTCTCCAAAAATCCTTTGCAACCACTTAAAGCTATGATAAAAAAAAAAATTAAGCATCTACCTCAAAGTGTGCAAAGAGACACACCAGGTTCATGCATCTCTTGGGGGCACATGAACGAGAGTCTGAAGACAGAAGTGAAAAGCAGCTATAGCAAACAAGATGCCTGTTCACGGTGCACTTTGCCTGAGGGACTCTGACCTACTTTCAGCCTCTCACCTTGGGAGAACTGAGAAGAATCGTTTTCTCTCCCCCTTTTCTATTCCAAGCCCCAGCGAACGTGATCACCAGGCTGT
Source organism: Hydrochoerus hydrochaeris (assembly GCA_004027455.1). NCBI lineage: Eukaryota > Metazoa > Chordata > Mammalia > Rodentia > Hydrochaeridae > Hydrochoerus > Hydrochoerus hydrochaeris. Next base: position 72,985 of record PVLA01003886.1, read on the forward strand.
GGAAAGAGCAGGCTGAAGGGCGCAGAGCGTTCGGGGCCCCTGGCTTGCTTTTTGGCCTGGGTGTAGTCAGTGCTTCCTTTCTGGGATGACTGCTGGACTGCAAATCGTTGGATTACAGTTTTCAATGTCCATTTGAAAGGCTCAGTCAGAGCAGGCACGGTGGCCCACCTCTGTGAGCCCGGCACCGAGAGGTGGATGCATGAGGAGGACTGAGTATGAGCCCGGCCTAGGCAACCTAGCAAGACCTTGTCTCAGAGGAAAAACCGGCTGGTGACACAGCTCATGGCGAAGGCCCTCAGTTGGACTCCCAGTGTTGCTAAACAAATAATAGGCACAGGTGGCCCTAAAAAATTATGGTTGTGTGTATTTGTGTGCCCATGTGTACTTGCACGTGCTGGGGATTGAACCTGGGAAAGCTGTATGCCTGGGCTACATTCCCAGCCTTCCTATTTTTTATTTGAATACAGGGACATGTCAAGTTGCTAGAACTGGCTTTGAACTTGTGATCACCCTGCCTCAGCCTACTGAGCAGCTGGAATCACAATCATGCGCCATCATGCCCAGTAGTATGTGCTCTTGAATGTCCCTCCTACTGATAACATTTTTAGACTCTCTGCTATTTTTCAACACCCAAACATTGTATTCTCTATCGCTTCCTGACCTAGGCCTCTCTCGGAGAGGAGTGAATGCAATGGTGGGTGAAACATATGCCTACTTTGAGACCTCAAATCCTACAGATCGCGTGTTCCTTTCTGCCTAGAATTCATCTAAGGCTATTTGTTTAGCTGAGCTGGTGTCACCTGTGGGTTCATCGCTAAACAAACGCTCACTAAGCTTAGATCTGCTGTGTGCACCACACGTGCTGGTGGAGGTGAGTTTTGGCCTTTGAGGAACTCAGTCTGGTGAGGGAGAAATGTGTCTAAGTAACTGCAGAAACACAACTGCAAAGACGGTTAGAAAAGTACTGCAGGGCTGGGGATTTTTTAGCTCAGTGGCTTACGTGCCTGCCTGGCAAGCACAAGGTCATGAGTTCGATTCCCTGGTACAAAAAAAAAAAGTACTGCAGTGAGGGCAGAGGAGGGGTCATCAGCTTTCCTGGCGGGCATAAGGAGCTTCCTAGAGATACTTAAGTTGAGTTTTGAGCAGGCAGGCAGACTGGAGGAGAAAAAGGAAACGCTGCTAGCGCACAGCAAGTCCTGGGAGCTGGGCCTATACCTGGATATGGGTTGTGAGTGTGGAAACTGGAGCTGGGCTAGAAGCCAGGAGATAAGGTAGGCAGGAGGTTAAGCACAGCAGAGTCTGATCTGCTCATTAGCCTGAAACGGGAAAGGAGGAAGGCACCTTCAAGAATTAACCATGGAGAATGGGACCCAGCTACGAGGCTATTTCAAGTCAGTTAGACATCTGTAATCCCAGAATTTTGGGAGGTTGAGGTAGGAGGATCAAGTTTCAAGACCAGTCTGGGATAGTGAGCTGGTGAGCTAGTGAGACCTTGCCTCAAAAAAACAGGGCTGGGGAAGTATTTCAGTGCAAAGGTCCTTGGTTCAACCTTCAGACACACACACACACACACACACACACACACTTATAATGAGGAGATGGACATGTATTGAGAGAATTACAGGAGGGAGAGCAGATTTAGAGGAAAGATACTGGGTTCATTTATAGTTACTGTGAGCCTACATTTGTATCACTGTGAGCCATTACAATGCATGGATCTTGGTCTTCAAATTGCACAAAAGCTTAAAAACCACAAAAGTACACAATGTAACCAAAGTACCAAGCCACCTTAAGCATGGACTCTAGAGCCAACTATTAAACAGAGGCGACCAAGTTTTCTACAGCCTTTTGAGAAGCATAAGGGATGGCAAGTCCTTGAACAGTAAGTAAGCATAAGAAAGTACTTGTGTTTTAAAATCTGATTGAAGGGTCAGCATGCATTGAAAAGGAAAAAGGAAAGTCTTCAAATCTAGGCCTGCAACACTGACCATCTGAAAACACACATTAAAAACAAACAAAACTGGGGCTGGAGATTTAGCTCAGCAGCATAAGTGCCTGCCTTGCAAGCATGAGGTCTTGAGTTTGATCCCTAGCACCGATTTAAAAAAAACAACAACTTTGTTGTATCAAAAACAAACAAAACCATCCAGAATTGCTCATGACTGAAATCCCATGCTTGGGAGGCTGAAGCAGGATATCAGGTTTGAGCCAGCCTGAGTAATCTAGGGAGACTGTCTCAAAATAAAGTTAAAGGGAAAAAATATAATAAAAGAGGCGGGGATGCATCTCAGTGGTAGAGTTCAATCCCCAATCTTGCAAAAACCACAGACAAAAGCCTTGATTAAATATTGATAAAATTATTTTTATAGTTAGGCAGATTACATTTCTATTTTCAAGGAACTGAATATGGGGGCCTGTTCTTACTCTTCTTGGAATAGTGCTGGGTCACATTTAAGTATATGTATGTTTTAATGTATGTCTGTATGCATGTGTGGGCTGGGCAGTGAACCCAGGGAGTGTTGAACTATATCCTCAGCCTTTTTATTTTAAGGCAGGGCCTGGGCTTACCACCATGCCAGGCTGTAGAGTCACTTTTTAAAATTTTTTTTTTCTTTTTTGGTACCGGGGATTGAACTCACAACCCTGTACTTGCCAGGCAGGCACGCTGCTGAGCTAAATCCCCGGCCCCTGTAAAGTCACTTTTGAATCCAAAATCAGCATATAAGAATTTGTTTTCTTCCTTTTTCCTCTTCCTCTTCTTGTTTTTGATGAGTCCAAGACAGATGTGACTTAACCACACATCTTGAGTAAACTAATGCAATTTTAACACATCCTTCCAGATACAAATCCAGCAACACCATACTGCTGAGAGAAAGCTAATACTATTCTGATCCACATTAATATTCAATAATGGTTTTACTGGTCACCTTTTTATGCGAGACTAAATAAAAGAGAAAGGAGTTATAGCTTCCGCGCTACACTCCAATCCTAGCAGAGGTGCATGCAAACCCTTCTCCACTCCTAGGCACCAGCAGGGACCTCAACCCCTTGAAGGCCCAACAGCTGTTGGTCATTTATGGGAAAGTTGCAACACTAAACACTCAGCAGATTGGCAGCTAATTTCCTGCTGGTGTTTACACATTTCCTAGCAACAGGAAGACTGCATGGTTTGTTTTCCTATGAGACAAGCCCTGGAAAAAAAGGCAAGAAGTCAGCGAGAGACCCATCTGAGTTTACAGGACCCAGACGCTGTCTTCCTGGAAAATCCTGCCTGGATACTCGGCAGCAATGGCTAGAGACTGCTTCCTTCCCACAGCCAACCCTCTCTACACTAGTGTGACGTTAGAACTGACTAGCCCCTTCCCTACAGTTTTGGGCTTCTGTTGCAGATAGGGACTGACTAGCTCTGGCCAAGTGTCTGTGCAAAATTGGTGCCCGTCGTTCTCCAGCTGGCATGATTCATTGCCAGTGTCCTTCATTATTTTTCCATGCTGCATCGACCTGGGAGGCTTGAGTTGCAGAGTGTGGTCCTAAAATGGAAGCCTCGCTACTTGGCTCAGGGAAGGGGAAATACGTTTTGTGGTTCTGTAAGACTTTGTCCCTTGCAGTAATTAACTTTGAGCACCTTGGCTAAATAAATAATGCAACTGCCCCTTTGACCTCTCCATATGGAACTCCCTCCCTGGATGTCTTCCTTTGCGACTACTTCCCTCTCTTTGTAATTCATCATTCTTCACCACCAGACTTGTGTTCAACACTCTTCACTTTCAGATGAAAATTTTCAGCATAAAATGATTTACCTGGTTCTAGAGGTGTTCAGTTTTTGTCCTTAATAGCACAACTCCTAAATTCACATGTCTGACTTGGAGCACTTGTCTTCTGACCCCATGATATTATGTGGAATGTGGGGCTTCACAGAATTCCTGTATGAAGTCCTGTTAAAATAAATGTACAAAGTAGATTTCTCCTTTAAACCAACATGTTTTTAAAGTTGCAACATTCAGGGATTTTATTATCAATCGTTTATTTAACTAATATCCTGGTAGCTACAAAATAGGAAAAGAGAAATATGACGAGTTTGTATTCTGGAATCAGTGATATATTGGTGACTGGCTAAGGAGAAAAGCTCTGTTGGTTTGTTTGTTTTTTCCCCTTCCCACCACAATTTATCTCAAGCTACCATGTTACTAAATGTAGAGCTGCAAATTTTACATATTTACCTAGTTAGCAGTTCTGGGGACCCACCCCAGGGCCTTTATAGTAACCTACATACCCAGCCCTTCTTTTTTTTTTTTGTACTGGGGATCGAACTCACGACAGCACGCTTGCAACGCGAGTACTTATGCTGCTGAACTAAATCCCCAGCCCCGTACCGGCCCTTTTTTGCGACCAGGTGTTACTGAGTTGCCCAAGCCACTGTTCTCCCGTCTCAGCCTTCCAGACTGTGGAACTGCAAGTGTGGGCCACCACATCTGGTGCTTTGTTTCCTTCCTTATCAGCTTGTTAAAACTTCATGTATAGTATATGGAGACGAAAGAGCTCTAGGGTATCTAGCTCTAGATTTTACCAGCAGCAAAATTTTCTCTATTAGGCTCAATATTTGCCTGGGTGACAATGAATATCTGAATATGACATAAAAGCCTCTGGCATTCACTCAATAAAATTAATGTACGGTATTTTCCTTCCTGATGTGTAATTATAAATACAGCACATTCTTCCTCTAAGGGTAGAAATCAAAGATACACATCCTTTAAAAAGACATTAAAATCTATTTATGCTACAAGGGCTGATCATCAGCCTTAAAAATCTCTCAGCATCTACTGAGTCAGCACCACTTCTTCAAGCTGTTCGTGAAGTTACTGGCAGCACCACACATGGGACTTTTCAGACTTGTGACAGGATGAAGAGCAGTGTTTCCTGGCTTTCTACCAGGGACCAGGACACAGCCCCATGCATTTTCCACCCTTGGGACTCCTACAAGCTCTGAAAACAGTACCTCACTCCCCGAGTCGTTACATCCTCCCCATGTCGGCTTTACATGCCTCCTGCATTTTCTCACATCTCTCTCTCCTCTTCCACTTAAGGTCACTTACTATTTTTTGTTCTATCTTCTTGACAGCGATGCAAGGATTTTAGATCAGTAAAACTTGGTGCTGGATAGGGAACATCACTGTTGGGATTCCTTCTCAATCTATGTTCTACATTTTACCTTTGGTAAGGAATTGTTATGACTGAAAGCTCTGAGTCCAGAAACCTCCAGCGCTTACCTCCTGCGCTCATGGAATTTCTGCTAAGGAAATGGTGCTCTGCTGGTTGCAATTACTCAAGTGGCTTTGTTACCATTCCTCCAAGCTAGTTTACTCATTTCCCAGTAAAACCTCACTCATCTTTCTAGGTACAATTGAGACATGATGTTTCCTCCTGTTCCATTAGTAAGTACCTCATATATTTCAATACTCCCTCCTGCATGTGTGAAATGTCGCCTCTGAATTCCTAGGAGACAAAACAGTGCCTTGCACAGATTCAGTAAATATTAACTGCTAACGAATATAATTAATCTGTATTACTTTTTGTGTAGAACTTGCGCTTTCGCACATAGGCCAAAAAAATAAGCCAGGTGTGATGGTGCATACTTGTAGTTACAAGCTACTGGGACAATGAGGAGGAACGAAGATTAATTACTTGATTCCAGAAATTGAGGGCAGCCTGGGTAACAGCAAGACCCAGCCCAGAGGAATAAAACCAGATCCTCCTCCAATCATGTAACATTCAAAGTAGCAATAACTTAGACATTCTTCATCACTTTGCAGGAAGCAGGGCAGTCAATATTAAAAATTGCTGGATTTACTTTCATTTTTCTTGGTTGCACACACAGTAGTAAAACATTCAATGGAATCATATTAGCACAGGGCAAATCAGTTTTGCAATTAATAAAAATATTTACTTAGCAACTGTTAAGAGCAGTTTCTAAAAATACCTACCTCTTCCCTCTTCTAAATATCTAATGCAGCACTTTATCACCAAGATTTGTGCTACTGTCCACTGGCAAACATAACTAAATGGCTGGATGCCTAAAATCCATAGCAATTGTCTCCAACAGTTACTCTATTTTCCTTCTCTGTGTTTGCAGCTTTGCAGACTTAATATGGTAATGTTGAGGAAAGGATACATTTTTGTATGGAAGATATTTTGCTCCACAAAAGACAGGCTATAAAAGTACTGTGTTTTAAGCCTTGGGAATTTCATTTCAGTTGTAGGCTGCTTGAAGCCCAGCTCAAGAAGGCATGCTTTGGGTTTGATTCCTAGCCTTATCCCCAAAGAAGTACTACACTGTAAACAAGAATCATGTCAGTAAGCACATTGGTATATTAGAACAATCCATATAAATCTGGGTGCACAGAAATGGTTTTCCTGTGCAGAAATGTTTTGAGCAAATATAACTTGATCAAGTATGGTTTTACTTTGCAGAGTGCAAATCGTATTGTTTTCCTGATCACTATATATAATGTAATTCTTGTTTGTTGGTATTTTTCAGACAGGGTTTCACCATGCAGTTCAGGCTGACCTCAAACTCAGTGATCCTCCTGCCTCAGCCTCCTGAGTGCCAGGATTATAGTCATGCACCACCACACTTTAATTTAATTTCCGTCAATAGTTTAAAGCTGACTTTAAAAAATAAATTTCAATTTTCTGGTGAGACTGTTAAATAGTAACTGGTTTACAATTTTCTTTTCACTATCAATACTCAAATGAGGTATTGGTGGTAACCAGTGAGTTACCTGATGAATGCGATAAAGAAATTGCTCTTAATGATGTCACTAGGCTATTTAAAAAAAAAAAAAAAAGCAGTGATAAGTACTGCTTGGCCTGGGTTTTGGTCTTGACTGGGGAACCCGAGTTTCTTTCAACTGATCTGCAAGACAGAAGAGAATGAGCTCTCCCATTTGGTTCTCTCCCAGACCCTAGATCTGCTGTGGCTGCAAAGTGCTTTATTTTAGTGTGTGAGGAAAAAGTAATGACTCCTTAGGAACAGCAAGCTTCAATTCCCCCAGTGCAACCTTGGAAACATACACAATTACTTCCATAGCATACACAAAACAATGTCACAACTCCTTCAACTCCTAAAGCCAGCCCCGCTTTCACTAGTGGTCCTCACATTCTTGCCTCAGATTATTTGAACTGGTATATCCCTCACCTCCAAATCCCAACCTTGCCACACAGCAGTTTTGCATATGGCTAACTCATTTTCCATTTGGTAAATTAAGTAATTCAAGAGGCTGAAGCAGGAGGATTGCTGAGTTTAAGGCCAGCTTGGGCTACAAAGTGAGTTCAAGGCCAGCCTGAACTGCATTAAAAAAAAAAAAAAAAGCACTAGAAAGGAACAACTAAGTCACTTCAAACCTACTGACATCTACTTAACGTGCTCTTTACTTCTGGGTGTAAGGACAGAGAGGACTGACTGGCCCAGCTGTGTAAAATGCCCACAAATTTAGGAATGTACTCACTTGTATATTACACAGTTTAATTGGGTTTGTGTCGTTAGTCACAACTGTCCTACACTCGTGTTTATACCTGCACTACACTGCATTTACAGCACATGCTAGTAAATACCACCTAGTTACATCACTAACCTGTAGCTGCATATCAAAACTATTAATAACTTCTAACAACAGGAACTGCAATGAAATCTGAACTGAGTCTTCGACAGGGTTGGTGATGTAGTTCAGTGGGATACTATGCATGGGCTCAATATCACTGCCAACACCCACTCTGTTACCTAAGGGAAACTTACCTATTCTGTCATGCCTTGCTATACACGTGTAAGACAAGACAGATCCTACTTTATGCAAACCTGAGCATCAGGCTAACACACGGAAAACGAAGCACTTCAAAAGCACCTGCCATATAGCATCCAACTTGCAGCAGCTTCTATTACCATTACTGTTTCCAAGGGTGATGAAGAGCATGGCTATTTTAAGCACAGGAAAGCTAGCAGCAGTCAGGTTAGGTCCTCACTCACCAACTGTACCAAGGTGCCCGCCCCCCAAGTTTCACTTTCTTCAAACATTTCTTTCAGAAGTAACAGTAGCTCTCTGGTTTGAAGATCAAGCTGATATAAACTAGTTGTCCTTGTACTACCCCTTTACTAGCGGGTCTTCAAGAGGCGTTCTCAGAATCGTGGACATTTATTCAATGAGCTGTCATGTCGCCTTCATGACTTTGGTAATGGTGACTCATAGATTTGACCACTCTGAACACTTCAAGTGGATTCTTTTGGCGGGAATCCACTGTATTTTGTGATCTCATTTCTGGCACAATAGGATGCTTGAGGACCATTCTGTATGAAGTCAGATACTTCTCCAGCTGCCACACTTCTCATTACATAACTTGCTCAGCTTTCCTCACCAGACATTACCAGGACTTCAAAGGGTGTCACTTCAGAAAGCAAACCACTTTACTTGATTAAATACAAAATGCACAGCCTTCTATCAAGAACTGGTTTATTGCCACCTCTGGCTGATTCAAAAGCATACTAAAACAAAAACAAGCCCCAAACCAAACACTTCTGAGGCCGTTTTTGAGTTAGGGTCTTGCTAAGCAGCCCTCCTGCCTCAGCTTCCCAAGTGCACACCATCACACCCACCTATTCCTGGCTCATTCGACAGGACAGAATGGGTCATGAATATAACTCAGGTTTCATTCCCAGCCCCCACCCCTGCTAAGGCAGCACAACTGGAATAAATTTTTATGTGCGTAACACTCTGCTACTACTTTATGCAGATCCCGTCACATCTTGGTCCTGATTGTGGTTTAAAAACTGGCAAACAAAATACTGCTACTGCCCAACTGTCCTGGACTCATTGGAAAAAAGCTGCTCTTAGTAGTATTTTTCTTAGAATTCTGTAGCTCATTCTACTCAACAACTGTTAACAAACTTTGCTCCTTAGAAACAGGATCCTGCTGTTTTTGCCCAAGTAGCTGGGACTACAAGTGTATCATCACAACAGGCTAGACAGTCTTTCTCTGCAACCTTTAGGGAAAACTAGCTGGCTTTAGTTCTAAAATTCTTCGTATTTATTGTAATATGGAATTAAGCTTCTAATTATTGCAGTAATCTCTACTTGAAACATTCAACACTGCTAGTACTCCAAGGACTAGTAGATGTGAGAAAATCACTTAATAAAAACTTTGTTGATGGGAAATCACAGTAAAGCAAACCTCCAAATATCCTTTTGTAGGCCTGAAGTCTGTAGGCACAACCATGTGGGAGGAGATAACCAGTCTCTCCCTTCATATATATTTTTTATTTTCTTCTTATACCTTCCCAAAACAGACATTCAACAGTAGTTAGAAGGGCCATCTCCCAACATTTAGAAAAACTGCACCCCTCAATGGGTGAACAAAGTAAAGAGTAGTAACCTAGAGTTCAGCCAAGTAAGCCACTGCAGAGCCTTAAGTGGTGAGGTCTTCCAATTTCAGAGTGATGTGTCTTCAACTTGTGTCATTTTTGTGGAAAAACATAATTTAATTTTGGTGAAATGAGATTCATCTCCCGACAGGATTAATAACAGCATTCACTGAATTTCACAATCTTCTTTTGTGAACTGTGCAGAAAATGAATGGTAGCTAGAAGATCAATGGGATTCCAGCTCCAGCTGCAGATGGAATAACAATATACCAGGACAAAAACACCTATATTTTGATTTACAAAGCTAACAGCAGGTTTAAATCTGCAACTTAATTACAGACCAACTACACCACAACCTTTTCAAATGGCAAAAATACAAAAAAGTGTTACAAAAATATTTCAGAAAAAGTGCATAGTCTAAGTGCATAGTAAATAAAAGCACTGAAAAATATCTTGCTAGAGGGAGTTCAGCTTGGAAAAGTTATTATTACCAAAGCTAAACAGTTTTATTTTACACAAACTATACTCAAAAATAGCTTTATGACACTGATTTCTGGCTAAAAGTATCAAAGGGTTTATTAGTCAAGGAAAAAAAACACCGTAACTGACAAGAGTGGTTAGAAAAGAAAACATAAGCCGCCTACCCCAAAAGTTCAGACTAAGACTTCTTCCGTATCATACCAATATACTCATTAATGGCAGAATGTGGCAAACATGGAATTAATTATTGCTAAAGTAGTTGTAAAATTAAAAAAGGGAAAAAAAGTCTTTAAAACCCCCCCAAATCAACTCTAATACAATCTGACCAAACATGTCAACTTAGTTTCAAGGTTATTTTAACAAGTAAAACACCTACATGTACACAATAAGCTCCTGGTGGCATTTTCACACTATCTTTAATTTATCCTGACATGCTATAAATGAATAAATTACACTACTTAAAGAATTACTACAATAAGTCTTCCTTTCTCTGTTAGAGAAAGAGTGAGTAAATAAGACTGAGAAGCTCACACGCACACACAGGTAACTTACAGAAGCGGTGAGGGTAGAGGAATAAAGAATCACTTGAACTTCACACAGCAAGACACTCAGAGGAGTCAAGTGCTTATAGTCATTTCATAAGTATTTTATAGAAAAACATTTTGCAGTCAAACCCTTTAATGCTTTCATCCTTATTCAAAATCAGCCCAGCTGTTAAGTCAGTGGCAGCAAGAATTACAATGTCAAGTTCTGGCAGAGGCAGGATTAGTACTGTGCCTGCAAGTCATACAAAAAAGAAAGAAAGAAGAAAAAAAAAAAAAAAGAGAATGCCTTTTTCTTTCAGACCAAAAGGGGTAAAAAAAACTTTAAATAAAAAGAGAATTTTTATTTAACACTAAATCTTTAAACAACTTGGAGTGTCATGTAACAACAAATGGCTTGAAGTAGTCTATCAAAAAATTGGGGAGATTTTTATTTCATTGAGTCAGCAAGGCATTTTTTTTTTTGTTTTTGTTTTTTAAAAATCTCATTTCCTTACAGAAAGTTTTTAGTTTTTAATGAACTTGTAAACAAAAAAGCTCCCATTTCAAAATAAAAACAAAATCCCAGATCATATAGATGTTTACAGTGATTACATATCTAAGCAACATACATACATGTTCAGTTGTAAGATGTTAACTAAACTTGTGACAAATACGGTTTTTTTTTTAATACCAAGAACATTATAGAGTTAATGCAGAGTCCTAAGGATAATCTAGTAGTCACTAAAGTTTTCATTAAGTCTTCGCTTTAGATGTTGTTGTTTCTAGCACAGGTAAGCAGGCAGTCTTTCATATGCTCAAACACTGGAATCTTTGGTTGCTACCATTATCAGCTGGCTTGCAAACAAGAAGCCAACCATTTAAAGAATGTTTTAAGTGAACAACTTGCAAACCCCAGGGATGGAAAAACCCTAAGAATGCACAATTGTGAGCATTTACAACCATCACAACTGTGGCTGAAGACTGTTCATGCCATTCTTCTGAAATGAGATCTCAAAGCAGGATATTTCAAAATAAAAGGCTTTAACAAAAAATTGGCATATGCACAATTTCTCCACCAATTTGTGTGTGTGTGTGTGTGTGTGTGTGTGAACCATTTAGTTAACTTTTCCACTTGAAAAAATGCAATAAAAAACCGGACACCATGTTTCACTATCTCAGTTAATATTCACAATTACAGCGGCTACAACTCCAGACAAAGCGTCAGTGACACTGCCCAGAGCCAGTTTATACTGAAATTAAGTTCTTTACACCAAGTAAATGGTTGTCCACAACCACTGGCTAGTGTACATATGAACTAAAATTTCTAGATTTGGGGAGAAACAAATGCTGCTCCGATCATCTGGTCTGCTTCTTCTGTTCTTCAATTCATGCTTAGAAGCCTGTTTAAAAAAAATCAAAACAGAGAACAGAATGTTAAATTCCAAGTTAAAAATTCTTAAAAAAAAAAAAAAAATCACATCCCAAAACAGGGAAACTGGGTAGAACTGATATAACATAGCAGCTCATGACATTTTATCTACTTGAGAATCACTAGGTTTAGCTTTCTACAACAAAAAGTAATCAATCTATAACTTTTTAAAAAGACTTTCTGATTTAGATGGCCCTAGAAAGAATGGTATACAATGAATTAAAACCTTAGTATACAAGTCTCAAGAACAACCTGCAATTCAAACGAGTATGTTCAGTTTACTTCTTTACTACCTAGAACATATTATGCTTTCAAAAATTTGGTCATAGTTGGGCATCGTGGCATCCCAGCACTTGGGGGGCTGAGGCAGAAGATTACTTCAAGTTTGAGACTAGCCTAGGCTACATGAGTGAGTTCAAGGCCAGCGTGCATTACATAGTAACACTCTGTCTCCAAATCAAACATATGTCCAAGCAATGACAAATGAACTGCTCTAACAATTAGAGAATATAGTTTCAATCATATTATAAGCATAAACTTTTTTATTGTCCTTGTTTAGTACTGGAGATTTGAACTCAGGGGCTCTTTTCTATTTTGAAATAGGGTTTCAGGCTGGCCTCAACCTCTGCATGCTGGTCTATAGGCATGTGCCAACCTGCCTAGCTATGAAAAAATGTAATTTTTAAACAGAAACCTTAAACAGAGCTTTACATTTTACTTCTACCTACTGACACACACAAAAAAGTTCTGTCGCTGATGCAAACAATGTAAACAAACAATTGATGCTTTTTGGGTTTTATTTCTCAAGTCCTTGCATGTAGTACATACTTCTCTCTTCCCCTACCAGCAGACCCTAGGACTTCTTCATAAAGGTAGGTCTGAATACAAGAAGTTTGCAGGTTATAAAGAGCTGCAGGTTTTATCTTTGGTTTTAGGGAAAGAGGAATGAAATATGCCTCTTAACCTGAAGATCCTTTATGTACCTTCTCCTCTCACACAACAGGTACTCTGAGACACTGCAATGCCCCTCTAACTCTTCTTTCAAAACCTCTTCTTGATAGCTTATGTTAACAGCTCTAATGTCTTTTAACACCAATCATGTTTCCCACACCACTGTTCCTTTTCTGAAATATTTGTTAGATAATTTCCTTTGGGCTTTGGGTGGGACACACAAAATACCCATCGTTTACTTATTGCAAGTATGATTTGGGTGTTTTTGAAAATACTACCAAACATTTATACACTGTTAACTTTTTCAATTTAAGAGTAGAAATTATCATCCTCACTTATTTTGACTAAACACATTGTACTAGGCCTTATGGACAAAGATATTAAGGGCTTTTCTTTTTTCTTTCCATAGTGCTGGACTAAACAGTAGGTACAGAACAGATACTGTTGGTCTGAATATTAAATTCACAGGAAGCAACTGTGAAAGATGGAAAATAAAACTTCTGAGAATGAATTTCACCACTGGAACTATTGTATCTTTGATGTACATTATTAAATCAGATGAACAAAGTGATCTCTTGTTTGTTTATGACAGGGTCTTGCTATGTGGCTTAAACTTCTTGAACTCTCAATCTTTTGCCTCAGCTTCCTGACTGCTGGGAGTACAAATGTGGACCACTATTCCTGGTCCTAAAATAAACTAAAAACAAACAATGGAAATAGAACAAAACCAAGCCTCAGGTAAAGTAACTAAATTCAACTTTCCAAGTTAAGAAACTATGGGTTAGCCAAGTAGAAATGGCCCTTTTATTAGGATTTGGTTTCAAGTTTTGTAATTATTCTTAAATATGATAAAAATAAACATTCTCACAACTAATAAAAAGTGGTGGGTTTTTTTTTTATCATAGTTTATGCAATCACATTGCACTGAATATTTGTCACATTCAATATTCCCAAATGATTTCCAAGTAGAAAACTCTTGACCACCAACAAACAAAAAAGGAAACCTTTTACACTGTCTAGGAAATTATTTTGATTTAAATACTGGGAAGGCTCTAGGTAAGAATTTGATCTGTTCTGAATCAGTAGGTCAACCAGTGATTACAATTCTTTAAGAGACTGGCCAAAGGCTGGCCTAACAGTATTCTGGTCAGAGTACAGCAGCAGTCAAATCCAGATTGAACTCTTCAGACGAGCCATGAAGGAACATTCCACCCAGGACCAACAAGCTTTCTTCAGGGAATTGTCCGCAAAGATCCTGAAGTGGGTAAAATCTCAAAAGAAAGATCCAGCAGGTATCCAACATTCAGTTTTCAAGTACTAATAAACATTCTGTGCTTTAGTCTTTTATTTTTGTCTTGCAGTCTGGATGACATCTCCTGGCTCCCAAAATTCAAGGACGTGTCTTCACTGTAACATCTTAAAATGAGGGATGAAACCTTTTATTCCTAAAATAGAGGGGAAAAGAAAGTTAAAACACAGTTGGAGGACTAACGTGATGACTTAGGAGTTAATAGCTGCATTTAAGCTTCTTTAGAATTAAACCTTAAAATGGGAAGACTATTATTTTTATGTAACAAGAATATTCTGTCCCTCAATCTATCTGAAATCTAAAAACTGAAGTACTAACTGAAGTACTTATGAATTCATTTCAAGTATGATTGATTTTAAAAATACAACCAGAAACTATTTTAATGGAATATTTATTTATGGGGTAGTTGTCTTTTTTTCCCCCCTACTTTTCTGAGACAGGATTTTACTATATAGCTCAGGTTGGCCTCAAATTTCTAGTGATCAGCCTCAGCCTCCCAAGTGCTGGGATTATAGGTGCGTGCCACCATACCAGGCAGGCTGTAGCCATCTTACAAATCTTTAACAGGTTTTCACTATACAAATCTCACTTCTATTAACTAACTTTACCTATATGCTTTTGGCTGCACAGAATTAAGCTCAGAGAATTTTGAATCAGACTGGTCGTATATATAGTTTAAAAACAAAACAAAAACTACAGAAATTCCTCCCTGTAGAAAACAGAAGTATGAAACTGGAAAAATCTCTTTATGAGTAAAAAAGACAACTGACAATTTAAGTACAGCAGATGTGTATCATTCTAACTTGCATCAGCAGACTAGTGATCTGGATTCTCTGTCTTCCCTACTACAGAATTATTTCTCAAGTAGATTTCTGAGGTCACTGAGTTTTAAAATACCTGTTACAACTGAATCCATCTTCCATTGGTAGATGCTCTGCATTATACACCACTGAAACACAGCAATGCTGATGTTGTTGAGGTCTTCTGAAAGTTGCAGTTGTCATCCAGATAATCTGACGTGTTGAAAAATGTGATAGGTCCAGCTCTATGTCACCACAAACCAACTCTCACACACTCATCTTCATTTTCCTGTTGAGTTAACTTAATTCTTTCCTCCCCAGCTTTACTGTTCACAATGAAAAAGGCTGACAAAAATTCAAGGTTTCAATGAGGAGATGAAGTTGACTGGTACTTCTCTGGAATGAATGTATTCAGCAGATCATCTTCAGGTATTTCAAGGTCTTCCCCTGTTATTTACGTTATGTTGCTAAGTGAACAGCCATGTTCCTGGCAGTAATTGGTGAAGTCAGAAAAAGTTAAGCCAGATATGAATAGCAGGTAAAGCCCAGTACATACTAAAAGGTAATTTAAGGAAGACCATGGACATGGTGGGTTAATGTGATGGGAAAATATTTCTAATCTTTAAATGCTAACAATTTTGACATCTACTTATTACGATAAAGCTATGCTTATTGTCTATGCTTGGTATATTAAGCAAACAAGTTAAGAAGGAAAGAGAATACAATTACATAAGGGTTCATCTTTGACTTCACTACCTTTGTAATTTCCCCTCATTTCTGCCCACAGGTAAAGAAATGATCAACTAACTTATCTAGTGATAATGGTTACTTTTTTCCTCTTTTTTTTTGAGATACAATCTTTTTTTTTTGGCACCAGGATTGAACTCATGACCTCACACTCGCCTGGCAGGCACTTATGCCACTGAGCTAAATCCCTGGCCCTTGAGATACAGTCTCACAATTCTTCAATTTATAGCCTCAACTTCCCAAAAATCTGGGATTACAGATATCCATGTCACCAAGCTTGGCATTTACTGGATTTTAAATGTCCTAAAACTATTTCCTTTACCTGTACTTACTATTTACATGTGTTAAAAAGTGTTTCTCTGATAATCATACATTGCTGAAGAAATAGGATTTCATGTAGTTAAAATGCATCTATTAGCGTGTTGGGTGTGAATTTAGTTTTTCTCTTGAATGAGACTAAAAAAAATTATCTGTGGCACATTAGCACTGAAAAACTAGTACAGATAACGAGCACTTGGAGAAAAGCCTTGTTTTCTTGGTCTTTTGATGGGCTTTGGAATGTAGTATTTGAAAAGTACTAAAGAAAAGTAATCAGGGCAGCAATCTATTATATAAGTCTATGTTACCTAAATAAACTGAACTTTAGTCTTTGGACATTTCAGAATGAATTGCCAGAACAACTTACTATAATTTTCCATGGCAGAAACATTAGATACAAGTATTTAAAAAATAACCATATAGAATACATTGGTGAATATCAGTATTTGGAGAATTTTCCCAAGAACAAGTATTCCCACAATATTTATGTATTTATGAAGATTCATTTATGAAACTGAATTCACTGAAATGCAAGTCTTTTAAAAAAAGCTATTACATCTAAGAAGGCAACTTCTAAAATTTTTAAGTAGGAAATTCTAATATTGTGTTCTATCATTACTGAAGAGTTCTTGAGTTCTTCCTTAAATAAAAAAAGCCTAATGTAGTGGGCCCAAGAGACTATGCTTTTTACATACCTCTACAAATTACAGATTTAAATGAAAAATAAGCTAGATAATGTGCTGGGGGTAAAGGTTTGGGGGCACACTTACTCGATGTCACCCTCAGGCCTGCTATATTTTCATGAGTTTATATATAAGGGACTTGAATAGGACTTGATTAGGTACTAAATTCTATACAGGAAATAATAATACAGATGTTTTCAAGAAGTTAAAAGAGTAAAAAATAATTCTGCTACTTATATTCTATGGAGTGGCTTATTAGCAAGCAATATTTTGCTTGGGGTCAATATTATCTAGGATTTCCCACCCTACCCCACCCCTGCCTTCCTGAAACAGGGTCTTTATTGCCCAGGCTGGCCTTGAAATTCTGGGCTCAAGTGATTATACTGCCTCAGAATCCCAGGTGGCTGGGACTACAGGGCCACATACCCAGCCTTAGAAATTTATTTTGGAAAGTAGTCAATATGTGATTATTTATTGAGACATGTGATTCTTCAGAATTTTATGAGTTCATTTAATAATTTGTATTTCTATTGTGTTCGGTGTGATGCTATAAAATGCTTGTAAGATTTTAAATTATGTTTATGAAAAATAGCTGCAATACAAAATAACCTTCAAACATAACTACAATTTTTCTTTTTACAAAAAACATACTAACTTAGTGATCCAACTTCTTATCTTTTTAAAACCTGGATAAAGCCAGGTATGGTGGTGCATACCTACAATCTCAGTACTTTGGAAGCTCAGACAGAAAGACTGGTACAAGTTGAGGCCAGCAGACAGCCTGAACTATATGGCAAGACCTGGTCTCAAAAAACAAATTAAAAAAGGCCTGGATAAAGTAAGACAAAACTGTTTGTTTATTAAGCGATACACAATGAACAACAAAACTAGCTCAAAATAAGACAGTTCTTTCTGAAGGGTGCTGAATGCCTGAAGTAAAATGTTCTAGGTCAGATGAGATTTTAATCTAATTTTATAGTTTTAAAAACTGCAACTCATATAATCCTATCATCCCAGCAGCAAGCTTTAGGTAAAATTAACTTCATTTTGTGAGAAAAAGCAAATATCCTATACATACTAAGTATAAGAAGTCCTTGGCTTGGAAAGTATATTTGGTCTTAACTAAACAGTAGAACCATTCCTCAATGACATTAAATCTTCAGTTCTGAATCTTTCCCAAATACAGAAAGATGGTATGGAAGCACTTCAAACTTCATCTCTAATGAAGGAGACGCTGGGCTGAGATAACATCACTTATACAGTACTTCCTGAAAAGTATCCTGAGATTAGAATCTATTCTTAAATTACAAAAAGTATTTAAATATAACCCTAAAGATATGGATCAACAATTAATCTATGAAGACTAAATTCAGATTAGAGAAGTCAATCAGATTACAAAATTAGAAAAAACAATCCCCCCCAAAAACAAATCCTCACCTCCCTACCACATGCAGAATATAGGCAGGTGTTGGGAAGTAAGCCCCAGAAAGAAGAAAAGAAAATAAAAACATGAAAACAAAGAGTTGAACTGAACAGCAGTGGTTAAGAAACTGAGCTGTATCCTAACAGTCTTCCTCCACAGAAGCAGAGAGTACCAAAGAAAGACAGAAAGAAAGTAGATGAGCAGTTTAATGGCATTTCCCCCAGTTATCTTCAATCTGAGAGGCAGGCCTAACTGCACACTTAACTTCACATTAAACACCAACCAACAGCTGGATACCTGCAGTATTTTAAAATTAAGAACTGTTACAGTTGACCAGTAAATAAGAGAGGTTTACTTTTGTGATTAGGAAAGACATATGTACTTTGCAGTTATTTGAACATTTAGGAGTACATGAGATAACTCTTTAACTGAGAAGATAGGACACACTTCAGGGCAATGCCAAAGTCATCCCTCTTGAAATTAGAACATATTCACAATTTCCCCTTTTAAATGCTAAACTATTAACATGCAAAAACTTCTTAACACTGTTAGTCTGAAAGAAAGTCAAAATACCATGGCAAATCAGATTCATTATTAAAAATCAACAAGTGTTAGGTCTAGGATTTTGGATTGATTGATAAAAATACCATATTCCCAACACCAAATGTTTATTTTGGAAAAGGGTTAATGAATGAGTAAAAAAGATGCAGTTGTTAAAAATGACCCAAAATCCCAAGAGAAATGATATAATAATATACACATATATGTATATACAAATACATATACATATATATATATGAACAAGGACATTTGGGTTTAAAGTTAGTAGTCAAATTTTCCAAGGACGTCTTCTTTTTTTTTTTTTAAACACAGAGCCAAATTTTTATGCCTTTTAAAACCATCTCCTTGATCTAACACTGTTATAAATAAATGAATTACCCAATTTTGTATTCAATTTTTTTCCCTGTAACGTCACTTGGTTCTTGGCTACTAACCTTTCATGTTACTCTTGGTTTTGTCAGTTTGCTTGCCTGTGGGGGTTTGGGCCTGCTGACCCTGCCCACTGGAAGAGGCTGCCTGCTGTGCTGCTTTCTGCTTTAACATTGTCCAATCAAACGTGTAGTCATATTGGTGATTCAAAGTCCTGGAAAATATAAAATTACATGTTATTTCTGCTCCCAACCGAGGCATACACATTGTAGACTCTGAAAAACTACAGGTCAATCCTTTAATTTTATCAAGTAACCTAATGACATCAAGGGCATTTCTTTAGAATATCAATATTTCTTCATCCAAAGATTTTTCTCCCTACAAATAATTTTAACTCTTTTTTTAAAAATGACACGTCTGAGGGAAAGTCATTTGGGTGATACCATTTTTAGTCTTGCTACATTAGATAAAAATAATAAATCCTCTTTCAAACAGATTTGTTTATTTCTTCAAAAGGGCAAGAGAGTAAGCAGGAATGAAAAGGCAACACTAGGTCAAGCACTCAGCCATGATATTTGTAATGGAAGGTTAATTATTGAGAAGCCAAAAGAGCATCTAAGGAACTGAAGCATGTGAGTGAGATGTGTGCATTGGTGCCCTGGAAGGAAGACTCTGATGGGTTTAAAGATTTATCTCAATTCCCACTTTCTTCTAACTCAGAGCGTGAGCTACATGTATGCCAAAGGAACGCCAATTTGGGACTGTCTCCTCCACAGATTTCATGGCTATCTGGTATTTTAATTGCTTTTTAATTTTGTACTGCATAGGGTTCTATATTAAAGCTAGAGTTCCAAGAGGATACTGGGGGCCATTTGTGGTTTCTTTTGTTTTCGGAGACAGGGTCTCATCATGTAGTCCTGGTTGGCTTCAAATTTACTATGTAGCTCAGCCTAGCCTCAAACTTGAAGCTATCCTCCTGGCTAGGCCTTTCAAGTGCTGGAATTACAGGTATGTGCCACCTTACCCATCTTGCTAGTAGGTAATGTAAACCACAATTACTTTGGAAAAATAAAACTACATTGATTCACCTGTTTCTTTGATTCACACTGGTTAAGACTTTTACTATTGTTCACTAATTATCTGAATATGTAAGTTAAATGGAGTTAACCTATTTTCCTTGCTAAAGTTTACAGGCTTAAAAATCTTAAAAACTGACCTGAAAAGGATGCGAAATAGCTGCCTCAGGTACATGTAATCTGGGGCTTCCTCAAAGCGCAGCCCCCGGCAATAGTTTAAGTACATAGCAAATTCTGCAGGAAACCCCTAGAAGTTTAAGAGTTACAAAAGAGCAAAATCTTTATATAAAATAGGAAAATTAAAGGAAATATAGTAGTAATATGTCCCCCAAATAATTCACACATTCTGCTTGTGGATTTATCATCTTATCAGTGTCTAAAAAAATCTTAAAGATTTTTGTTTGCCTTTTTGAGACAGGATCTCACTCTACAGTTTAGGTTGGCCTTGAAGTCACTATGTAGCCCAGTCTGGCCTCAAACTCACAGCGATCCTCCTGCCTTGGCCTCCCAAGTACTGAGATTATAGGCACATGCCACCCTCTACCTCTAGCCTTTGAATATTTTTAAGGCTCTTCTTATCTGTCACCAAGAGGATTATGCCACCAGCAATGTAAAACATTAAATTCCTATTTCCTCTCTCTGAGTAAATACAAATGTGGAGGGAGCAAGTTACATAGGTGGCAATCTCTTCCCTCAACCTCATGATGAGAAACTTCTTATAGCCAGGAGTCAAGGCAGGACAGAATGGTTGTACCTGCAACATTTTATACTTCTGTAGTCAGGTTTAATGGTTACTTCTGTAATCAGGTTTAATGGTTACAAAGTACTCATGTTATTTTTGCTGTTGTTGAGTGAAGACCCAAAACTAAAGCAGTAAATATACCACATACTTTTATTTTAGTGTCAGGTATGCAATTACAGTCACATGGCCTTATTTCAATGAAAGAGAACATAGTTATTCATGAGGGTACAAATACTAACTCATTCTAACTTATCTGTCTTTTTATAGAGTTTGAAACTTCAGAGAAACAAGCCTGATTCATACTGTTGTCTACATTTCTCTATTGTTGGAGAATTTCTATTTCTGGACTGGTCTGCTTTGTCTGCCCCTTCTCTCTATTCATGTACCAACTGCTAACATCTTCTCCTTTCTAACATCAGTTTATGTTGAAAGGAGACCATTTCTTAATTTTTCTCATAGATCAAAAAGGCTCTATCAGAAAAGTTTGTCAGCCTTGTTAATTTTCCTCCACTGTTTTTATTAATTAAAGCTCGAAGTAGAGACATCAAAAACTTATTTAACAAGTGATTCATATGTTTAAGCCACTGCCAAAGATATTTAGAATAACCAAAATGTAAACTTAAAAATAAACACCTATGTAATAAGTCCTGGTTTGCTAAGTAAAAACAAAACAAAACAAAACAAAAAAACAAAAAACTTTTTTGTTTTTGTATTCCTAAATGATACTAGTCAAACACATTTACCTTACATAAAACTTCAACAGGAGTGGACATCTTCTTTTCACTAATCTTTTCATATTTTTGTTTTTTTGTTGCAGCCTATAAAAATAATCAACAAGATATACTACTGAGAAAAATCTTAATAAAAAATTTAGTCCAATAAATATACACTAGACAAGGTTTAAGACCTGAAATTTAAGTAATCATAGGTGAGAAAAAATTCATACTGGATAAAGCTATCCATAAAAATTGAGCACTTTGACTATTTTGGATACTCAACAGATATAGGTATCTTTATTCTTTAATGGACCAATAAAAAAGATAAGACAGTCATTAAATTCTATGTCATTATTATCACTGAACAAATAAAACGTTAAGAGTAATTGTACAAATAACCACCACTACTAAATGAACAGGTTTTACCCTATACCTTTTCAACATAATGGTTATACATGAGAATGAGAGCCCTTTCTTAGCTGGTATCAACTTTCATGTAGATAAAGTTAGTGATTACCAATGGGTACCACTTTACTGTCTTAAAAGAAATTAATCTTTAATTAGCTAAATTCTTACTGAAATGATCAGACTTTTCAAATACAAGGCAAAAATAAATTCAATTCAGTCTCAGAAAAATTACAGATCTGGAAGGGACATAAAGGCCATCTTCCCAATATTATTATTTTTTGTCTTTTTGAGATTGGGTTTTGCTTTTGCTATGCAGTTAAGGCTGGCCTTGAACTTATTGAGATCCTCTTGCGCCAGCTTCCTGAGTGCTGGGATTATAGGCATGCACAACCACACCCAGTTCCAATGTATTCTTTTTTCTTGTTTTTGGTATTGGGATTGAACTCACGACCTTGTGCTTGCCAGGCAGGCACTTATGCTGCTGAGCAATCCCCAGCCCCCAATGTATTTTTTTTTTTTTTTTTGTGATGAGGCTTTGTCATGTTGCCTGTGCTGGCCTCAAACACCTGGGCTCAAGTGATCTTCCCCATTAGCCTCCTTGGTGCAGAGATTACTGGTGTGTGTGTCACCAGATCCAGCTTAATATGCTTTTAAAAATTTATTTATTTGTTTATTTTGGTACCAGGGATCGAGCTCATGATCTCACATTTGCCAGGCAGGCACTTATGCTGTTGAGTTAAATCTGTGGCCCTATATTTTCTGAAAAACAAAACTCCAGTAATTTGGATCTGATTACCTTGAGTCCTTGCCATGGCAGGCTGGTTCTATTAAAATACATCAAAACATATCCTAATGATTCCATGTCATCTCGACGACTAGAAAAGAAAATGTAATTTTATAAACAGGAACTGTAATGGGTAACATGAAAAAAAGCCAAATATTATATACGGGAAAAATTTTCCCTAACAAAGACAGATATGATGCCACGTGCAATATGGTACCTAGTTTACAATGTAAAGTTCACAACAGATAACCTCTGAACAAATTTTTCTCACAAATCTAAAATTTTAGGAGCATAGTAAAAGAAAAAAAAAAAAAAAGGCTGGAGATTGAACCCAGGGGTCTTATGCATGCAAGGCAAGAGCACTACCAGTAAGCCCTAAATGTATTTTAAAAAAACAAGAGAGATTAAGCTAAACAACTCTAAACAAGGTTAATGAAAACATAAAACTATGTAGCAAGACATTTTAGGAATGCTGAAATCACATTTTAAAGCTAATTAAACATCTACATGAATGCATATACACATAAACACATACTCAGATAAATACACATATTTGTTTGTGGTGCTGGTAATCAGACTCCCACGCCTTGCCTATGCTAGGCAAGTGTTCTACCACTGAGCTACATTAAGCTATAAATACATATTTAAAGACAGGTTAATATTTTAGCACATAAAATCTTAGATAAACCTAAAATATTCACATTTTTAAACTGGAAATTATCAACCCAAAAGCATATGATTTGTTATTATTTCTGGGGGGTGGGGATGGAAGGCTGGGTTGAGACAGGGTCTTGCTACGCAGTCTCAAACTTGTGGCACTCCTGCCTCAGCCTCCAGTATATTGGGATTGCAGGTGTGTGCTACCACTCCTGGCTATTATTTCTATCTTTTGTGGAAAAAAAATTAATAAAGAAATGTAAAAATAGTATCAATGCTTTTAACTTTCCACCATGCAGTATTTTATCAAGATACAAATTTGGCAAAGAAAACAAATGACCTCATATAATTGCCATCTCTGCAAAGGCCAAAAGCAGCAGGTAAAACAATAAGCATCTTTTAAGTTCTCAGTCAAGAGATACACTCTTAGACAGTCTAAAAAACCAATTAAAATATTTCAAAAACCCATTAATAGCTTTTGCTATAGATGTGATAGACATTCAATTTTCAGACTCACCTCTGCTCAATACCAAGATGTGCATTGATGCTAGCGTATCGGGCAGTGCCAGTGAGGTTTTTATCTTCTCTGTATGGTATGTGTTGCCTTGTCCTGTTGTCTCTGTACTTTTTGGCCAAACCAAAATCAATAAGGAATAACTTTAAAAGAGAAACAAAGAGACATTAGGCTTTCAATCTTACTCAAACTGTTTCTTATTCATAAAATGCAGTATGTTCTATGCATTCAAATGTATCAAAATAAAGTATCAATAGTTAACACACAACCCCTTAGTAATTACTAGTTTTCTTCAACAAACCAAATTAAAAAACAAAGCAGAATAAAAAAACCTACTTAAGTCTAGTAGTTTATCCTTGTAATATGCACAATCTCACCAGTTTCAGGTCAGGAGCTTGTGTTTATGAAGTAGGTACAGAAATGTACACACATTTGATGGCAGAGCTGTCAGCTGTGCTGCCTGCCATAACGAAATCTGACAGATAATTACTACTGGTAAACAAGCTTCATGTTTCAAAATCTAGACATAAGCTATCTGGAACTCTTCCCTTCTACAAAGGCCACTCTTCAATATGCCAACACAAGGCTCATTATCTAAAATAAGACAACCCTGAAAGTCTGATGGACAATAAGACCAAGGTTTTTTTTTTTTTAATTACCAAAAATATGACTATTACAAAGAAGTTATGTGTCATTCCACTATTGTGCAATGACATTATGTAATCTCAGAAAATAGAACGTCAATTTTAAAAAATCTATCTAAAAAAGCACACACCAAGATGTGCTTACTGAAAACAAAATTTGTTGTTTTAGAATGTTTAGTTTTACATCTATACTGTACAGGCAAAGAGCATCCTCATTTTTTTTTTTTTTTTCCTGGTACTGGGGATCAAACTCATGACCTCACGTTTGCCAGGCAGACACTTATGCCTCTGAGCTAAATTCCCAGGCCTCATTTATAATACAGAACAAACTTTCTAAGTAATTCAATCTTATTCTCTAGAATTAAAAAGTCTTTTAAAAGAAAAAAACCCCTACTTCTGATAAAAAAGAAATTAAAAAATGTGAATTTACCTACCATTAAAAGCAAAATAATTTCAAATTAGGGTGTTTATCATGTCACTTATTACAATATGCTATAATTAAGACTTATCTGCAAGAATTATCAAGCTGGATAGGTCTATGTACCCTCTTTATCGTACATAACCCTAGACTACTGGTCTTGTTGGATTATGCCTACATTTTAAAATTCTTTTTATTAGGTTATTGGGTCTCTTTCCTACAGTGTGTAATCTGTAATGTCCTGGGCAACTTGTTTATCTACTTGACACAAACTTCAAGTTTGTGTCAAAAATAGATATAGCAAAATTTAGGTTAAAAAATCTGACCAAGAACCTCCTTTAGGAAGATGAGTAATATTTATTTCAGCCAGGCACTTTAAACTACTGTCAGTTATACTCTGGACTGTAAAGACACTACCAATTGAATCCGTTACCATGTGAACAATGAGATCCTCGTTTTCACTTGCTCTACTATTTTTAAAAAAGGACAATTAGTAAAGTACAATTGTAAGATGAAAAGCTAAGTAATAAGAATAAACTCTTTAACCAATCAAGTCATTCTAGGGAATACGGAAAAGTCAATGGTATGAAACACTAAGAAGTAAAAATAAAGCTTATGTTTTAATACTGAAGCTCATTCAATATTCAACCGAGCGAAATACACTCTTGGTAAGCAAACAGAAATTACAATTAAGTTCTGCAGGTTCATAATGAAAACAGAAGCCCGGTGTAGTGGTGTACACCTGTGATTCACTTAGCACTTTTATGGCTGAGACAGGAGGATTGCCAGGCCAGCCTGACTGTGAACTACATAGGCAAAAAGACCCTGTATCAAAAAACCTTAAGAAGGAGTGGAACAGAAAAAAACATGTCCTTATTAACTATATATGAGGGGTGTGCATGGAAAGTCAGTAATCAGTACATGCAATTTTGTCTTCGGGAGATTGTCCCTTTAGTACAAAAAAAAAAAAAAAAAGAAGAGAAAAAGGGACCATTATAATGTAATTAGTCAAATGATTTCATTGAAGCCTATGTCTACATTCCCTATCTCCATTTACAACTTAATAATCAGATACTGACAGTCTCACAGCCAGACTGCTTTATAGAAATTCAGTATTCACTAGAGTTCCTTCCTCCCACAAGGCTAACGGGAAATTATATTTAAAAAGACACTTCCTCAAAGCCTAAAAAATACAGAAATACTAAAGCATCTCAATCTTTAAAAACTAAAAAGCAAATAAATTCAATTTTAAATTTTCTATTATAAAAACAGTCAGGAAAAGAAATTTCATCAATAAAGAAAGGTAACCAATGTTTAGCAAACAACTGAAAGAAAAACTACTCAAGATTAAAAAGTCTCTTGGTAGAGCATTACCTTTGGTTATCTCGGCAAGCTTTTTTAGTAGTTCTTTATAGATTTTCAACTGACAGCCAATATAAACATCTAATAAAAGTGTTTACATGAAACCATGTGATATGAAAGATACAAACAACTGTGAATATATGTACAGCCAGTATCAAATATGCGTAAGACAACATATTTATATATAGGCTTGCAAATGCAAAGACAGGCAAATTTCTTTGGTGGACCACCTTGCTTTTCTGTGGATTTTTACTAGTATTTCAAGATTTAGTCTGTTTTAAAAACATGCAGCCTACCTATTTATTGAAAGGATGAGGAAATGAGTTAATATTTGATAAACTGGGGCCATTTTCCCTTTTTTTTTTTTTTTTTGTCTTTCTGAGACAGGGTCTCACTATGCAGTTCAGGCTGACCGTGGGCTCATTTTGTAGCCCAGGCTGGTCTTGAACTTGCAACGATCAGCCTGCCTCAGCCTCCCGAGTGCTGGGATTACAGGAGTGTGCCACCATAGCCAGCTAGGGGCCATTTTCTTTAGAAATACTACCTCTATTTTTAGCTTTTAATTTTTGGGGCAATTTTTCTCCTACCTAGGATTTACATATTTCTGCCCTTTCAAAAGCTTTTACAAGATCACTTTACCTCACAACCTAACTAACCTGTATGTACAGGACATTAATGTAGCTCCACATGTAAACTAAAAAAATTAATAAATGAAAGGATAAGAAAAAAATGAAGCTCCACAGTTTACTGAAAAACAATCATTTATTCAAAAGCATCAAAATGTATGTACTCAAATTTTATTTATTTTCCTTCATCTCTTTTAAATTCATACAAATATCAGGCACATGACTCCAGTACTCTGGAGGCTGAGGCAAAAAGACAGCAAGTTTAAGCCCAGTTGGGAAACTTAGTAAGACTCTGCCTGAAAATTTTAAAATACAATAAAAATAAGGGTTAGGGATGTAGCTCAACATGAAGGCTCTGGGTTCAATCCCTAGTACCACAAAAACAATCATGCAAGAGGAGCGAGGAGAAGCAGGCATGGTGGTGCACGCCTGCAATCCCAGTATTTCAGAGGCTTGAGTTTGAGGGCAGCCTATACTACATAGTGAGACCCTGTCTCAAAAAAATAAAACAAAAAATGAAATCTATAAAAAAGCCTGAAGCCAGTCTTGTATTTTCTTTAATTAGAAGTAAATTCCTGCAATGATTTTTGGCCTGCCAAAATCTGAATCAGATTATGTATTCAGTTATATTCCATATTACTAATGATATACTACCTTTTATTTTGGTAAGTGCTTAGTAAGTATTATATTAACATTTTTAGTTCCAGAGCATGTAATGCTCTTTTTTAAGTATCCATTTGGTGGAAGCTGAGGATTTACATAGACTGAAAAATCTGTGACCTATACTTACCTGAAATTTATTACAGGAGAGAAATAAGGAAGAATAAATTCATTTTATAGTATTAATGCAACTGAATTTTTAGAGTAAGTTCAACAACTCCAAATGAATTTTAAGTACTAGTCTTTCTCAAGCTTACTACTACATAAAGATTTAATACTAGACAACACAGTATTTTCCACATATGGATGTTAAGAGATCTAAAAGACAATATCCTTTTTTTTTTAGGTTTTCTCTAAAATTCTCAAGTTTTAAGCAAAAGCCACAAAGGAGTATCTTAGTAATGTTATGTTTGCCAAGTATGTCTGAATAATGCCAACATAAGAGATGCTTGAGCAAGATCTACATTCTCCAGAATTAAAACAAAGTAAAAATAATCAAAATAAAGCAATAAAAAAGAAAAGCACATGAATTTGGGATTGAGGTTGGAATAGGAGACAGTTTCAGACCTGGTTTAATCCTGAGAAAGATGGGTCCTGAGAAGTACTAACAGTCATGCTTCTTTTCCTCTTCCCCACTGGAGATTCTAAACACTAAACAGACAATAGAGGGTGGCAGTGCATCAAACAGTATTGCTTACATTGCAACAATGGCCGGCGCAGACAGGCAACACCGAGGCATTAGAGAAAGAATAGGGTAGCCAAATGCCATCCTTCTTCCACCAAGCACTGTAGCTTCTCAGTTTTCCAAATGAGAATCACATGCTTAAGAACATTTGAATTCTGGAGAATACTGGGGTTTTTAATGCCACTATATTGTGTCACTGCCGGAAATAGGGATAGCAATGGTGACATTTGGCTCTTGAATTTTTAAATCAAAAATGGGGAATTTAGATCTATAATCTTTGGCACACAATCTGCCCTTTCCCCAAAAAAGATTGTATAGGGGGAAAAAAATCTTCAGTAAGGAAGAGGTAGAAGGCATTTAGTCACCTTAATATTTATTTTCAAAAGCATGCAGGGCTGATTACTTGAAGAGATGAGCAAATTCACTTAAGATTGGAGTGGCCACTCCTAAGTATCAAATTCAGAACAATTTTCCAAGAAAAAAATTTAAAAACTGATCTCAAAAGACCCTCCCAATTTTCCCCCATAAATAGAAAACTACTAGAACAAGCTGACCAAAGGATCCAGTCTCATTCAACTGGCATTTTTCAAACTACGATACAGAAAACACTAAAAACCAACTAACATAAACAGAACACTAACCTAAGATTTTCAAAAGCAACATTTATTACTTAGATCTTAGGTGAAACACTTC
Organism: Hydrochoerus hydrochaeris; assembly: GCA_004027455.1. Classification (NCBI taxonomy): domain Eukaryota; kingdom Metazoa; phylum Chordata; class Mammalia; order Rodentia; family Hydrochaeridae; genus Hydrochoerus; species Hydrochoerus hydrochaeris. The sequence continues at coordinate 101,973 of PVLA01003886.1, forward strand.
ACTTCTACCCTGAGGTATCTCAGAAACTAACAATAAGCAGCTCCACAAAATGTTTAATCAGCAAGGAGGACACAACCTACAAGCTTTCACCACCCAGCTACTTGGATTTCCCAACACAACTATGGGATTCACAAGAATCTTAAAGGAGGATAAAAACCAAACCAAAATAAGCCCCCAAATTATTTAGGCCATCATTTAAATTTAAAGGCAAAAAACCATGTACTGCACTGTCAACATGCAGACAGGTACCCTATCTATGGGAATACTGGGTCCTTAGGAGTAAGAAGATGTGTAGGAGGGGGCTAGAAAATGGCTAAAAGAAGAGTTATAGTGACAAAATTGTCCAAAAAATGAAATCAGTAATTTTTTCAATTAAACTCCAGGTTTTATAAGAACAATTAAGAACCTGGATGTTTCAAAGTGAGAAGCTACTTAGTAATTTTTAAAAAATGCAATTTGGAAATGATAAGTTAATATGTAGACTGAAACACTTTTCATTAATAAAAGCTCAGTAAAAATTTGAATTCCTAAAACTTGGTCAGACCAACATTAACATCTCACACATTACAAATAACACCAATTCTAATGGTAATGGCTCCAAGTTGGCATTCATACAGGCAAACAAAGGTAAACATTTATAGCTGGATCTAAAAACACCAAACATTCCCTGAAACAGTTTAATAAAACAAATGTGAATCTTCCTTTCAAAAACAAAACAAAACGAAACGAAACGAAACAAAACAAAACAAAACAAAACAAAAAAGCCACAAAAACAAAAAGCCCCCAAGTTGTCCTGAAGTTGAGAATTTCTATCAAATCATTAGATCATAACATGCTTAGGGCATTGCCAATGCTGCCTGTCTGCTCGAGCTCAACAGTGAATGGATAAAGAAAGCAGTTCACTCAGTAACACTAATCATTGCGGAAAAAAATTCAACACAATTAGTTTCTATCTGCAATCATGCGTCACTAAACACAACCCAACCACCCTGTAGCTGGACCATCCTGAGAGACCCCAATTGCACTAGTTTTGCTGCATGGATGTTCATTTCTCTTGTCCACATTTTTCTTTAAGACAGCTGAAGGGACTCACCCGACTTGGCACACAAGAAACTCAACTAGTTTTGAAGCAGGCCTCAAAAGTTATCCTTTTAAATACACAAATCCAAGGACTGAGGAATTCTCAGTATCAACCATGCTCAGTCAGCAAATGTTAACTCCATGGTGACAGATGGGTCAGTGGTTGCCACACTGGCACAAGCACATGTATTACAAAAACCCACGCTTTAGAGCCCAAGTTAAAATCTGCTTTTTTTAGCATACAGGAGGAAAAGTATATATGGAGGTTTTCACTATTCAAGTGAATAAAAAATAGATACAAATTTTCCACAGTTAAATACAGACGATTACAGTTTATTATAAAGCCCTTGGAATTTTAAATATTTCCATATAGATAACTAATGTTGGTTGGGTAAGTTGGAAAGAATATATTTCAAGTTACTAAGTTAATAGAGTTAGCCGATTATCCTTCTAGCACAATCTTTTAAAGCAATTATCAATAGCAGATTCAATTTACTACGGCTTTTTAAGATTCAAAAGTTTACCAAAGCAACTCTTGTCAGTATTTCCCTCTTTCATGCAAAGAGCATTTGACTAACCTTATTACAGTGACGCCCAATACCCATTAGGAAGTTATCTGGCTTAATGTCTCTGTGTATAAAATTCTTTGTATGCACATATTCAATTCTACTGATCATCTGAAAAAAAAAAAGAGGAAGATAAATGAGTTAAGTGATAAAAACCAACGTATTTCTTCTCCAAGTACTACCACAGCTTATTTAGAATTCACAGCGATAGCAATAAACAATATTAAATGCAAAGAACAAAAATTCTCCACTTATTTCTAGTTTGCTGGCTATCTAAGCATCAAGTATGATAAAAAATTAGTGAGAGCCAGAGATATGGCTCAGCAGCACAGCACCTGCTGGGCAAGCCCAAGGTCCTTAGTTCACTTCCCCATACAAAACCAAATACACAAATCCTAGTGAACCACAATTTTGAAGATTTTATTATAGTAAAAGACATTGCTATCAATCCTCCTCAAAATATTTTCTCCTTTTTTTTGAGCACTTATTCCTGCCATTTTCTGAAGCAGTTCTAGCATTTAGTTCTCATGAGTGTCTTCAGGTATTCTCAAGTCTGCCTCAATATAATCAACAATTACCATTCATGGTCCCTTTGATTCTGGGGAACAGCCAGAAGTTGCAGTGCCATACATTTTTAAAAGTCATTTTCCATTTGATGGTATCTGGCAGCGGCACTCACCATATTTTTTGATCGTATCTCATAAAGGAACCAAAAACACTTTCAGAACTGCTTCAGAGAGGGCAGGAACAACATAGCATGTCTGAAGTGAGAGGACATAGTCTGAGGGAGATTAATGACAATGTGTCTTTTACTGTAGTGAATTTTTTTTTTTTTTTTTGGTGCCGGGAATCGAACTCACGACCTCGAGTTTGCCAAGCAGGCACTTAAGCCGCTGAGCTAAACTCCCAGCCCCTGCAGTGAAGTTTTTTAAAAATCTAAATACTATATATTTCTATCAAACCTCACAAAAAGCCTTTGAATTATTTTCCCAGTATTAATGGTTAAAAAGAGGTCTGATCTGACAGAAAACTTTGCTTTTGACATTCAAATTGTAAATAAAAGTAATATATTTGGAATCATTTTTCCCCTACACTCAATGATGCTATCAACATTTTTATGTGTTCTTAGCTACTAGTGTTTTTACTGCTATTGATATAAATCTAATAAAATCATAGGGGTTGAAGTGTATACATACCTTTCATTTTGGTAGCTAACATTCAACATTCACTGACTGACTGGTACCGGGACTCAAATTCATGATCTCACAGTTGCCAGTCAGGCACTGTGCCACTGAGCTATATCCCCCACTGCCCTTCCTTTCAATTTGTAGGAGCTCTCTGCATACAACAATCTTTTTTATCTACTATATTAATAGATTTTACTTTTAAAATATATCTTCTAGCTACTTATAGAAACTTGCATGCAATAGAAGTCTTGACTTTTTATATTACCAAACATGTCTCTTCTATGATACTAACAAGTTACATTTTAAAAGGAATCCCAAATCTACAGACTATTAACACTATTTTTCTACCCATATGCTCTTGTTCTTCTCAGTAGTACATTTTTCCCACTCCCCTAAGAGGTCTTATTACCTTGGATATACAGATTTTAAATCATATTCTATCTTGACATCTTTCTGAAGCAAAACTGCTCATCTCTGCCTTAAACTATATATCCTCAAAGCAGCAAGTTTATACCATTTTAGTGTAGCAACTTTACAGAGAATGCAACAAAATATTTAGATCACTTAATATGTATACTTGTCTTTGCTAGGCAATATCCATCTTTCTGTCTGTCTTTTTGAGACAGGGTCTCACTATGCAGTTTAGGACTGTCCTAAGCTCACTTTGTAGCCCCAGCTGGTCTCAAATTTGCAAAAATCCTCCTGCATCCGCCTCCCAAGTGCTGAGATTACAAGTGTGCATCACCACACCTGGCTATATCCACCATTCTTGGGATTGTTAAATCACTGGGAAAAGGTAAACTAAAATTGCAAGGCTGAGGAAAGATGACTGTTAAGTTTGAGGTTAGTCTGGGCAATTTAGTAAGAACCAGTCTCTTTTTAAAAATGATTAAAAAAAAAAAAAAAGGGCTAGGGATGTAGCTGAGTGTTAGTTAGCTTGCCTAGCACTTGCCAAGGTCCTGGATTCAATTCTCAGTATCAAATACACAAACATGAGAAGGAAAAAGTCAATTCAACAACTAATGACACAACACAGACTTCTAGCGTTAGCTAATGTCTATTGAACAAGACTTTAACTGGCTTAAAACAAAAGCTTTCTTGCAATCCCCCTCCAGAAATTACATTCTTCCTCATGTTACCAGTGTACTCAATACACGCTTCACAGAACCTCAAATAATTTATTTTTCCATTTTTCTGTCCAAGAGGAAAGGAATTTCTTAGCCTGTGTCCCCCAGTAGTTAAGCACAGTGGTAGATCCTCATAAATGTTCACTATATAAATACTTATTAACTGGACCTGCAACAAATAAGCTGTCAATCTTTTATTAAGATTTACTCAAATGTTAGTTAAAACACACTGAAAAGGCTTCATTAACTTTATAAAACTTGAGTTTACAATACATTTCACAAATGAACATCTCAATTTGCTACTACTATTTGTTTAAGCTACACAGTAGTTTTTGTATTTTAAGAAAGCTTGGGAAATCAGGTGATAAAAATAGGAAATGAGCACTTTCTAATGTTCTGAATTTATAAACTTTCTAAAATTCTACCGCAAATGCCAGTTGTTTATCATCACTTTGCTTCATGACAACTAATCTATATTTAAGAAACGTTAGGTAGGTGGCACAGCACCAGCCTGGCAATCGCAATGTCCCGAGTTCAAGTCCCAGTTTAAAAGTGGGGAGGGAGCCCTGAGGATTTATCTCAGCAGTAAAAGCACCTGTCTGGCAAGTATGAGGTTGTGAGTTCGATCCCCGGTACAAAAAAAAAAACAACCAAAAAACCATTATCTCAAGAAACATCTACTTAATGAAACAAATTTTTTCTTAAATCACTACTTTTGTGTCTTCCTTTGCTCAAAAATACAGTACAGCTTTTATAAGGATCCAACTAATAATAACCAGAGAAAACATTTGTAAAGGTAGTACGGTGGTACACTTGAATGACCACATGTGGTAACAGTGGGGTACCAAATCCCTATGCTTTTCCTAAAAAGTTAAACAGTGACCTAAGGATCACAACACTCTAATTCATGAAAGGCCACAGTAGCATTTTCAGTTTTTCTTTTTGCCAGAATTTCACATACCTGATCAGCTAACATAAGTACAGTTTTCATTGTGAACCTTCTTGAACAGAAATTGAAGAGGTCTTCAAGACTGGGTCCCAGAAGATCCATGACTAGCACATTATAGTCTTTTTCCTGGCCATACCACCTAACAAAATAAAAGAGAAAGAGGAAGAAGGGTTATAATAAAAACCTAATTATCATTTAATATCATGAATTTTTTAAAAACTACATTCTTAAAACTCCAAGATGAAGATGGTTTTTCTTCTCTGGTTAGGTTTTATTTAGGATAACTTCTCTATTCAGGAGATGAATCCACCAGTTAATTACATTGCCCAATACAAAATAGGAGTAGTTAAGACTTCAAGTGACCCGGACATCCTAAAAAGATATACATGGCTGACCTAACTCTCCTTACCAGAGCAGCTCATTTCTGTACTCATCTGCCATTGAGTCCTCTGACCTTAGGCAAATTGCTTAATTCACCCAGATCATTCTCTAACTGAAGAAATGAGTACTTCAGCAGTCACTCCAAAATGTTTCAGAACGTAAATTTCTTTGACCATACTCCTGGTTCCCCTTCCCACCAAACTATACTTAATGATTATTATTTTTAAAGAGTTACATTTTTATACCAAGCAACTAGTATTAACTAAATAGATGACACTTATTTGCTTTTTGACAAGAATCATATTTTAATTACCCAAGTGCTACATTATTATGGATAAATATAATGCATCACCAATATCTTAAGAATTACTAGTGTTAATTTCATTTGCCCCAAGGACTAGGAATCACACACAGTTAAGTAATCTCAAATTTTGATGTTTATGAATGGCAGAAGCTGCCCAGTACAATGTTGTATACCTATAATCCCAATTACTTGGGAGACAGGCAGGAGAGTAAGTTGGAGGCTCGTCTGGCAACTTAGCAAGGTTCTGTCTTAAAAAGTACAAGAGACTGTAAAACTTAAACCTGACTTCATCAATTCCAGAAACAGACCTGGTACCAAGACTTAGTATAGTTAAAAGTTTGTTTTTTTAAGTATCCAAAACAAAGGGCTTTTTAAAATCTCATGGATTAATTCACTGTTATGTATTTTTTGAGATTTTGCTCTAACATGCTGTTTTACTAACATTATTGATTCCAAGAAAATCAAGATAAAAACAGTATGAGAATTTACTATTTTAATAATTTCGTTTTTGTAGAAAATGCAGTTAGCTACATATGTGACATTCTGGTATCTTTTTTTAAAACATTGCCATCTACGCCTTTTCTTTAAAACTGACGACGTGGCTTTATTTGTAAAGAAAGTACCTGCCTAGCATGCATGAAGCCTTAGAACCACAAAAAAACCTGCACCAAACCAGATCAAAAAACAATCTGTTCTAACACATAGTTTTGGACACCCATAACCATTATCCGTTGATGGCATCTAGTAGAACTGCAGGAAGTTCAATCATGGTACCTGAGATAAGAAATAAAAATAAGCTTGTAATTCAGCCCTATCTCTTGAATCTAATGTTGAAAGTAAAAGATCCTAGCTAGGGATTTAGCTCAGTAGCTTAAGTGCCTGCCTGGCAAGTGTGAGGTGTTAAGTTTGATTCCAGGTTACCCCGCTGCAAAAAAAAAAAAAAAAATCCTAAAGGGCATAAGCTTAGAAACTTCACATTCATTCTTGTCACTTTTGCTTCGTCCATTTTCTCTGGTTTGTTGTGTTACTTGGCATTGGATTCAGGGCCTTGCTCAAAAATTTTTTTTCAGAGGGAATCTAAATTGCTTAGCTTGGCCTCAAATGTGCCTGTAGCTGGAATTACATAGGCATGTGCCACTGCAGTAGGCCACTTCAACCATTCTTGTGAACTACTTTGCCAGACAGACATTAGACATGGAAAAATGCCACTTCAACACATAGAACACAACTTAAGTTTTCCTTTCCTTTTTGCTTTACTTAACTGAAGCCACAAATCTGTGATGAGAGTTGTCAGTAACATCTATAAATGACCAACATTTATGTATATATGCTTTGAGATAGTCTTACCAAATAGCTGACCTTGAATTCATAATCATTTTACCGCAACCTGCTGGGTGCTGGAATTACAGGTGTGTGTCATTTTGCCCAGCCTGAGTTACAGCAGATTTTAAATATGAATTTAATTTAATACACGTTTTCTAGAAAATAACAAATTCATAAAGTGCAAAAAAAAAAAAAAAAAAGAGGAAGGCAGAAAAATCAACCAGGCTGAAAGGAAAGCATAAGTCAAGTCTCACAAAGACTGTCTCTCTCCTTCCTTCCTTCCTTCCTTCCTTCCTTCCTTCCTTCCTTCCTTCCTTCCTTCCTTCCTTTTGTGGTACCAGGGATTGAACTCAAGACCTTGTGCTTGCCAGGCAGGTGCTTATGCCACTGAGCTAAATTCCCAGCCCAACTGTCTCATTTCTATTGAACTTTAAAATAATTGGGTTACCCTGCTCTACAAACACTGGTACATAAATCTCCTTAAACCCAACAGATGTTTCTTTCCATTTCAAGGAATATATACAGCTTACTTCTCTCAAGTTAATACTATACCCTCCATCTATGTTTTCTACCTGGACCAACTTTCGTATTGAGAATATCATTGTACATGAATGGATTAGAACCAGGAATGATCTGCTTTTCAAACCCTACTCTTAATTTCTGCTATTATCTCCTATTTTCCACTCATATTCCAGAACTTCTTTCTACTTCTAATCTTAAATTTTAAAAAAGCCTGATAACCAAACAAATCTTCCTTGTGTAGCTATCCTACACAGGTCTTCCATTTCACACAATTTCGCTCCATTGACTATTGCTTGTTTCTACATTCTAACCTCTTGACAGTGTAATATTCATGTAGTATTACTTGGTGTTTGTCTCTGTATCTGGTTGCAAAGTGCTTACTATATTGTTTTGAACAGTCTTACAGAGCTCAAGTAATGAATGCTAACCTCTTTGTAGATAATCTGAACTAAAGCAACATGAGAACATCACATCTCCATTTAACAGGTGCCTTCAATTTAGACACTCCCACCTTTACACATTTTTATGTGAAGTACATGATGTGATATTACTAAATGTACTATGAAAATGATGTGCATATTGTGGATACTCAATTATCTGTAAGATTAAAGAAAAAGGTTTCATTTGCATTTTATTCTAATTATGTTAATAGATGAAAGCTTAAAAATGTTCAAGGAAAAAAAACACTCAGGAATCTCATTTTCTGTTTTATTTATTTATTTCCTTGGGGGGATTGAGCTCATGACCTCACACTTGTCAGGCAGGCACTTGTGCTGCTGAGCTAAATCCTCAGCCCCTTTCTACTTATTTTAAATTAATAAAATCATCTTTCCTTATTTTGAATTATTAAAGGTATGTAGAGTCCAAAGAATATGCTAATAGAAAGTAAGGTCCACCTCTCTGCTCCTTCTTTCCTCCAAACTCACATCCAAGTAAATCTAGTTTAAAAACACAAATGCAAGATACAAGCTCAAAGCCATGAGGAAACCAAAAATGCTAACAGAATTCAGACTAGCAAGGGATACAGTTCAGCAGCACAGTGCCTCCCTGGCAAGCACTAGGCCCTAAGTTTGATCACTGGTACCAAACAAAAACAAAATCCAGACTAAAAGTCAAAGGGAACTAAACCAGTCTAAAAAAATACTATGACAATGATCCACTGTCAAGCAAATACTCAACAATATATAAACAGTCTGATCAAGAAGGCAGAAAAACATGTTTTAGTAGTATTTCTCAACACCAGTATGTGACAGGGAACTGGAGAGAGGAAGAAATAATGACATGGGGACTAACTGAGAAGTAGTGTATTGTATGTGTTAGGGGTGCAGCTCAGCAGCACCTAGGTTGAAGAACAACAACAATAAAAAAAAAGAACAGTTGTAGTATATTATAGCTTAAGATGTGAAGTTAGAGTAATTTTTTTGTTTCTCTGAAAAATCTTCTTACAAAAATGAAAATATATGCCAGGTGTGGTGGTGAATACCTGTGATCCTAGCACTTGGGAGGCTGAGGCAGAAGGATCACCATGAGGTTAAGGCTAGCCTTGGTTAATTTAAGGCCAACCTGCACTAAATTGTGAGACTCAACAAAACAAAACAATGAAAAAAAGAAATGTCTTGGAAAAATGAAATTTATTGCTATGAGACCTTGGACCTTGTCCAAGTGTAATTCTTACAAGTTCTCAAACAGATACAGTACTGGGTTCAATCACTATAAGGACACAGGTAAAGAGCAAAGAATAGTAATTATTGCTGGGGATTTAGCTCAGCGGCATAAGCGCCTGTCTTGCAAGCGCAGGGTCATGAGTTCAATCCCCAGCACAAAAAAAAAAAAAAAAAAAAAAAAAAAAAAAAAAAAGAAAAGAAAGAATAGTAATTATTTAATATAGACCCCCCACTTCAGATATTGGCCTACTAGGCACTGCCATTTTATGTCTTGTTCACAACTCTTATTTCTAGCACCCAATGTTTTACACACAAAAAATAATGAATGAATGAATTAGGTATTAAAGGCTTCAAAAGAATAGGGAGTGTCTGATTGGTAGATGAAGTTTAAAAAAAAAAGGAATGTAAAAACACTTCCTGTAGTCAGTGCATAGTGTAACACCATAAGCATCCACTTGTCTTTGAATCAAATAAGCCACGTAATTACACAACTTCAAAAGTGACAGTTTTAGCTGGCTGCAGAAAAAGAATCACTTGAGACACAAGTTCCAGACCAACCTGGACAACAAGATATGTAAAGATCTACAGACAGACAGACAGACAGACAGACAGACAGACACACACACACACACACACACACACACATACACACACACACGACAGGGAGTAAATGCCTGTAATCCCAGCACTCAGGAGGCTGAGGCAGGAGGATCACTGTAAATTCAAGACCAGTCTGGACTGCACAGTGAGACTGTTTCAAAAAAACCAAAGTCTTTTCCTATACTAGTGGTGGCAAAGCTATTGCACATGTGCCACATTGGGTTATTATCACTGAAAGCTTGGAAAAGGTTTGCCAACACTGTTCTATACCATTTATCTCCTCCATCTTCAGGTTATTAATATAAAGAATCTTCACTGAACAGCTAATAAGTATAAACACTGTATCAGTGCTGGAACACACTTAATTTTCATAGCAGCTATAAGGTAGTCCAGATCCATCTTTCAAATTTAAGATTCTTGGACAATCTATCATCAAGCATCTTTTATAAGCAATTGGAACTATTATAGGATAATTCTGATTCCCTCCCTTGAACACTGCTAACAGTTCCAGATGCCCCGAATTTCCTTTAATGTTCCTATACACTAATATTTCCCTGTGGCATTATTAACTGCACAACTTTGCCATTCATAATACAGAGCTACACTTCCAAAATCATATCCTTTCTTCCCATCCTTAATTCCCAAACTATCCAGGCTAAAGAAATCACCTTTAAGCAATTCTTGTTCACATTTCCCTGTATCTCCTTAATTCCTCTTGTTTACTGTAATCATGCTATGCTGGCTTCTTCTTTCTTTTATCTTTGAGTGGTACTCCAACCTCATCCTCCTAAATAAACAGGTTTCAGGACACTTTCTATTCTTAAATACCAGTCTCATGAGTCACTTATTTTTCTGGTATTAAAATTAGTTGATTATTTCTGTAAAGTGCAGGCATTTAGGCAACTATGAGTACTCACTAAACTCCATCTTATTAATGCTATTTATCATGAAAAAGAGGATCCAAAAATACAAGACAGGTTCGGCTACATTTTGATTCATGCTAGCTCTTCAGTGCTCATAAAGAACAAAAGAGGGTTAGTTTCTTCTGGATTTTGTTAAGTCTTCATAAACAAGAGTGCTGTGTGTAACTCTCAGTTTCTTCAAGCTTCCTTGTTTGTATCTGTTCCTTTACTTCCTGGTCTTCATTTTACTTTCAATTTCAATATAAGGCACTTAAAATTTTATGATGTGAGCTTAAACTCTCTGTTTATTAGAAAATTGAGCAAAGCATTTCCTTCTTGCTTGCAATTTTGCATTTAAAATACAATTTAGATTCTAACTGGCAGAAGACCAAGTAGGAAGTGCCCGGTGTGGCAGCAGGTGTTCTGCTCTGCACAGCTAATTTGCTCCTTTCTTCTAAACCCAGAAATCATGTTATAATTTTCTCAGCCATTCCAAATATTCACTGATAACTCAGTTTCCAAGGAAAATTAAAGCTTTTTTAAAAATTCTTTTAAAGATAAGTAACTTAATGTTTTATTCATACTCTTTGGATTAGGTTTTTTTTTTGGTCTTTTTTGAGACAGGGTTTCACTACGCAGTTCAGGTTGATCTTGAACTGATTTTGCAGCCCAGGTTAGTCTTGAACTCCTGTCTCAGCCTCCCAAGTTAATGAGATGGTTTAGTTTTTAACACAATTTCCATGAAAACAAAACACCATCAAATTAAAAACTTGTAGAAATACCTTTGATGTATTTGGGATTGAAAAATTTTTCACTAGAGAATTTTATTTGTGGCCATTTGGCTACTGTAGGGAACTGGAAAATCAAGTTTAGAAGAGAAAATAAAGTAAAAAGAATTCTGATAACATGGTATTCTGGGGAAATGTTTGTCACTAACTCAATTTTTAAATATCACTGAACCTTTCCTAAAACGGTTTAAAGCTCTCATTCCCTTTTCCTGCAGAGGTTGGATGGAACCCAGGAACTCCACACTGAGCTACATCCATGACTCATTCTTTAATTTTTGAGACAGGATCTCACTAAGCTGCCCAGGATGGGCTCCAACTTACTATCCTTCTGCCCAATGTACCAAACCATCCATTCTACTTACTTCAGCACCCCTTCCCCAATTTTCTCAAATTTTAAAGGGTTAAATGATACACCTTTCTTCTTTCTTTTTTGCGGTACCAGGGATCAAACTCATGACCTCGCACTTCCCAGGCAGGCGCTTATGCCACTGAGCTAAATCCCCAGGCCTATACGCTTTCTTTCAAAATAAGAGAACATGACATGCACATAAAAATGTTTGTTCTTTTAAGGCCTTGGGTTCAATCTCTAACACTAACACACACACACACACACAGAGAGAGAGAGAGAGAGAGAGAGAGAGAGAGACAGACAGACAGACAGACAGACAGAGAGAAAACATTTCTCCTGCCCCACATTAATTTGCTTATCAAGTTCCTTTTAAATAAAACTAAGCAAGGGGCTGGGGGTTTAGCTCAGCGGCGTAAGTGCCTGCCTTGCAAGCATGCTGTCAATAACTGATAAAAAAAACAAAAAACAAAACTAAGTATCTGAGGTAAACAGTATCTGAAAAGCACATAGGACAAAATTAACTCAAATCCTCTATATTAGTGGAGAAAATGAATATGAAGAGAAAACAATTATTTTAAAGCCTGATACAACTTTTAAGTTGCAAGTACAGGAAAAAGGACACAAGGCATGGGATAGTAAAGTTACATGAAGATTCAGCAAGGGGAAAAATGAAACAGCCAACATAACCTACTAGAAAGGATCCACACAGTCTGAAAGAATGCAAGAATATCTACAAGTTCTATACACTCCTAAACTAATAATAAAGAACTAAGAAATAGTCATGAAATTATGAAAATAAGCTCTCAGTGATCAGAAAATTAAAAATGGTCCAGTAAATCAGGAGTTGAGTTTAAAAATGGAAGGGCAGGTCTGGGCAACTAACTCAATGGTAGAGCACTTACTTAGCATTCACAAGGCCTTGGGTTTAACCCTAACCAATCCCCTGCCCCCATGGGAACCTGGTTAAACTAAGTGTATATGTAACAGTGTATCAAGGACACAGCAAGCAGCCAGAAACACAGGTTTTAGTTCTGACTGTCACCTTCCTTGCTCTGTGACTGAGTCATTTTTATTCACTAGTCAAAGATTCTTCATCTTTTTTTTAATCAGTACTGGGGTGGAACTCACGACCACGTGCTTCCAAGGCAGGTGCTTATGCCTCTGAGCTAAATCCCCAGCCCAAGATTCTTCATCTTTTTCTTCCTTCTGTTCCTCGTGATGCTTATGTTCAAACCTAGAGCTTGTGCATACTAAGTAAAAGCATTAACACTGATTTATATAGTCCTTTATGATTCTTTATTCTACCCTACACTGACAACCAGTTCTGTCCTCAGGTGTTATGGTAATTGTGACAGTCTATGTAAAAGTACTTGATAAATTATAAAGCATTACGCAAATAAGGGATTTTTATTTTACTATGAAAAGAAAAAAATATACTACCAACTAAGAGATGATAGCATTTTCTACAATAACCACAGCCCTCATTAAAACTTGCTATTACCAACAGTTTAATACAATGGACTGTTAAACTTCAGTTCAGAATTTCTGAAAGTGGTTCTCTGGTCTTTGGAAGAAATTACTTGAGGACTGCTGTTAGAAATAACAGACTCTTCTACCCTATTCTAGAACTGGCCAAATAATGGATATAAGATGGAGAAATCTGTTTTCTTGACAAGCTCCATACGAGGCTGGGGGGGGGTGGTTTGAGAGATGCTGACTCAGCAGGACTCACTCATCATAAAAACTTTAACATGGCCTAGTAACCTAGCCAATGAAGGCAAGCTCTAAAATGCTTCCAGGTATTCTTTCAGGCTCACACTAAATATACTATCTCCTCCTCAAAGTTTGAGATTTAGATATCTTTCTTAATTTTCAGTAGGAGACAAATTTACCATTGCCATACCTCAAACCATGCCATCTGCTCAAAATATAAGCCTCAAAAATTTCTGACTCTTCACTGAAATGTGCCCTGTATTTAAATTACGCCAGCAGTCAGTATACTCATATATATACATAACACAGAAGCTGAATGAAAGAAACACTTATCACAAAGTATTATGAAATATGTCGTGTCCAACAAGATCATCAATCCAAGATTTCCTTAAAGAGACAACCATCAATCAAAGCTTTCCTTAAATAAAAGTTAACACTTCTGTGAAAGAGATACAAAGTCTTATTATTATAAAGGTTCAAAAATGTGAACACTATGATTCCAATAAACAGAACTTGAGGGTAAGAATAACTTCAATCATGAGTGAACAGCCAAACACAAAATAACCCAAGTAATCAAAACTAAAGTGGATAGTAAAGCAATGGAAAAAAGAAAGTGTAAGTATGAATTCCAGTCTAATGAGAAGATTTTCATTATTTCTAGGTTCAAATCTAAAGACAATGTAATAAAGACACTTCTCTAATGAAACCAAGACTTGAAAAATCTGAAACTTAAAATCTGTAAAATTTTATTCTACCACTTTCCAAAAAAGTAACTCTAAATCAGGCCTCAAACTCCTCTTTCCATAAATGCCACCATGAGGACAGAACTGCTTGTCAGTGTAGGGGAGTTAACAGAGGTTAAAAATTTAGAAGAGCTTCAGAGATGAGCTGAAATACAGACTGAATGCTTCTAAAATTCCAAACCTTGTAACTTTTTGTAGTCAAATGTAGCAACATGTGCCTGTAATCCCAGCTATGCAAGAGGCTGATCAGTCAGCATAAGCAAATGAGAGAGACCATCTCAAAATTCTAAAAAAGGGAGGGAGTGGAATGCTGGACATGTAGCTCAGTACTGGAGTACATGCATAGCATGTGTGAGCCCTTGGGCTCAATTCTGAGTACCACAAAACCTTTTGTGTGCCAACTTGATGCTCTAAGTACTTCAGATTTTAAAGCATTTCAGATTTTCAAAATATGTACATTCAATTATGAAGTCCATGTAAATATTTCAAAATCTGAATCACTTTTGGTTCCAAGCATTTTAGCTAAAGGATACTCACACTATACAGAACCTCAATCTCTGAAGGTTTTGCAAACTTCTTTACACTTAAAAATGGTGCAAATGAAGTATTTGGGTGGTTTGTACTGTACTATATACTATGTTGCTTCAGTCTCTCTTTAAACAAAAATTCTTCAGTAAAAAAGTTGTTGCAAGAAGCAATTTCACAATGTTGCTAACCTACAGTCAAAAGAAATTTCAAAGGGCCAACACTATTAGTTTACAGATGCTAGTACTCAAGTTGATGATTATTATCCACTGTACGGTCTTTACTATGAAGTCAGAGCATGTTAGATTTTTATGACCATAGATAGTAGTACCTTCGTGTCAGTATACAAAACTAAAAAACCTAGTATAGCCACATCTCCATTCATAAATTAGTGGCCAGACTAGCAGTAGCTTCAACTGAATACTTAAGAAATAGAAATAAGCCAGGCATGGTGGCTCACACCTGTAATCCCAGCACTTGGGAGGCTGAGGCAGGAGGATCGTTGCGAGTTCAAGACCAACCTGGGCTACAAAGTGAGCTCAAGGCCAGCCTGAACTACACAGTGAGACCCTGTCTCAAAAAAAGACAACCCCCCCAAAAACAAACAAACAAAAAAACCCCCCACAAAAAACCAGTTTCTGAAAATTCCTTTTAGAAACTGAGGAATTGAACTATACATTCTTCATGTATGTATAAATTCAATAAATGTGCGTAGTAATTGTAACTTTCGGCAGAGTTTCATTAAACAATACAGCCTGGCATGGTGGTAAACCTGTCTGTAACCGCAGCTACTTGGAACCCAAAGCAGGAGGATGATTTCAAGTTTAAAGCCAATCTGTGCAACACAGCAAGATGTAGCCTAACAAAAGTAACAAAGCTAATTCATAAAAGATGTAAATTAAGAACACAGCCTTATTGAGATGTAGTTCCAGGAAAAGATGAGGGTTAGTAAGGAGACAACAATTAATACCCAAAATAAGTAGTTTCTGAACTTTGGGGTCCAACAAAAATCACCAAATGAGCATTTAAAAAGGTAAATACCTAGGTCATACCCCAAAGAAATTAAATCAAAATATCAAAGTTAAAGAGTCCGGTCTCTATATATCTAAAGTTTCTCATGGGAATCCAACGTGCAGCAAAATGTGAGAACGTCTGTATAGAAGAGGATAAGATTTGCTCAAATCATACATTAATGATGTAACTTTAGCTAAATCAACCTCTCTGACATACTTACTACCTGACACCTGAATTTACAAGGTTTTTTGGTTTGGTTTGTTTTTTTTCAGATAGGGTCTTGCTATGCAGTGTACCCCCCTGTCTGAGTGCTGGCACTACTGGCATGTACTACCAAGTTTGGCTCAGGATTGTTGTAATAATTAAAAGATACTATCTGGATAATGTTTGATTCTCTTCTTTTTTCTTCTATGCTGGAAGAAAAAATAACCATGATGAATTCAACTACTCCCTAATTTTAACAGTACTTATCAATGAAAAAAAATCAAAGGCAATTATACCCAAATATACCTTAGAGTAACTGCATCAGAATGGAAGAAGCATCTTTCATCCTACTGATTTTAACAATTTATATAATGCATTTAAAAGCTCAAGATCTATTTGGTCTTAAATTTCTAAGTGACAGCTGAAGATGGCAACACTGGAGCAGAAACAGCAAGGAACCTGTTGCAAGTCTACCTACCTCAGCAGGGACCTTGACCAGCTGTTTGTCCTACAAACAGCTGATACAGCTCTACAATGCATGACAGCTGCAGAACTTGGTGGAAGTAGCACTTGCTGAAGTGCCTGTGAAAGGCCAAAAAGGAGGCACCATCCATGGAAAAGACAGAGGAGGTGAAAACACACCTTTGGGACATGATCCTTCTGCCCGAGATGGTGAGTGTCTACAATGGCAGGATCTTCAACCAGGTGGAGATCAACAGCCACTACATGGGTGAGTTCTCCATCCCCTACAAGCTCGTGAAGCGTGAAGCATGGCTGGCCTGGCATCAGAGCCACCCACTCTTCACACTTCATCATCCCTTTCAAGTAGTCACCTGGTCAATAAAGCCACCACTATCCCCAGTCTCAAAAAAAAAAAAAAAGTACAGAGTTCATTCTAGGTTCAAATCTACATAGAATAACAAACAGAACCCAAACTCTGACTCCCAATACTTCTTCCACTTCCTTTTAACAGAGGATCAGAATATACTCCTCAGCTAAACCTTTTTGTATAGCACTTCCAAAGCCCTATAGAAGAGCCACAACACATCCGATCTGTAAAGGTGGAGAATAAGGTTGAGATTTTTTTTTTTTTTTGTCTTTTTGAGACAGGGTCTCTATGCAGTTCAGGCTGGCCTTGAGCTCACTTTGTAGCCCAGGCTGGTCTCGAACTCCCAATGATCCTCCTTCCTCAGCCTCCGGAGTGCTGGGATTACAGGTGTGAGCCACCACGCCCGGTTAAGGTTGAGATATTAATTACCACCGAGTAGTCGCCCCAACCACCTAATTATTTTGTCAGGTAAATCCTGCAGTGTACTTCATGTTGACAGATTAATAACCTGAAGATTTTGGTATGAGCAAATCAACTTCAAATCCAGTTGTGTTAACTATCATCTAAAAACCTTTTTAAAAAAATAACCTTATGTGTTACAGAATGTTGCTTACCAATGATGAGCAGTCTGTGTATGCAAAAGGAGAAGTTATTCCTTATCTAACAGAGCTGTGGATGCACTTATCAAAACCGATCCAACCACACATTAAAATTTGCAAATTTCACTGCATATAAATTGCACTTTCATTTTTTAAAAAATCCCATTAGGCCAGCATCAGTTCAAACTCTGTTAATATTGGTCATCTAAAATTGTTAGGAGCCACCCGAGATTATATTAGAAACAGAAACACAGCTAGGCATGGCAGTACATGCCTGTACTCCCAGGACTCAGAGGTTGAGACAGAAGAATCACCTCATGTTTAAGGACAGCCTGGGCTACACAGGAAGACCACATCTCAAAATAAACACATACATACACACATGAAAGGGAAAATGGCATCATTTTAAATCAGGTATTCATTCATTTAAAACTATTAAGTATTTTTATAACCCCAGCAAGATGTTTTTTAAATTTAAGGACTGATTTATTTTGTAGTACTGGAGAACTCAATCACTGAGCTACACTCCCACTCACTGGTTTTTTAATTATTTTTATTGAGATGGTCTTGCTAAATTGCCCAGGGTGGCCTCAAACTCAGATGGGCACCATGACATCCTGATCAAGGATTTATTTTAAAGACTAAGTTTATTTTTATTTTGTTTATAGACCTGAGGGTTGAGAAGGTTGCTGGGAACGGAACTCATGGCATCCCATAGTGTAATACAACTGAGATGCAACCTAGCCAGGTTTTATGTAGGCAACCTTGTCACACAACCTCGTGTAAACAACCTTGCTAAACACTGACAACTCATGAGAAAACTTTAATACCTCAGATACCACTTAAATGTATTTTGAAACAAAATGATTTAGTTCTAATGACTGAAATCAAGGAAGTAACATATGTTCATAAATATTTATAAAATTAGATACAAATTAACAGTTTCCAACAAAAATTCTTATCCTGCAATCCTAAAAGAATTCCAAACAGAAAGTATACCCTAAATTATAAACATCTAGTTAAACAAATACAAATTAAGGTCAAGGATACAACTCAGTGGCATAAGTGTCTGCCTGGAAAACACAAAGTCCTGAGTTTGATTACTGGAACAAAGAAAGAACGAAAGAAAGAATGAACGAACAAACGAACAAACAAAAGAAAGAAAGAAAGAAAGAAAGAAAGAAAGAAAGAAAGAAAGAAAGAAAGAAAATCCTTAAGTTTTCTTTAAATCAATATCTTAGTTTTTTAGCAGAATAAACTGACAGGTTCAAAAAGGTCAAGAGACTGACTCTGGATCACTAGTACCTGCCAGATCTTGAGTTCAATCTTAATACCTAACTGCATAGGATAAGACTTTTTTCTGTTTACCATAATTGTTTCTTTAAAGAACATGTTAATTCAGTTAAAGGTGGGGGGCGCCGGGTTCTAACAGAAACACAGTAACTTTAAGTGGGCTTCCAAAGGTCAATTCTAGGATTTAGTTCCTTAAAATATCAAGATGTCACCCTTTCTCATTGCTTTTACACTGCACACTAAGCTTCTACTTAATAATAGGTCTCTCAAATTACACAGGAAGAACCTGATAAGGCAGGTCAGATATGCAAGCCAGGTAATTTTAAGCCCTTGTTTTAGGGTACAACAAAGTACAGTACTTTAAAAATCGTATGAACTCGGGAGTGGGATGGGGTAAATGAGGCAAAAAACACATTTTTGAAATTAGTGTCAACACTTTGGGATTGGGTAATATAGTCTGCCTGTTTAAACAAGTCAACTTAATTCAATATTAATAAGTATTTAATTGGTAAAGCAAATTTTACATATAGGTGATATAAAAATAATGAGGAACAAAGAGGATAGGATGACGGTTTGGCATTCAAATAATTTCCAGTCAATCTTTCTTTTATCTTTCAGTGGAAAAACTATCCCTTCACAATTCATTTTAAACCAATGAACCACCTTTGTTCCTAGGTACCTGGTACCTACCATACCTGAAATAATGCATGCTTTCCCCACCCTTAGCCAATTACATTCTGCCTTAAACGCTACTCCCAGGAGTCACACACTATTCTTGGATGTCCAACCCAATTCACTAAGCTTTTCTTCCTTGGAGCCAGATCCTGAAATCTCATCTTCTCTCCCAGCAAGCCTTAAATTGAAAGCCAGGTTAATCTATTTAGCCCCACCCACAGACAGTTTGTAACTACCATAACTCTCCCTGCACTCACCACCTTATAATAGGTACTATTAGTTTGCTCACAAGTTAATTTCATTTATTTGTATGCTTATTCAGCATATTATGCATTGGCCTCACTGGTCTCTTTTGGTGTTGTCCTGAAATAAAAGCTATCAGATAAAAGACCATGTTCCTAACTTGGGCCCTGAAAATACCAGATGTTTAATGTTTTTAAAAAGATTATTTCAAACACATTAAATTCACTTAAGCTATGAAATTTATAAAATCTCCCAACACACAAAAGCATTTTGAAAGGTGCCACATTACAAATGACCTCATGTTGTATGTATGATTCTATTTGTAACACATTCTGGAAAAAAACCAGTGATGAAAAAGCAAAGAGTTTTCTTTTCCCTATATGGTTAAGTATTTATTAAGGATGGGAATTATTAAAAAGCTCAAATCTGGATTATCTCAAATTTCACAATCTTTGCTGCGCAAGATAAATTTGGTCTTTTCTTTCAAATTATCATTTATAACCAGTAGTACATTTTATCATCCAATTTCTCCATTAAAAATGTCCTATTTAAAAGTTTTTAAAAGTACACTGCCATTTTGCTTGTTTCCACTTAAGAATTAATGCAGGTAATACAATGCTTAATTTAGGATTTGAAAAATAAAAACCAGTATAAAAGAGCATACAATATATATCAATCCACTTAATTCTCAATCATTCTGGATCTTTTTGTAAATGTTACTTTTCAGCATTGCTGAAAATGGTTATTAAGGTACATTAGTCTATCTTTAGGGAAGAGGTTTGTCAATCTCAAAAATAAAAGTTACTCAAAATCGTTTAACCATCTGAAAGAAAAACTATCTTTTTTTTTTTATCTGACTGATCACCTTTCATCATGACTATTTCTATTTGCACTCACGAATATCCAATCCCCCTACACGCCACAATTTTCTTGATGTGAAGTTTTGTGGACAGAACAACTCAACAGGTTAAAATTACTGATGAAACTGCGGTTAAGTGACGCTTTCTTTTACAACTGACCTAAGAACATTTCGACATAGCTGATGCTGCTCAAACTGCCTTTGCCATCACCCATTAAAACTTGGTACGGATTAAAATTATAAAGCATTATTGTTCAAGAGGAGGGTAATTAACACTTTGAGGGGACTAGAAAGGCCTTTCTGAAAAAAAAAAAAAATGTCGTGTTGCATCTGCCGCAGAGATCACAGACATTAACTGTCATCGCCTTCCCTAAACCCCACCGCCTGCTGAAGCTTCATTGTTGGCTTTCCAAAGGGTTAATCCACGCAAGGCTGCTAAAGGAAGACGCAAGCTGAGAAAAGGGCAGGAATATGGGGTTGAGTCACGTCGTTCCGCCATTTTCTAAGTGGAGGAGGAAGACATGTTGGAACAAAAACACAACAAAAGAGCAGCCATTTCCCTAGCCAGCTCCAATGGCAACCCGAACTAGCGGAGCCCGGTCACTTGGGCACCGCACCTTTAGACCTACTTCCCTGGACAAACCTCAGAGCATCAGAGGTGCCGCCGTAGAGAAAGCAGCAGCCAACCCTTCCGCGTACGGAGCTGGATCTAAGATGACTTGCACACTCAACTACAAATGAAAGCCTCGGGGAGAGGACAAACGGCGGAAATGAAGACAGTACAGGAATGTAACAATGACATTTCAACTAAGTTGCAAACTAAAATTTACCCAGTGCTTAGGATGACTCATGGTTGACAGGAAACCACCGGGCTTAAGGAACCAAAGCACAGTAACTCGATAGCGAGATCGGATCTGGCTGGTCCCCATTTCCCCATTCCACTGTCCCAGACGGTCACCTACGTGCTTATGATTTCTTACCGTATGTGGGGGATGCCGACCCCACCTTGAAGAATCTTATAGAGTTTGCTCTCGTACAGCAACTGGGGATGCCTGGCCTTCTGAGATTCTAGCTTCACTGCTACTTCCTGCAGGGGAAAGAGGGGATGATGGCATCAACATCCCTACGGAGTCAATGTCACTTGGGAAAGGAGAGGAGACATTAGCAAAGGTCCAAGTCGCGCTACTAGGGAGAGGTGGAAGGTTGCGAAGGGAAACCTCTCGTAATTATAAAAACGAGGCAACCAGCCTCCAAGGCCTCTTCAGGGGGTAATGACGAAATCCGCACGTCCCCTAAATCTAAAGTGCAGCGAAACGATTCATCCAGAACCGTAAGGCGAGATTTCGGGGGACTTAGGCGATCGGAAACTGTCCGTACCGGAGTAAGAGTCCCAGTCAAATGAATGATAAAAGAAAAACACGGGGATCGCAAGGGGGTTTTACCCGTCTCGCCTCTGCGGTTTAAACACTTTTCCCTTTGACTATAGGACACCTGAGAGGCATTTTTAATAAGCTGGGAAACTTCAGTTGACTCGGCTTTCCTGTCGGGTTCTTTCCCTTTTAGGGAAGGGAAGGGAAGGAGAGCGGAGGAGGCTGGCGCCGGCCTCCCCGGTACGTGCGCGCGGTGGGAAGCGGCCGAGCAGCTCGGGGGCTGGGAGGGGGCGAGGAAGGTGAGGCGCTACCCCGAACCCCATCCCGGGTGGTTACCTCGCCATTGGTGATGTTAATTGCCAGGTAAATATCCCCGAAGGAGCCAGACCCGATCTTCCGCACCAGTTTGTATTTCCCTCCGACAATGAACTCGGCCTTGGAACCGCTGCTGCTCGCCATCCTGGGAGACGAAGCCGGAGCTTGGGGCCAAGCCCCGACGCCTGCGGGAGGACGGAAGCCTCTGGGGCTCGTTTACTGAGCACGGCTACGGAGGAGGGCGCAGAAACTGGAAAACGGAGGCCTTTCCCGGCGTTACAGGGCTAAGGATTGGCCAGGGGAAACCCGATCGCTGTTACTCAATTTTTTTTTTTTTTTTTTTAGCCAGGCCGCAGTTTGTGAGGCGTTTCTTGCTGTTACTTGGGTTAGGCTAACTTGTTTCCGGGTGGCTGCCGCTGCCTCGCTTTCACTGCAGCGTCGCGGGCTGGAATAAGGGCGCGGTGAGTTAGGGCGGCGGCGATATCGCTGCCACCACTGCCGCCGATTCCAGCCCGGGGAGACTCCTGTCACTCCGCTGACGCCGCCATCTTGTTACTCCGGCTCCAACCAACACAAAATGCCCCTAGTCCCCGGGAGTCGCTTCTTCACAGCGCAGGGCACTGTGGGAAGGGGATCGCGAGCGCTAGCCCCGAAGGGTCTGCAGTGAGAGGGCGGAACCAGACCCGTGAGACTGGCGGCCTACGCTCAGAGCGTCACTCCGTCACCGCCCAGCCGCGCAGGCGCGCTGCAACGCTTGCTGACTGCGCAGCCGTAGCGTGGCCTAGCCTCACCCCCGCCCCGGGCTCTCTTCCACTTCCGGTCCTCGACTGTTTCGCTCTTGCTACCTGTTAGTCACTTGGGCCTCACCTGGTGTCTGTAGAGGCGGCGCGGCTAGAGGGTTGGAGATCACGTTAGGGAAGGGGTCACCTTCATTTTATCGCGGAAGATAAAAAGCTTCAGGCCTGCTTCGGAGTTGGATACTGACCTTTAGTCTTTGTCTTTAGACGATTTTTAACCTTTGATATTTCTCGGGCCACTCCCCTGGGCGGGCCTGTTCCAGCCCGTTTCCGTTTGGAAAGAGGCTGTCGCCTCTAGTGGAGAGGAAGAGAAAAGCAGCCTTGGGCGAGCTGGGTTGAAGGGAAGGGCCTCTGGTTTCAGCAGATCCGCGCTGATAACCCGCGGTTAGAATTCTGGTCTCTCCAGAGTGTCGGAGACCCTCATTTTTATGGGAAGTAAAAAGGAGGGAAGCAAGGATTGCTTAGATGCCATGTCTTCTTGCTGTCTGTACGCTATACATTTAACAGCCGCTTGCTTCATAAGAAAATTTTAGTGATAAAAGCAACAGGAAATGTTGACATGAGTAAAAAACCAAAAACATAAAACTGGACATAATAAAAGTTGTTATTGCCCGCCCTCCTCCTCAGCCCCTCAAAGAATTGTATCTTGGTTAAATTGAAAATATACAGGATAAAAATGACAAAATAAAATTGACAACGGTTAAACTACATAATACTTTCCTCTTTTTTATATTCTAAAAACTGGTCAAAAGGTTATGCTATTAATTTATTCATTTATTTTGAGCCAACGTCTCGCTATGTAGTCCAGGCTATTCTTGAACTCACTGTGTGAACCAGGCTGGCCTTGAACCAGCGGTGATCTACCTATCTCAGCCTCCTGAGTGCTGGGAGTACAGGTTGCACCATCATACGCACTATAGCGTCAGTTCTTTGTCAGTTCTTGTCCCTCTTCTCCTTTACAAAATTTGACCTGAGAAAATTGGGCTTGGTAAATCACAAAAGAAAGCTCATGGTTGATGTTCTCATCTGTAATGTGAATCTAGCATCGGCTGTAAAAATTTAAACAGAAAAAACGACCCTCATATAATAATCTGTTAAAATGGAAATGGGAGTAAATATAAAGAGTTTCAGCTGCAACTCTGAAAGCTGAAATTGTAACGGGGTTTATCTGGGAAGGTATATTGCCCAAACAGGGGCAAGAGGCTTTCCCTAAGGTTTAGCACGGAGTTTGGAGTCACCACCAAGATCTAGACAGCCTGACTTGTCAAACCAGCGCTATCAGACATTCTTTTTTAGGTGACTCTAAATCATGTGTTCACCAATTTAAAATCCTCTGCTGTTAGAATTTGCTAAAAAAAAATAAAATAAAATAACTGGGTATGGTGGCGGATTCCTATAATCCATGTTCTCTGGGCGTTTGGAGTAAGGAGACTCCCAAATTTAAGCAAAGTTTGAGCAATATGTATAGCGATTTAGCAAGACCCTGTCTCAAAATAAGAAATAAGGAAAGGGCTGGAGATTTAGTTCAGTGTGAAGGCCCTTTCCAGTGGGCGGCGCTCTTGTGTGTGTGTGTGTGTGTGTGTGTGTGTGTGTGTGTGTGTCTGACTTTAAAAAAAAAAAAAAAGCTACATTCAAGTGTCTTGAATTATCCAGGGCATAGTTTCCTGCTGACTTTCTATGATAGGCATTCAAAGTTTAATACATTCCTCACCTTGAGGAATTCTCCATAAGGAATGGTGTATACATTTAAAAGGATTTTGGTTGTAGTGATACAAATTTTCAATTTTGCAGTAGGGGTGGGGAGGGTGTTTCCCAAGGGCTGTGGAAATGGATATATACAAATGTAACAAAGTTTTTTTATAAAGATACTAGAAAAACCAGAGCAGTATTCATTTTTCATTTACTTACTTTTACAGTCTTCTGATATTTTCTTGTGTATGTATCATTATGCCTTTTTATAAAGTGATGCTGATGGTAGATGATGATTGTGTGTGTGTGTGTGTGTGTGTGTGTGGTTTTTTGAGACAAGATCTCCCTCTGCAGTTTGAGGTTCCCTTGAGCTCATTTTGAGGCCCAGGCTGGTCTCAAACACTCAACAATCCTCCTGCCTCAGCTTCCCAAGTGCTGGGATTACAGGCATGATCCACCACACCTGGCTGATTTTGTTCTTTTTAAAACAATTTTATCTGGCAAAATAAAAAGTCAACACTTAGACCTTATTTTTCAGTGTTTTGTTTTTTGGAACAGTTATAAGCCCACAAAAAATTTCTTTTTTTTTTTTTTTTTCGATAGCAGGGATTGAACTCATGACTTTGTCCTTGCAAGGCAGGCACTTGTGCCACTGAGCTAAATCACTAGCTCCACAAAAGTCTTACTTGGGGGACCCACCAACTTTCACCATGCTTCCAACATTGAGATTATATGTGTGTATATAATTTTTATACATATACATATATATATATATATATATATATATACACATATATATAATTTTTTTGATGTGTGTCCTCATTTGTTTCCTGCCTTCTTTAGTCACTATTCTAGCATGGTGATGTACTGAAATACTGTATGATTTGCCACAGCCTTTGCAAATGTGATTTCAATCGGATTCATTTTAAGCTTTAAATTTAATAGCTTTAAGAAGGACAAACTTTTTTTTTTTTTTTGGTCTTTTTGAGACAGGGTCTCGCTATGCACCTCAGGCTGGCCTTCAGCTCACTTTGTAGCCCAGGCTGGTCTCGAACTCACAATGATCCTCCTGTCTCAGCCTCCCGAACGCTGGGATTATAGGCATGAGCCACTACGCCCGGCTCAAGAAGGACAAACTTTGTGTGTGTGTTTTTTGATGTAGGAAATGATGTTTTTAGATGTTGGCTATGACTCAAACTTCTCTTTAAAAATCTATGTATTGTTTACAATAACATTCAGCCAAAGTGATTAAAGAATTATCTGTTTTAGGTGTTGGTACTTTAAAATTACAACTCGTTCTGTACTTATTCAATCAGCAGCAGCGCTGGTATAATAGAAAGAGCCTTAAAAGTACCAAAACACACTTGCTGGTTCCTAGGTCAGATGAACTCATTAACAATATATTAAATAAAAATTTTAGAACTTGAGAGACATTTAGCAATCACCTAGTTCAATAATCATTAATCTAGTTCATTAGTCAAATTTTAAGTGAAATTTACAAAGTGCTTTCACACACATCACTTGTGCCTTTACTCTAAGTAAAACATCTTGCCCAAGATCATATGGATATTAGTGATGGACACAGGAGTAGAACCCCAACTACCTAACCAAAAAAAAAAAAAAAAAAAAAAAAAAAAAGAAGAAGAAAGAAAAGAAAAGAAAAAAAGAGCAAGAGAAAAATCTGGAAAGAGTAGAACACAAACCGGGAAAATCATGATAAATTCTAAGTTGGTAAGTAGCTCTAGATGGATTGAAAAAAATAATTTTCTGTTAAGCCATAGGGTTTATTCTAAAAAAGGTCACTAATACAGAGTGTGTTTTGTGTAAGAAGTTTAGGTGCAAACTAAACACACGAGTGGTTTAGTACAAATAAGTAGAAAAAGGCACTGCCTTAGAACATGTCAAATGTGGTCCCAGGTGTGTAACTTTTCTTTTCTTTTTGAGACAGTGTCTCGCTATGTAGTTCAGGTTGGTCTAGATTCACCATGTAGCCCAGACTGGCCTCGAACTCTCGATGATCTTCTCGCCTCTACCACCTGAGTACTGGGATCCCAGGCATGCACCACCACACCCAGCTAGGTGTGTGACTATTATGCAGCCTTTTTGCAGAGTCAGTATCAGATCATTGAAAACATGGCATCAGAAATGTACTGTTGGCTCAGAGTGATAATCCATTCCACCTGTTTTCCAGTCTTTGCCAGTAACAGCAATTTCTGGGATGTGTTGTTGTTTTGCTTTTAGAGACAGCATCTCATTCTGTATCCCAGCCTGACCTCAAAGTTTTCATCCTTCTGCCTCAGCTTCCCAAGTGTGAAATTACAGGTATAGATCACCATACTTAACTGCAACAATAATTTCTAGATCTCTTTTATTTCTCAGTTTCTGTTTTCTTCCTCTGCATTGTTCACTGGCTTTTGTTAAAGTGGATTATTGCATCTATGATAGCAACTTCAAAGACATTTAGAAATTCTTCAGGCATTTCTTACTTTTTAGGGAGTCATTAACTATAATTTATTTCAAATAATTTCATTCTTTGGACTTATTCTTTTGACCCATATGGTTTCTAATTCTAAAGATCTGTAAGTTCCACATGTCTATTACCCAGTGATCTTTAAAAAGTCACAACATATATTGTTTAAAAATCATAGTTGGGTGTGGTGGCACACACCTGTAATCCCAGCACTTGGGAGGCTGAGGCAGGCAGATGGCCCTGCCTTTAAGGCTAGCCTGAGCCACACAAGTGAGTCCAAAAGGCCAACCTGAACCACATAACAATACCCTGTCTCAAAAAATAAAAATAAAAAAGATTTGATATTTGAGCCTTCTAAAAGGAACTGGCAATAGACAAGATCCACAGGAGAAATCTCTAACAAATTTATTTGATCACAATTTTGCGTGACACAAGAGCTTTCAGATAAGTCCTCAAAGCCTGAGAGGATCCGATTCTATAGTTATGTCTGATGAAGCAGGAGTAACCATGTTAGAAATGCGACTGGATGGGAAGCATGTGAGCTAACAGGGACAGACCGAGCGTGAAACTCAGAGGGCCTGGCTTGGTGGGTGCTTCTTAGCCCCTCAGAAGTAGCGTCCCTTCCTCCCAGGCACAGTACGGAGCAGGACTCCGTCTAGAATGCAGTCTTAGGAGTTGCAATTAAACAAGGTCAGAAAACTTCTTTCTGGCCAGCTTCTTGTCAGAAAGCTAGGAGAAAGTGAGAAGAAATAATTCTAATTTTTATGGCTGGCTTTCTGGGTAAGAATTCTGTTTTCTATGACTCAAGCTGGGGAAGAGGAGGGCTAGTTTCTATGATGGGCTTCAGAGGAGGGTGAGGGGCAAAACATGGAAAGGTAAATAAAGGTCAGACAGAAATGTTGCTTCTGAGGCTACTTCCACACCTTCACTTTGGCTTGCCAAGAAAGAAAGAAGGAAAGAAAGAAAGAAAGAAAGAAAGAAAGAAAGAAAGAAAGAAAGAAAGAAAGGCAGGAAAAGACTGCAATTTTCCTGCATCCCATACCCTACTCCTATTGTTCTGGTCAAACTGACCTGGCAATATTTAGATAATCAAATTGTATTTTAAATTTTCTATTGTAATCATATGAACTGCTAATCCCTGAAGATGCACTGTCATGCATAGCATTTTGGAACATTTGTGTCAGCTATTTTTTATTTGGAAGACTTTTAAGTGTTTTGGAGTTTCTACGGTGTCTCTGTTCCTCTCTTTTTGCAGCCCCTGTTCCCTTCCTCTGCACTGTTCATCCCCAAGGGCATGAAACCATGTTCTCTCTGACTCGCGATTGCTTGCTAGAGTAACCTACTCTTCTTTGTGTGACTAAATTTGGAAGACGCTTGAGTTGCTGTCCCTGAGGAGAGCTGGCCCTAAGAATACATCCTGTTAACGCCCAGTTCTCCATGCTATTGCCGGGAGACAGTGAGACTTATCAATCACAGAAAATAGAATAATTGTTCCATCTGATCCTAGATAAAGCCAACTCTGCTGAAGATTTTCTCCAGTCAGTGAAGAGAGTCAGGGCAAAGGGTGGGGGAAAAAATCCCCAAAAGACAAAAAACGAAAAAGCTTTGGGTTGCAGAGCACTTGTGCAAAAGGCATAAAAAGTCAAATTGAGCTGAGCACGGTGGCGAACATCTGCAATTCCAGCTACTCCTGTGTTGAGATAGGAAAATCACAAGTTCTAGAACAGGTTGGGTAACTTAGTGAAACGCTGTTCCAAAATAAAAGTTAAAAAGGCTAGGAGTGACTCA
This sequence comes from Hydrochoerus hydrochaeris, assembly GCA_004027455.1. Taxonomy (NCBI): domain Eukaryota; kingdom Metazoa; phylum Chordata; class Mammalia; order Rodentia; family Hydrochaeridae; genus Hydrochoerus; species Hydrochoerus hydrochaeris. The sequence continues at coordinate 130,841 of PVLA01003886.1, forward strand.
GTGGTAGAGCACCCCTGGGTTCAATTCCCAATAGAAAAAGTCAAATTATATTGACATTGGCCCCTACAACTCGTTGAGCATTTTATGGCGCACTAGTTTGTTCCTTTCGTAGCAGTATATGAACCAGGCAAACAGCTACACTCTATCTGGCTCATGCGTGAGGATGCTGAAGTTTTAGATGGTATAAGACTCACCCCCAGAACACCAGCTTTTGGGAATTCCTTGCATTCTGCACCACTCTTCTATGACATAGCCCTGCTCACCTTCACAGTAGAATGTTCTATTCAGTCCTCTTTGCCTCTTCTGGTGTCTTCTGGATTTGATCTGGAAAATAAGTGGTTACTATCTAGCAGATCTATATTTGACTGAAACTATCCCCTTTCCAGCCTTTTTCCCCAGCCCATAAGCAGCTTACTTGACTCTTAATATCTAACTTTTTTTTTCCTTTCTTTCTTTTTTTTTTTTGAGACAGGGTCTCACTCACTGGCTTTGAACTCACTATGTAGCCCAGGCTGGTCTCTCTCAGTGATCCTCCTGCCTCTGCCTCCCAAGTGCTGGGATTACAGGCATGCACCATCATACCCTGCCCTCAATATTTAAATTTTGCAACTTGATGTTTCATCAGGGTCTGGGTTCTGACATCTAACTGTGAATCTTTGAGGCCTAACTCTCATCGTTTCTATGTCTAAGTTTCAAATCCAGAAATCTTTGGCTTTTTGGTTCCTGACCCTGACTACCTGATCTAGTTGTTTGCCTCCATCTGTTTGTCTCTGCCTGTCAACCTTCCTGGATAAGGCAGCTTATTTCTGCTTTCTGAGGATTGATTTGTCCTCCTGCCCCCTGACCTATTTAAAGTGTAGTCACTTACCAGGCTTTACAGAGCCTCCTTCCCATCACACTCTCAACCTGACCCAAACCCCTAAAACTGCTTTTAATTGGTGTTCTTAGGCAAGTAATAGGCTTTAGCCCCTTCCTACTACCTTCTAGTTCCTCTGACCTACACAGAGCTCATATTTTGATATGTCCTTCGGTTGTTTAGAATTCCAAGTTGTTAGCCTTCCTCTACTTTATGGTCCCACACTACATCATTGGTTGCCATGGCCTCTGCCCTAGCTGAAATAGCATGTGTGAGCGCACTTTAAGTCATAAACCTCACAGGAATATACCTTGCCACTGTTATTATTAGGCAATTCAAGCCCAGGGTGACTTCTAACCTGCCTGGTAGAAGGAGATAGGCCGTAAGCTGAAGTAAGAACTTCAGAATTCAAAAAATAATAAAAGTATGACAACTAGAACACTACTGCAACTGATTGTTTTATGTAGATGGTTCTTTTTAACAAGGTCATAAAAGCCTTTTAGATGTGTTGCTGGAAATAGCAACCAAAATCTCTAGACTATTCTGAAGGCTCAGAATCATTCTCCTAATCAAGTGAGACGCCAAGTTTTCACATAGTATACACCCTGATTGATTTTCCCACGCTAAGGCAATAATCATTTTCTCTATTTACTGTCTACAACATTTTATACAATTCTATTCACAGCCATATTACCATATATCATTACAAAGATATAATAAAGTAATTTCATTGTTTTAAAGTTTTTGATAGGACAGCTGGGGTCCTAAGGTCTTACTTGTCCAAATGCACTAACTGAGTCAGGAGAACATCTCATATTTGGATTTGGACTTTGTTTTGTTTTTTCTCCCAAAGAAACTGCATTTTCATTTCTCAAATGTATGCATCTCAGGGCTGACAAATACCCTGCAAACAAAACTACTCATTTGTTATAAGATTAAGAAAAGATACAAAAACATACATTCACCTAATAGGTTATAAAGTAGTTCATTCACCAAAGGTTACCTTCAAGAACCTGTGCGGGATTGTTTTTCAATGATTATACAACACTGCCATCTTGTGGATGTAGTAATCATTATTCTAGTCAGCCTCTGGCATCGTGTGGCCAGAATGACCTGGTTATAACAGAACGATCAAATGTCAATTGCCCAGGAAAAGGCTACAGTTAGGGTGAACTGAGTTAGCAATTTCACCCAGAGTTAGGGTGAAGAGTTAGCAAATTTCAGGAGGTGGAGCAAACTGTGGGGCTTTAAGAACAAGGTAAATGAAAAGGACAAATCAGGACACATTCAAATAATATATACAGGATAAAGAGGCCTTTGATGTGTTCCCCAAACACCTGTTCTTCCTCAGTACAGTATGATCACTCTGGGCTTCTCTTTCCTTAGTAGACTGTGAGCTATGAGAGCAGAGATAAGGCCTTGTTTATAGTTACACCTGCATTGTGTGCCAAGCATTAGTCCACTGGGTAATAAACATAAAACAAGTATTTTGTGAGTAGATATTTTGTGAGATAGAAAGCAGAGGACAAATTCAAAGTCATGATGGAATCAGCTTTACAGATTCCAAATCAGTGCTTCATTACTCTACTGTATATGTGTGTATACACATATATATCAGTGGAAAACCTCCTAAGAGAATTTGAAATATACCTAATTTTCAGGTGGCCATCAAGAGGAGGAACAAACAGATATGGCTCTGAGCACAGCGCTGGCTTATTTATCGTGTGTCGCATTGGATCAGTGGTATAGTGCTGGGGCTGCAGCCTGGGAGGTTTGCAGTATAGGTCTGGACTGTGCTACCTTCCTAATCCAACAGAGCTTCTCATGGTGTCATTTTTCAGTCACAACATCTTACTCTGAGCTCTAGTCTTAGTTTTGCAATGTAGGATACTATTTTGTCTCTAGTTTCAGAATTAGTTTAAATTCACTGAATCTTCACAAAACTGTGGTTAGTATTATTTTATCCCATTTTGCAACATTCTAAAGTTTACACTTTTTTCTCATAGATTATTTCATTTTTTGTCAACCATTCCTGTAAAATATGTAAATAGTTGAACACAAACCTCATAGAAATGAAGCAACTGACTCTCAGGCTAGTTATCTTGTCCAAAGTCACCAAGACCATGAGTCCAGTTCATGAATCTTGAAGTTCTATGTCCTTTATCTTGTGACAAAGACCAGTTTACACAACCGCCACTGTCACCGCCGCCGAAGGTGCTGCTCCTGCCTCCGCCGCTGTCTGGGTCGCAGATCCTTGCTGACACATTACTGAATATTTTTGTGGCACCTGCTTAAGAATTCAGAGTGGCGAGTGACCCCCGGAGGACAGCTCAGAGCTTGCCGCCCCCCGGGTCCTCCACCAGCCCCATCAGAGAAATGTCCAATGTTTTTGTAAATGATTCTTCCCAGACTAATGTGCCCTTGCTGCAAGGCTGTATTGATGGGGACTTTAACTATTCCAAGCAGCTTTTGGAGAGTGGCTTTGACCCAAATATCCGCGACAGCAGGGGGAGGATCGGCCTGCACCTCTCGCCAGCCTGCGGCAACGTAGACATCTACCAGCTGTTGCATAAATTTGGCGCCGACCTGCTGGCCACAGACTATCAAGGAAACACAGCTCTGCACCTCTGTGGCCACGTGGACACCATCCAGTTTTTAGTTTCCAATGGACTCAAAATTGAGGTTTGCAATCATCAAGGTGCTACCCCCTTAGTTCTGGCAAAGCGCAGGGATGTGAAGATGTCATCCGATTGCTGGAATCTTTGAAAGAACAAGAGGTGAAAGGGTTTAACAGAGGAACCCACTCAAAACTGGAGACCACGCAGACGGCGGAGAGCGAGAGTGCCATGGAGAGCCATTCTCTCCTCAATCCCAACCTCCAGCGGGGCGAAGGCGGCCTCTCCAGCTTTCGAACCACGTGGCAGGAGCTTGTACGGGATCTGGGCTTCTGGAGGGTCTTGCTGTTGACCTTTGTCATCGCTCTGCTCTCTCGGCATTGCCGGCTATGTGAGCGGGGTGCTGCCCTTCGTGGGAATCCAGCCAGAACTGGTGCATTGGAGGGGCTCCCCGGAGATGGATGAAGACCTGTCTCCCGGCACCCAGGGATGGTTCTCTGCTTCTCAGCACTTTCTGGGTGCAAGGCTGGGGCAGCACCTTTTTATCTTTTCGTTTGTAACCCGTGTAAAACAGTGTTCTTCTGACGGTCACGCTGTGGTCAGGAATGCTGTGTGCTGCCTCCAACGTGGCCTGGCTGCCTCCAGAGGCCTGCGCGCGGCCTCCTTGCTAGAAACATGGGACTGACTGAAGAAAAGGCTTCTGGTGTGATTTGATTTTATTAGTGGTTTTGTTTTTGTTTAGTTTTGTAACAGTTACTTTATGATGGTCTCTGGGGAAAGGGGAAGGGAAACCATTCAGCTTAAAAGTTGAAGTATTTTTTCAGACTCTGTATGCCAGATTAGTAGTTAGAAGCTGACTTAATTGAAATGTTTTCAAATCTAGTTATCAATCAAACAAAATTTGTGAAAATGAGCAGTCCTTTCTCCAGAACTGACTGATTTGATCTTACATTTAGTTGTCTTAGGGTCATCTTGATCCTTATAGGCTGCTAACAAAGTTATCTGAAAAGTAACATTAAGAAGTTCACTTTACTCACTTTCCTTTGTCCCATGTATTTATTTTAGAGGTTCCCTTTTTCTGTGGAGTAGTTGGCAGAGAAAAACACTTCTCATACTAACCTGTCACTACAGTTCTGTAGTGCTATTTGTTATCAGTTCCATAAGCTAGCCGTGTGGCCACAGTTGTATCATAATTGCTTAATGCATGGTCTATTTAGAGGCTGTCAACCCACCCGATCAGTAATCCTGTGGCAGTTGGGAAGGATGGAGTGATTCCACACCAACAGCCCTCAACGGTGTTGTCCTTGGTGTCGTCAACATTTTATGGGAAGGTAACATTACATAAAATTGAAGTCTAACCTCCAAACTATACTGCAGAAGCCCTCTTTTGCTAATGATTCTGTAATGTATAAGTCATATTCTTAGGTTATTCTAAAACAATATTAAGGCGTAATAATTGTCCACTGAATGAAGTGAGAAAATTATAGTGAAAACTGGTGGTTTTATACTCTGAAACACAGGCATATAAATGAATGCTAGTTGAATTGTTGCTAGACTTAGAAACTGCAGTTAGACAGAATTGCTACATCCATGAACCTTTTGCTTCTTGATACGTTCTTTGTATTTATATATGTGGTTGTGAGGCTTTCTTTCAAGTGGCTTTATCCTCTTACAGAGCTGCTTTAAAATTCCCAAGTAACTGGCTGCTTCAGTATTGCTTTTAGGTTAGGTGCAAACAAAGTAATCATAGTCCATATAATTACAGCAAAAGAAAAGATCAGAATGGAAGCTTTGGAATTAACTCTACATTGTAAGTCTAAACAAATATGCAAATTGATTAGTATATTAAATGTGTTTTTTTAAGATTAATGTTCCTTTTTAAGTGATTTCTTTGTATTCTGTTCTATGCATTCATCATTCCGTAATACCACCAATAAATGTATTTATAAATCCTTAAAAAAAATACCAGTTTATTCACTACTAGATTCCTGTAGGTGCTATCAATTCAACAGGACCAGTACCTCTTTAGAATTGCATCTCCTCCCATTTCTACTTTTATGTGTGTATATGTATACATATATATCATCTAACTATATATCATCATGTCCCTTTATTCTTGCACATCAGTGAGTATTTCCCAAGGACATTCACTTTGTAACAATAGTTTATAAAAATCAGAAAATTTAATGTTGATACAATACCCCAGTCCATATTCCAATTTCATCAATTGTGCCAATCACGACTTGTATTTTTTCCAAGTCCAGGCTCTCAATTCAAGGTCAAGCATTGTGTTATTTCTTGTTCTCTTGGTTTTCTTTAATCTGTAATCTTTAGCCTTTATGTTCCTTCACCTTGAAATTTTTAAAAACTACAGGCCAGTTATTACATAAAATGTACTTTAAGTTGCATTTGTCTTATGTTTCCACATGATTAAAATCACGTTCTGTATTTCTCTCAGGAATATCTCTGCAGCAGCGCTGTGTCCTTTCCTTTGCGGTGTATTAGCAAACACTTAATGCCAGCATATCTGCATACTGGTTAGTCCCCCAACAAGCAGCCACTTTTCTTTTGTAATTAATAAATAATGTGTGGCAAGATATTCTGAAACTATAAAAAGACCCTGTTCTACATCAAACTTTCATTGTCACATCCATTAAAGTTTTTCTAAATAGACGATTATTTCCACATTTAATAGCTGCCTTTCTACTGTAAGGAGGAACTTCCTGCCTTCTCCACTTATTTTTTTATTTATCCAGTTATTTATATCAACACAGATCTGTGGATGATTATTTTTACTCAGTGGTAACCTGTTAGTATTCACTGTGGCAGTTAAGTTAGCTCAGGTTTGGCTGGTGGAAGACCCTTCAAGCTAACCCCTTTGTCCTTTTGGCTCCTGTTCTTTTAATGTATCCTCTTGGTTCTTTGCTTCTGTTTTTCTCTCTGGTTTAAAAAGTTGTTTCAGGTTCATCAGCCACTTCTTCAAGGAGCCCTGGCTCTTTTTAGTGGAAAATGGTGTTTAGAAACCAAGATCTGGGTGGCAGGGGTGTTTATTACTACTGGTCTGTTATTACTTCTAGGACCTCCTAGACGGACAGATGACTATTTCCCCTTTTTCTCCCATCTCTTTCTTTCCTTTCTCCCTCATCAGTTTATATACTTCTAATTCCAACACAATGCCATAAATATGGTTGTGTCTTTTCTTTTTTTTTTTCTTTTTCGGAATCGGGTATCAAACTCATGACCTTGCACCTGCTAGACAGGTGCTTGTGCTGCTGAGCTAAATCCCCAGTCCCAGTTGTGTCTTTTCTTTCCACTCTTATGATTTCCTTTCTCAATGAATATCTGGTTCACCTTTAACTTTAACATAGTCAATCACTGCCAAGCCCTTAAATGGTACAGAAGGTAGTTTCAGAACTGTTAACATATACTACTGAGAAAAACAAGTTTATCAATTAGAATTCAATACTTACTGATAATATTTTGAAGTAAAATTTACTTGCAGAGACATATATAATTTTAGGAATACAATTCTGAGTTTTTGCAAATGTGTACATACCTGTATCCCACAAATCCATCAAGATACAGTACATTACCGTCATTCCAGAAGGTTCCTGTGTGCTTTTTCTCAATCTGTCCATATCCAGAAACAACTGTTCTGACTTTTTTTCAAAAACATTTGTTCTAGCCAGGGATTTAGCTCAGTGGCTTAAGCATCTGCCTGGCAAGCATGAGGTCGTGAGTTCAATCCCCGGTACAAAAAAAAAATTTGTTCTATAAATAATATATATGATATGTATGTATGTATTATATAACATGAGCTCTTTTATATCTACCTTCTTTTGCTCTAATTTTTGTGAGATTTATTCACGCTGATTCATGTATTAGTTCTTTTCATTGTACAGTAATGAATGGTCTGTTGCATGGATATAATAAAATTTATACATTCTATATATCAATACTTGCATTTTAAAATTTTGGCTATTATGAATAAAGAAATGATAAACTCTTTTGTATGTGAATTTTATGGACACATTTTCATTTCTTTTGGGGTAAATCCCTAAGATTTCCTGTGTCATAATCAAGGAAGCATATGTTTAATTTTATTGGAAACTGTCATCATTTTTTTCAAAGTGAAAATATTGTATTATACCAGATGTTTTCAATACTTTCAATGTTTTGCTAGCCTAATATGTCTATAGTGGTAACTCCTAGACAGTGCAACAAGAAAATATATAAAGGCATAAAAATTAGAAATAAAACTCTTTACTTAGAGATGACAGAACTATGTACATAGAAAATTGTAAATATATTTTTAAAGATCTAGTAGAATAATTGAATTCATAAGGGTTTCTAGATATAAAGCCAATGTATAAAAAGTTAGTTGTATTTCTATGTATTAGCAACAAACAATTAGAAAGATAAAATTAAAAAACTAACATAAACATTTTGAGGAACCAACTTAACAAAATATAAGTATGACCTTTACACTGAAAGCTGCAAAACTACTGAGAGACATTAAAGAAAACCTACATAAATGGAGATTTATATCATATTATGGGTTGGAAGACTTACTAGTATGAAGATGTCAGTTTTTAAACTTAGCTACAGAGTCAACTCAATCAAAATTACAGGAGGCTTTTTAAAAATAGATATCAAAAAGCTGATTATTACGGAGTTTTATGAAAGTGTTGAGGCCTTGAATAGTTAAAACAATTTGAAAAAAAAAACAAAAAACTTACAGAGCTTATATAACCTGACTTCAACATTTACTTCAAAGCTTATATAATCAAGATAGGATAGTACTGGCAAAAGAACAGATTAACTGATGAATTGAACTGAATAGAATTCAGAAATAGACTTTCATGGTCTATTTTATATGATCCTATGTGGTCAGCTGGTTAGCAGCCAAAGCATAAAAGCAATTCAGTGAGAGAAAGGAAGATGTCTTCAACAAATGCTACTGGAACAAATGGTTATCCATATAGAGAATATATATTACATATAATTTTTTGTTCTGTCACATTTTCTTATCATGTAACATAAAATTTATTGGCTTTACATCATAGTATTTATGTATTATTAATTATCACAGCATTTAAGTTTCTGGTTAACAAGCGAAAGAGTAAATATTACCCAAGGACTTTGCATATTCTTCTTGGGAAAGAGTTAGTACATTTTTGCATGTACATCAGACAATTATACAGTGTTACGTGGACATATACCCTTGTTAGTATCTGTACTCAGAAATTAAGCAATTTTAAGGAGACACATATGGAGATGGACATGAGTTGACATGAGACAAACTTGTGATGGGTAACGTGTCAGTTTGGCTGGACCAGTTTGCAGCTATTTGGTCAAAAATTATTCTGGGTGTTTTGTGAAAGTAGTTTTTAGATAAGATTAACCTTTAAATCAGAGGTCTTTAAAGTAAAGCAGATTATCCTCTGTAATGTGGGAGGGTCTTATTGATAAATTGAAGGTCTTAACAAAACAAAACTCTCTCTAAAATGAAAGGAATTCTGTCAACTGACTGCCTTTGGACTTAAATCATAACTCTTCTTCCTGTTTCTACCACTGGGATAGCAAACTTTTAAAAGGCTGAGTGCCAAACTGCAATTCACAACACTTATTTATTCCAAAATGCCAACACTGAAATTAAACCTGAATACTGAGGTTTTAGTTTAGAAAAAAACCAAACATTACACAGTAACAGTCTTAATACAGTAACACGCATGCCATAGGTTTACCACCCCTGCTCCAGTCTGTTGGCTTCTGCTAGATTTTGGATTTACTAAACTTCTGAAATTACCTGAATTTCTTAAACCTGTGTGTATACATCTCCAAATGGTTGATACATTGTGTCAACTTGAGAAGTTTAGAAGTTCAACGAAATGACTCAGCAGGGGGCCAGGGTCCTTGATTTATAAACATCCTCAGCCTAACAGGAAGGAGGGAAGTACCTTGGGGGGAGAGTGGGCAGGGGGCAGGACAGGGGCAGGCAGCCTATTTACAATATAAGGAAGAAAAAGAGCCTTACTGTCGCCCTTTTGCTCTTGCTACTTTTGCTGTCTTCTGCTACCTTAAGTGCTATCCCTGTGCCATGCCACCCTGCCTTGGAGCCAGCTGACTGTGGGCTGAAACCTTCCCATACTGTCAGCTAAATAAACTTTTCCTTCCTTAATTTTGAGGGTCAGGTATTTTGTTCCAGCAACGAGAGAAAAGTAACCAAGGCACATCTTTATCTGGGCAGTTCTAATATATTTCCTTAATTCAGGTCACTGTTAAAATGTTTTCTCCTTAGAAACCCTTTTCCTGACCAAATATTTATATATTATTATAGTGTTTACATAATACTATACTATCTATATATAATTTGCATATTAATATATTGATAGTAAATATGTGTGTGATGTGAAATAAATGGAAAATTTTTTCTTCTTCATTAATATATCCCTAGACCTGTCTGTGTGTACTTCAATAAAATTTGTTGCATGACTAACCTCACATATATATCTGCATATGTACATATTAAGCATAAGGTTCTACAATTTGTTTTCTTCAAGTAATATTTCATATCTATAACATAGACACCTTTATACGTCAATATTCATAGATTAGCCCTTTCCTTATTGACCTCATAGTATGCTATCTTGTGGACATACTTAGATTTATTTACCAGTATCCTGCTGATAATTATTTGAGCTATTTTTTTACTTAAAATTTTAAAAGGCCTTAGCAAACTTTTTTGTTGTTGTTTTGAGACACTGTGCATTCAGGTTGGCCTTGAATTCATTTTGCAGCCCAGTCTGGCTCAGACTCACAGAGATCCTCCTGCCTCAGTCTCCTGAGTGCTGGGATTATAGGCATGCACTACCACGTCCAAAAAATTTTTATGCATGTACTTTAATATGCTTGTGTATGGGTTTCCATAGGATACATTAATAAAAGTGAAATTTCTGAGCTGAAAAGGCTTTTTTTTGTTTTGTTTTGTTTTTGCTTTTTTCTGGTACCAGGGATTGAACTCACAACCTCATGCTTGCCAGGCAAGTGCTTATGCTGCTGAGCTAAATCCCCAGCCCCCCTGAAAAAACTTTTTTACTATCAACTTACACTCTTGTATAAAATTATTTGTACCCTCGACCAATTACAGATCATGAAATCTGTAGCAACAAATCGTTGAGATCATACTCCAGGGCACTGCATGCAAGTTGCAGGAGGAGGAAGAGCTTCCTTTAAAGACTAGACTTTCTTCTCATGCAGTTTGCAGCACAGTGCTGTATTTAAAAACCAAAGAATAAAAAGCAAACATTACAATCCTTCAAACACTACTTGAAAGGGTATTTGGTCAAATATCTTGACTTGGTGGCACGGGACCAGAATGAAACACAACAGCTGAAGAACACTGCTTATCAGGACATTTTTAAAAAGCCTGGGTCTTCCTTACAGTTGTACCTGACCCCTTTAACACACCACTACAAAAATTCCGCACTTGACCTCATGTGATGATAAGCCACAGACAAAATATAGGTTCAGTAAAGATTCTGTAAAACTAAAGATACTGTAAAAATAACCTCCAGCCCATATGTGAAAAATAAATGAAGTTCATATTTAGATTTGGAGCCTTATCCCTAAATTATCTCTTTCTCTCTCTCTCTCTCTCTCTCTCTATATATATATATATACACACACACATATATATGCAAATATTCCAAAATTTGAAAAAAATCAAATTTAAAGCATTTGTTGTGGTTCCAAGTATTTTGAACAGGGAAGCTCAGCCTGTATCACCACAGCCCTAAATTAAAGCCTTATTATCTCTCCCTTGGCTGATCACTACAGCTCCCTACCTGGTGCCTTAGCCTCAGGCTTATAGCTTTCTGGGATCCATTTTTTGTTTTGGGACAGGGTCTCGCTATGTAGTTCAGGCTGGCCTGAACTCACTCTGTAGCCCACTCTGTCCTCAAACTTGCAGAGATCCTCCTGCCTCAACCTCCCTAGTGCTGGGAAGGGATCCAGTTTCCACTATCTAGACAGATGATGTTTCTGTCCCCATTCTTCAGTGACCCCCTATTGCCTACAGAGAAAACTTAAATTACTTAGCAAAACACACATACTCTCCACGATCCCATGGCTGTTTACTTCCCAGTCTTATCTGACCCTGGACAATGGAAAGTGTATTATTCAATCTAATTACAGTGAAATGGTTATTACCACACTTTTTCTTGAAGTGCTTTCCGTCTGGCATAAGTTTCGGCCTGGAAAGAATTCACCCCCACCCCATCCTCACTATGTCATTCCGGCTGGCTGCAGAGCTCAAGTTGCCCTCCAGCTTCCCTCCGTTTTCTCAGCCTGCTGAGAGCTGGATTACAGGCATAAACCACAGTCGTGCCCAGCTAGAAGTCTCTTCGTTAAAGATTCAGTAGGCCAGGTGAAATGGCTGTGATGCCAGCACTCGGGAAGGCTGCGGTAGGAGGATTATGAGCTTGAGCCCAGCCTGGGCAACTTCACAAGTTAGCGAGACTCTGTTTCAAAGGGAAAAAACAAAACTGGGGCTGAGGATGTGGCTTAGTATAAAGGCTCTGGGTTCAATTCCTAATGGGGGGGAGAGACTAAGTAAAATGAGATCAATTTCCCTTTGGCCCCTCAGCCTCTCTGCTCGCTCCCTCCTGTAGCAGATACGGCAGCTCACCAGTCTAGGAGACCCAGCCTCGCCCTGCCTCTTTCCCAGAAGGCCCTGTTTTGTTAAGGCTCCTTGACTTCATGTCTCAGGGCTTCCATTCCTTGGTTCAAGTGTGCACATGTGACACTATTCCAGTTGTCAAGATGGAAAGGGTTCTAATGGGCTTCCCCCTTGAAGAGACACAAACATAAAAACTATCTTTTCTTTTACTAGACACTATAGTTTTGGGGTGAGTTAGATTTCTGTCTCTACAACCAAAGAAGCACTAATACAAGGAAGATGGCAAAAGCAAAATAATTTCCACCACACTAAGCCAGAGGCCATGATGGTAACATTTCAAAGCCATTTGTCAGAACTGAGGCACTTACTGTGTTCCCACAAAGGAGACTTTATATGGAACCCCCAAAGCCCCAAAGCAGACTCAGGACAGGGCTGTTTCTGAGCTCAGGGCTAAGTCTGTCGTGGAGGCTGTGGTCTTGTCTGTGGGGTGAGGGAGCCAGCCTGACAGTGAAGACAGAGCAGCTCTGCCTGTAAAAGAAGGTTCTTCTACCTGTGAAGATGCTGAAAAAGATGGAAGCAGTTGGAAGCAAGGAACAGAGTGAAACCAAGGACATAAGAAGTGGAGTTTTCAATACAAGTTAGAAAACAGACTCAGAGGTGATTGACATATAAAAGAAATAGAGGCGCTGAATTCACCAACACGCCTGTCCCAGTTCTGCGACTGCCTGGCAGGGATTCAGTTTGTGAACCTCTCAATTTCAGGTTTATCCATTGTTAAAAGAAGACAGTAATCCTTATCTTTTAGGGTCATATATGACCCATGCCCGGATTTTAATATGCCCTCAATAAAACAGATACGTTATAAAAATTATTATACATTAGTAATGAGGTTACCAAACTAGTCCATTATCAGGTGAAAATTTTACTTCTGCTAAAGACCCAGCAGCCAATAATGCCTTGTTTTTCTGACAGTTTAATACCTCATAAGACAGAAGAAATAGTTCTTAAGTTGTACACTGTGAACTCAGTAGTTTAGAAAAACAGTGATTAAAAAAAATAAGAAAAACAGTGACAGAATCTTTGCGAAAGGTAACCATATAGGAGACAGTGTGGTCCCTGTCACCTATGACCCATGTAATTTTGGGCAAATTACTTAATGAATCCCAGCCTCAATTTCTTCATCTATGAAACACAAGTAATTCCTACCATAAACAGTAGTTGGTAAAATCTATAAAATACTAGATACCCAGTAAGTAGTTCCTTTCATTTATTGTAACTATAGAAATTAGAGTGGTCTAATCCACAAAGAAAAGATAGAAATGGTCCTGAGACAGACTTTCACAGAAGTAGGCCAGTTAAAAGAAAATTTATCAGAAAAATAAGTTGGGTTTCCACATGGTACCAGCCTATTGGGATGCTAAGTACACACCTGACATGTTACCTTTTTCTCTCACCCTTCCCTTTGCTTAATTCTGTAGCTACAAATGACTCTAATGAGAAAGAAAAGACGTGGTACCTTTCCACAGGACTGTGAAGGGGCTGTAAAGTTCTCTTATGAGCTGAATTTGTGTGTCTGTGTGCCCAGATCATTCTGTACCTGCACACCACCACTACGCCACACCCCCAACCAATTAGCTGACATTTAAAAGGCTGAGAGACAAGTATAACAGGGACCTCTTTAGCTTTTGACAGTACAGCTCAGTTGCTGCAGTAAGCACATTACACATTATATTCTCTCATTCTTTCAGCTTTGGGTTTACAAATTATTAGAAAATGACTTCAAGGTAGATATACACTTATTATTTTCTGATTGCCCAACCTCCAAAGCCTTTGTACCTCCAGGAAACAAGCCATTGAGGGAAACAGCCCTCTGAATCTCATTGGTGAAAGCCCAAATGCCCTGGAATCAGTTCTCCCTGCTGGCTGACTGCTTGGGACCCCAGCATGGCTGTCAGCCATTGCATCTTAGGTTGTGATCGTGGAGAGAGATGTAAAGAGAAGTAGGCAACGTGTAAATCTAATCAGTTTTAGTGAACCACATTCAGTATTTGATGGAGGGTGACAATGGGGTCAGCTACGACACTCCATTCTCAGGGCCAGAGTTCCAGTGGCAGGGCAAGCAGCACTGCTGGGGTCCAGAGAAGCATCCTTCCTGTGGCCCACTTTCTTCTGTCAATGTGACATCTGGCCTCCTCAGTGTCAACACCCTTAGCCTGGCTCCCCGGCCTTTCTATTGATTCTCTGAGCTCCCCATCCTCTTTAAATGGATTCCTTTCTGCTTCAGTTAGCCACCAGAATTAATCTTTGTTGCTTACAACCCCAGACTCTAGCTGGTACATAATTTTTAGGGAACAATTAACCCGTAAGAGTCAGACGCGCTGCTTGTACTAAAGATCTCTGAAGAGTTACGGTCAAATCAGCAGCTGGTTCGGAAGTTCCTTCTGCTCTCTGTGCAAGTCCTGTGATCTTTAGGAGAAAGAAGAAACACCAGGAAAGGGATTTGTTGTTTCTCCATTCTCCAATGTCTGCTGACCTATACCAAACTTTCTTTCTCCGCCTCCCACAATTTAACTCACATTCCAGCATCCACCCACTCAATAAACACTGTGTACAGGGCAGAAGGTCAAGCATGGAGAGGAATGCAAAGAGCAATGAGCCATACCCCTCACAGCATACACCTCTGAAGTTTGAACTGTTCTTTTCAAGAAATAGATAAAAATTTAAAAATCGATTACTGTTGATGGAGGCAGGTAAGGAAAACTCTTATCTTTGGGTTTGTGTCACTGAGGCAAGGCGATGTCTATTTCTTTGAAATTGTTCTGGAAATCAACCCTAAGGCAACTGCATTCCTTTTTAAGAGATTTCCAATAAGGAGCTCTCCTAAAGGATTAAAAAACAATGCCTCTTCTAAATTTGACATGTATATTGCTGCTCATGTATACCTGTGACTAGGACAAGAAAGGAAGATTTTGTACCTGTGCATCAGGAATTTCCCTCAAAATAACCCAGAATCTTAATGTAGGATCAAAGAAACATCAGTTTCAGAGGAAAACTCATCCATCCCTTTTGTTCTCTTTAAATTGCCAAATACACAGTTTAGACAGCAACCGGACAGGAGGTGATGATGTCTGAACTTGAAAACACAGACTGGGCAACCCCAGCACAAAAGAAGGGCACACATCGGTGGGAACCAACACACGTGATACACTGATTGCATACACCCGGGAAGAACTGGACACGCTGCAGGAGTGTGAACTGGGGGCTGAACAGGTCCCTCAAGCAATCAGGAAGTCCGATCTAGGATGTGAAGACTTTGGGTGTCAGCTCTTCACCTCCCAAGTGACTGTGGACAAGCCACACAGCACTCTGGGACTCAAGATTCTCTGCCAACAACTTAGAGTAGATAAAATAACAGAAAGTCGGAAGGATCAGTTTTTATCTACAGCATCCCAGTAACTGTCTCTACCTGAAGGCTCCCTTCTAGCGACAAGCAACTGCTGGCATTTTAAAATGCTTGGTTACAAACTTTCCTCCTTATGTATTGAATTGTGATATTCTCACCAAGAACTTTTCCCATCCTGGTAACCTCCATGGTCATTCAGGTTAAGTCTAATCTTATTTATTTATTTATTTATTTTTGAGGCAAGGTCTCACTGAGTAGTTCAGTCTGGCCTTGAACTTGGTTGTATAGCCTTGGCTGTCCTCAAATTCACAGGGATCCTCCTGCCTCAGCCTCCTGAGTGCTGGGATTACAGTCATGTGCCACCATGTCCAGCTCAGATCTAATCTTTAAAAGGCTCTCAACTTCCCTTGCATTTTTCTTCTATGGACTAACTCATCTCTTCCCTTCAGTTGCTCTCATCTGTCATAATCAAGATATTTTAATGGATGTGGAGTATTAAGCATCTTTTTTTTTTTTTTGTACCGGGGATCCAACTCATGAACACACGCTTACAAGGTAGGTGCTTATACCTATGAGCTAAATCCCTGGCCCAATAGTTAAGCACCTTAAGGTCCCATTCTGAATTTGAATATTGCTCTTGTCACTTAGTAGTTGTGTGACTAGGCAAGTTATTTTCATCTCTCTGGTATGGGTTTCTCTCTCTGAAGTAAGAGTAACAATCATACCTATCTCTTAGAGAAAGTGCGAACGAGACAAATGAGATCGATGGTACCGGTAAAATGGTTAGTACAGTACCTGGCACTTAGTAATACTACTGCTTCCAATACCACTGATAAATAACAAGCCCTAATAACGAGAATAACAACAGAAATTAGAACGTACAGGGTGTGGTGGTGCTCACCTGTAAGCTCAATACTCAGGAGACTGAGAGGCTGAGGCAGGAAGATCATGAATCTGAGGCCAGCTGAAACTTTGGGTGCAGAGTGAGACCTTGCCTAAAAACAAAAAAGAAAACACAAAACAATCAAGCAATAAAACAAAAAGGCTGCACTGTCCTCACAAAGAAAGTTTGCCCTGATATATTTACAGCAGTTATCGCTTTTAAGTGTGTGTCCAGAGTCCAGGACAGGAGGCCACATTCTCTCCAGATAACTGATGGCATTTTAGATGCTCGGTCGCGAATGTCCCTCCTTACTCGTGGAATGCAACGTCCTGCCTGTGAGTCTCCCCACCTGGCCTCCAGCCAAGCCCACACCTGGCCTGGCCTGGTAACTGCGGGGTCTCCAGTCTCGCGTGCACCAGGGAGCAGGAATCCACGCCTGTGTCCCCAGAGGGGGCAAGGTAGACTGTGGCAAGCTGTGCGGGAAGAGCGGGGGCGAGAAACCCGGGAACGGGAGCAGGAGGCGGCGGGGGTCGCACCCAGGATTAAATCCAGGCCCAGCCCTAAGGCTTCACGATCCCGACAGACGCACAGAAATCCAGGGACGCTAGGACCAGCGTCCCCGCCAGGTGGCCCCAGCGCCGGTTTTCTGGGTGGAGAGTGCGGGGCGCGGCTGTAAACCCCGCCCGCAGTGCTCGGCGCGGGCCGCCAGCCAGGGCCGGGCCACCAGGGGCCCGGCGCCTCTCGGAGCCGGGAGCAGAAAACAATCCGGCTCCAGAAAGAGAATTAACAAAGGCGGGAGGCCGGGCTCCCCTCGCCGCGCGCGCACGCAGCGCCGGGCGGAGCCCCCTGGCGGCCGGGCTCGCGGGGCGCCGATCTGGACAGCGGTGGGGGCGGAAAGGCAGGTGGCGCCCCGCTCCCGGCTCCCCGCCCCGCTCCCCGCTCCCCTTCCAGCTGCGTCTGGAGTGTGACAGCGGCGCCAGCCGCCTGATCCGTGCGGCCCTGCCGAGCCGGTGACAGGTGGGAACCGAGGCCCGGGGAGGTGAGCTGGGCCAGAACCACATAGCGATTCTTTGCGTCTTTTTGGCTCTTGTCTGCTGCAGTGCAGGATGCAGGGCGGCTTTTAGGGAGAAGTCATACCTTGGAACAATGGGAAAATGCAGTGATCAGAATCCTCGCCGAGGAACCGTCATTAGGACCAGGCAGTCGAGGCCAAGCGAGAAGAGAACAGAGCTCTGCGGCCGTAGGGCGAACCGGCTTGCACGGGGCCCCTCAGAAAAGTAGTGCCCCAAGTGGGCCCAGAACCCAGGACGTGCGGCCCCTGTCGGAAAGCGAGAGGGGAGTGGACCTCAGCCGCCCGCCAGGCCCTGGGCCCGGCCTTCCGCCCGCCACCGCCGCGGGACGAGCAGGTGCCGCTGCCCGCAGAGGGATCCGACCCGGCGCGCAGGTCCCGGCCGCTTCTCGGAGCAGCAGAGGCAGCGGCGGGCGGAGGGGCGCGCTGACACTGCTACCTGTGCGCGCTGGGGCACGCGCTCGAGCCTCTTCGGGGGCCCGGTTTTAACTAAAAACTGAGGTGAGACTGTTTGCTTTGTCCTCCTGGTTCTTGTAGGACTTCGGAATGAAGGCAAGTCCCGTGCCAGGCATGTAGTCACCTGGGTGTTGGCTGGACGAGCCGAGACGCACAGCTGTGCCAGTTAGGAAAGGAAAGAAATCGGGCAGGATGCAAGATAAAATACAATGAAAATGCAAAAATAAATAGAGAGCCAACCCTCCCACGACTGCGACCCTATTTACTATGCAGCCTTATCCTAGTGAAAAGATCCTACATAAGGGTGCAGGAAGCATTGTATTGTGCTCAGTGTCTGACCCAAGGTCAAATGCAAAATACACTAAGAACTGTTTACTGTTTGACTTGTGTGTGTTGTGTGTGTGTGTGTGAGAGAGAGAGAGACAGAGAGAGACAGAGAGAGACAGAGAGAGACAGAGAGAGACAGAGTGAGCCAGTCTTTCTGTTCCCAAGCCTCATCTCCTCTGTGCTTTGTGTGATCCTCCCACCTCTGCCTCTCCAGTAGGTGAGGCTACAGGTGGGCCTGGCTACCCTGCCCCTTACATCGAGCCTGCACAATTTGGTTTGCTTGGAAAGGGAGGAAAGGGCGCAAACCGGACGGAGCAGCACCCAGTCTGGCGCAGTAATGGAGGCTGCCTGAGTCTCTGCCCGGTAGAGGCCTTGCCAGCAGCTGGCTGTCATTCCGCTTGGATCAGCAGCTGACTGTGGCAAGCACTGTCTTGACTGATTCTGCTGTAGATCAAATCAATGGGCTTTTATTTAACTAACGAGGAGGGGGTGAACCTTGGGGGGCTGTCACAGAAACAGAATGGCATTTGTCGAGCTTATTGTCCAAAGAACATTGCTTGTTTATTGTCAGGCTTAGCAACTTTAAATCTGTGGATCTGAATTGTGAGGACAGGGCCTGGGTAGACCCATTTATCTGTAAAAAGGATTGCTCTTAAAGAACACTGTGTTGTCTCCTTTCTCTACCTTTTTAGGCCTTTCAAAAGAGCCAGGGAAATATGACTAAGGGCAAATAGCTGCTGTTTAATTTGGGCGAAGATGTGTGCCACCTGTCTGGGGGCTTACATTTCTCTCTCCACTTTTATAAAGGGAAGATGTTGCTCAGGGAGAGACAGGATGCGTGCATGCATCTGTGTGTGTGTGTGTGTGTGTGTGTGTGTGTATTATTTCTTGCCCTATCACCTCCCTTCCAGACTGTCATTGCTTAATCCAGAAGAATCCTTTCTTGTCAGCATGGTGACTTTGGCATGTTCTTCCCTTCTTGGCTCCATAGTCTGCTTTTGTTTCACAGTAATTTCTTAAAAATTAGAATGTTTGGCTGGGTGTGGTGGCCCATGCCTGTAATCCCAGCACTTGGGAGGCTGAGGCAAGAAGATTGCTATGAGTTCAAGGTCAGCCTGGGCTATAGTGAGTGCAAGGCTAGTCTGCACTACAAAGTGAGACCCTGCCCCCCAAGACAAACAAACAAACAAGCACGAACTTTTTTCTCACCTGACCTGAGGTGTTCTGTAGGTCAACGTAGGGTGATCACCCTATTTTCATGCACCTTATTTGAAACCACAGTCCTTCTGTTCCTTGTAGAACATGATTAAGAGCAGAATTTCTCAAGCAATTATTTCTAGTACTCTTGCATTAGACTCTCCTGGAGGTGTGTTAAAATAACCCCACCCAAAAGCACTGAATCAGAATCTTCAAGAGTCGGGCCAGTAATTTGCCCCTTAGTAATTGGTGCTCTTGGTGACTCTTACGTACCTCTGATTGCATGTGTGTTGGGGTGGGGATTAGTGGGTGGACTATGAACTCTCCTTTATACCTTTCTGTATTATTTGTCTAGTTATATGAGCTACGGCCTCCTTCTTTACTGAAACAAATGTTTTAAAACATTGCCCAAAGTAGATATATGAGTGGCAAATAAGTGCCTTATTTGAAAAGTTGCTCAAGATCATTAAGTAGTAGGGAAATGTACATTAAATCCACAATGAAATATTTCTTTGTGCCTTTAGGGTGACTTAAAGTTTAAAAGTTGACAATATCCAGTGTTTTGAGAAGGCATAGAAATGGAAACTCTTTATATTGTTGGTGGGAGTATAAAATCATACATACTGCCTTTTAAATTTTTGTTTTTTGGCTTTGCTGAGGATTGAACCCAGGTCTTACTCTGACAGCCAAGCACCCTACCACTGAACAGTTCCCGATCTCTTTTTATTTTGAGATGGTGTCTTGCTAAGTCACCTAGGCTGGCCTTAAACCTACAATCTTCCTGCTTTAGCATCTCGAGTAGCTGGCATTCTAGATGTACATCATGACGTTTGGCTTGTATACTCTTTGAAAAATCAGCATTCTCTTATAAAGTTAAGTATATACCTATTATGTGACCCAGACTTCCACTGCTGCATCCACTTTATTGTCATAGAGAAACAGGAAACGGCCAGATGTTTATCCAGTGTATTTATGAATAAATTGTGTATTTATGAATAAATTGCTGTATAGCCATAACAGAATACTGCTCAGCAATAAAAATAATGAGGTAGTGATACATTCTACCATCAATGGATCTCAAAGTGATTTTTTGAAGGAAAAAAAAGAGTATTTTATACTTTCATTTTACATAAAATTCAAGGCCAGTTGTTATCCCTTTCCTGACCTGAGACTTTTGGTGGCTTCCAAGAACCAAAGGGTTGTGTAGATCATATTATTCTAAATCCATGTGCTACAGTGTCATCAGCAATTCGACCATTATTCTGTTGGGTGCATCCACATAATTTATTCATTAATTCAGTTAATTGAGCACCCATTATGTGCCGTATCTAGAGCCTAGGTAACGTATTTATGGATAAAAGAGCATGATTCCTGTCTTCTCAGAGTTCACATTCTAGAGAATGAACCACTGACTAATGAAACAAAGTGACTAAATAGAATAATAATTGGGAGGAAAAGGTGAAGAGTGGTTCTTTGGTAGATGGGAGTCAAGGAAAATTTGTCTGGCTAAAAAATTTTTTTTGCGATGGGGTCTTATTATGTAGCCCAGGCTTCTTCCAGCTCACAGCGATCCTTTTGCCTCAGCTTCCCGAGTGCTGGGATCACAGGTGTGCGCCACCATACCTGGAAGCTTTAAAATTTAAAAACACAATTATTAGTACATATTTGTAGTACATAATGATTCCATTCATTGTGGGAATTGGTACATAACACATCTTCATTCTTTTCACATCTCTGTGTGGGTTTTGAGCAGAGAAGGGACCAATTCTGTGAGTTTCCTTCTCCTTCTCTACTCCCTGACCCCAGTGCTGAAATCAAACACAGGGCCTTGGATGCTGAAGGCCGCACTCTGGGTTAAAAGGCCCTCTCCACTCTGGTCCTGCTTGTCCAGACCAGAAGCTGTTTGTTCTAGTGGTGCAGGAGAAAAGGTCGCAGAAGTTTACACTCGAGTGGTCTTTGACATGAGACACACTGAAAGAATTAATGGAATAAATTAATTAATAAAACAAGGTAGAACTAGATGTTAGCACTAATCAACATCCCTTGAATTTGGGAGTATTTTGATTGATTTAACTCCCCCCTTTTAAAAATAATACTGTGGTTTATATCTGGACGTCCTCTCCAAAGTCTCATGAGTTTAGCAGCGGGGCTCATGGAAGAGGATTGAATTATGGGGCCTGACTTGCTGTTGGGAGGTGGGGAGGCCAGTCCCTAAGCCAGTGACCTGCAGAGGTACTGTGTGGCTCCCCGTCCGTCCAGTGACTCTCTGCTTCCTGGGTTTCCTCCATGCCATGAGCAGCCTTCCCCACCCCGCCCTTCCACCTGACGGTTTCTGCCAAACACAAACAAAGCTCTAAAACCATGAACCAAAACAAACCTCTCCTTGCTTTGTTGGTGTCAGGCATTGAGTCCCAGCGATGAGGAAAGGGACTCAGACAAGCAGCTCTATTAGTTTTGAGTGTATAGTGATGTCCTGTCGCTGACCACTGGTGTCAGGAGAGAATGGCGCCTTGCTGGGGCAATGTGAGACGCACTGGAGCACAGTATTCTTTGATGTACCGATGTAGTTGACTTCCAGTAAGGGAATGAGGGTACTCTGTCATGACCTGCTTGCTGTTTCTCTTTACCTGTGCTGACACCAAGTGATGCCTTAGCTCTGATCTCCTTTCAGTTCTTCTGATTAGTCAGGATTAGGTTCGGAGGATCATTTCCCCTTGTTACTCTAGTTTTGAAAGGGAGGGAATAATCAGGCTGTCCATCCCATTTCAGTTAGCTCCTTTGCTTTTAGTGGAATGATTCATGGAACAAAGAACCAGGAGTGTTGAGTAATCTTTCCTTACTGCTGAAGCAATTTTTCTTGCCGGACATTGTGGTACATGTCTGCAACTCCAGAACTTGGGTGGCAAGAGCATCAATGTGAGTTTCAGGCCGTCCTGGGCTACAAAGTGAGTTCAAGGCCAGCCTGAACTACATAGTGTGACCCTGCCTCAAAACAAAACAAACAAAACAAAACAAAACAAACTCCAACTTGTTGCTGCATGTCAGTCGTTCTCTCCTTTTTTTAT
Source organism: Hydrochoerus hydrochaeris (assembly GCA_004027455.1). NCBI lineage: Eukaryota > Metazoa > Chordata > Mammalia > Rodentia > Hydrochaeridae > Hydrochoerus > Hydrochoerus hydrochaeris. Next base: position 153,392 of record PVLA01003886.1, read on the forward strand.
TTCTGAGTATTCAGTGGCATGGATGTACTGTAGTTTGTCTAACTGTTCATCTGTTAAAGGACATTTTAGTTATTTCCAGTTATTGATATTGCAAATAAAGCTTCTGTGAATATTTGTATACAGGTTCCTGTGTGGATCTAAATTTCCTTTTTCCAGGTTAGATATACAGGGAGTGGTGTGTATTTTATTTTTAAAGAAAGTGACAAATTATTTTGCAGAGAGGCTATAGCATTTTGCATTCCCTCCAGTAATGTATGAGAGATGTAGTTTCACCACATCCTTGCTAGCATTTGATATTCTGTAATTTTTGTAGCAGCTTTATTGCGTTGTAATTCACCCATTTAAAGTGAAAAAATGGAAGTTTTTAACATCTATATCTATTTCTATATATCTGTGTATCCATCACCACAATCAATTTAGAACATTGTCATCATCTCCAAAAGAAACCCTGTATCCTTCAGCCCTAGGAGGGCATTACTCTTCTTACTATGTCTGTAGAGTTGTCTATTCTGGACATTTTGTGTAAATGGAATCATAAAACATGTGGCTCTCCATGGCTGCTTTTGCTTAGTATGACGTTTTCCAGATTTGTGTTATAGTACGCACCACCTATGCTGTTCCGTTTTATTGTCAAACATATGATATGTTTAGTATATGTGCTGCCGAAGTGAGCACAACATATGATATTTTTAAAGAAATAAAAGTGTGTTTCATTCCTGTACAAGTACGCTTATAGCCAGTGGGATTTTGAATAACAAAATGCTGCTGGAGAGATTTTACCAGGCCTAGGTGGAGGTCTAGACTGCAGTTAACCTAAGTGAAAATCAATGCTATTTTAAGCTTTTAGCAATTGTCCGTAAAGTATAATTTATGCTGTTTATTTAACAACAGTTCTGGTTGTGAGATCTGAATAGCTCTCCTGATAGTTTATCAGGCACTTTCCAGAGAAGCTATGTACAAGGTAATGAATGTAAGATGCAGGCCCGGGGCAGCTCAGCAGACCATAGGCGATGTTCAGTTGGTGGCTTGAACAGAGCTGTCACCCAACGACAGATCCATTCCAGGATCTCTCTGGGCCTTTTGCCTTCTGAATAACCTTGCCCACCTCTGACACTCAGATTAGGTACTCTGTGACCCACTGGCCAGTGCTCATTCCCAACACAGAACAATTGGACTACTACTGCAAGAACCACTTGTTTAGTAAACACATAGTAACACATGTTGGTATTGTGAGCTCAGAAGAGGATACAAGATGAATAGGTACTCACTTTGCCTCTAGGATCTTCCTGTCAAGCCAGGAAGGAATGTCAGCCTAGTCCTGAACCTCCCATGGCCAAGGTCAGATGGGATGCCTGCCACCATAAATATGCGATATTGTCCGGAAGATTTGTTATAAAGAACAATAGAACGAGTGCTCACATACTTATCTCCTAGCTTTGTTTAATTTTAACGTTTTTGTCATTTTGCCTTAAGACTTTTTTTAAATGAATAGAACATCTCAGGAATAAAAGGATGTATTTACATAGATACCTTATGTGAGTCCCCAGGGAAGTACACTAAGTGAATAAAGCCGTGCCTGTCAGGTTGCAAACTGTGTGATTCTATGTCTGTGAAATGACGTGTTTCTAGAAAGGAGCAATAGCTTCCTAGTTGCCAAAGGCTTTAAAGATAGCAGAGCCAAGAGAGTGAAAAGGCAACCTGAAGGTTATCTGTAGTGATATACCTTTCTTCCTGTGTATGTATCTCTAGACAATATCCAAACAATAGCTACACTATATTATAAAGTTGAGAAAATAATATACTTTATGGACCTTTCTGGGACTTGCTCTTCCCCCTTCTTTACAATATTTGTGTCAACAAATCGATAGATGAATACATGGTTTAATTATTTTTCATTGTTCAGAATTCCTTTGGTGGTTTGATTATATAATTATACTGCATGTTATTTATCTGCTCTTGCTGAATATCAGCTGTTTCTAGTTTCCAGTTGTTCCTAACACTATTGCTACAGACATTCTTGTCTACATTCCTTGTATGTATGTGGAGAAATCCTTTGCAGACAAGATGTATCTAGGAGCAGAACTGCTTGTCTTGACAGTTTGTGCATTTTCAGCATTTCCAGATATTGCCAAATAGCTCCTTAGAGTGGTTGTAACATTTTACATGATTATATCAGTATATGAAACTTATTACCATTCTACATTCATCTACAGTTTCATGGACACTTTGTAAAATATTTTGCCAATCTAATGCGCAGGAAATGGTATTTCATCGTGGTTTGAACTATTCCCATTTGTCTTGTTACTAGTGAGCTGATCATCTTTTATTTGTTTATTAAAGGCTATACTTTCAGGGATCATTTCTATAGTATGTTATTTGGTTATTAACTATTTAAATTTCTTCTTTTATTAATTACCTGTTCATCTCTGATTAACCAGGGTTTAGTTGGAGATATTACAAGTCATTCTGTTAAGTAGAAAGAGATTTAAGAAGATATTGAAATATTAGGTCACTTGTCTGGAGAAGTGGGCCACAGAACAGGCTGTAGGGATGGGTCCAGAAGGAAAGGCTATTTAAAGGGGTTGTTGCCTTCCTCAACAACCAGGAAACTAGAGATTTGGGCAACTGCTGACCCTGGTGCTAGCTTCAGGATTCCTCAACTTCAGCCAAAATCTATTGCTTTGCCAGACCCACGGACTTGCGAACAGTGCTGTACTTGCCCAGTTAAATGTATACTGGAAGCACTGCCTTTCTTCCTGGCTTAGTTCTAAATTCCAGGTTCAAACAAAACCATCTGATTGGTGGCGCTAAAAGTACACCTTAGACTCCTAGTAGTCAGGGAGCTGGGAAGTTGGTTTTTAACTCTAATTTCATTATAACAGCAAAACGTGATAAAAGGAGGTCAGACTTCATGGTAAATGAACCATCACACTGTATTCTCAGCAGTTGCCTTTGTCTATTTTTCTATCAGATCACCTTGGTTTAATGGTTCATGAGGGTTCTATGGATGCAAAACTGTTAAACTTCTGTGTATTACATTCATAAGCAATATCTTCTGACCTGAGCCCAGTCTTTTCCTTTGATTACATAATTGTTTGATAAACTGAATATTTGAATATTAATGTACTTGGATTTATCTATCTTTATCAGTCTTTTCCTTTGGGATTTATACAATGTGTGTTTTATTGGAGAAATCCTTTCTTCACATTTAACTTTTAGGCCTTTAAGCCATGTAGAATTTACTTTGGCTGTGATGTCTGGTTACATTTATTTATTTTCCTGTATGGGAAGCTAATTATTCCATTATCCCTAAGGCCATCCTTTCACTAGTGACTTACCATGAGACTTCTGTCATATTTCAACTGTTTACTATAGTCTGTTCATAGGCTCTGATGTGTTCCACTGATCTTTTTGTCAATGCCATCTGCTTAATTACTGTGACTTTACAATGTCTCAATACCTGGCAGAACAAGTGCTTCAACACTTTTCTTCAGAGTTTCCTTGGCTCTTCTTTGCCTTTTGTTTTACTTTTCTTTTTCTCCTCCACTCATACTAATAGGGATGGAATCCAGGGCCTTCGTGCTGAGCTGTACCCCAGTTCTTTTTTGTTTTTTATTTTGAGACAAAGTCTGCCCAAATTGCTAAATTGCTAGTTGGGCTTCAACTTATCCTCCTGCCTCAGTTTCCCAGCATGCTGGGATTATAGGTGTATGCTACTGTGCCTGGCACCAAGATATTTTTGTCTTTTAATCTTCTGAGAGTTTTATTGGAAATGTACTGAGTCAGTCTGGGGGAATTTTCATCTTTATGGTACAGAGTCTTCCTCTCCATGATCATGTTACATTTCTACTCGTAATTAGTTAGGTGTAATAAGTATATTTATAAAGTAAATATAAAACTTCAGAGTAATTTCTAGGGTATATTGTAGCTAAATTCTAATACAAACTACTATAATTTTCTTCATAAGCATCTCATACATATTTTGCTTAATTAACACACTGAAGGAATAAACTTTATTATTACAATTAATGTGCTTAAGGAATAAACTTGATTATTACAACTTTTATAATTATGTTTTTTTTATCTTCCTTTAAACTATACTTATTAATGTTATTGGTATATAGTGGGATACAATTTTTTTGACTAGTAATTTCTGACCAAATTGAGAAATTCTCCTTTTTTTCTTACTTTGAGTGTTTAATTTTCATTAGTTATTAAAGCATATAATTTAAAGAGACAAATATCTGTTTATTATTAAAAAAACTAAGGCAGATCATTCAAGAATTGTCCTCCTCCCTTTCTTTCTTACCCCAGCCCTTACCAGACAATTGCTTCTACCTTTTTAGCTGATTGCTTCAGAATTTATCTTATATGCTTAAATAGGGTATTTAAGGAATTTCAAAATCTTTCTCTCTAAAAGGTTGATATTTGAGTCTTCTGAACTAAAGTGCCAACAGACAGATTTACTGGAGAGAGCCATATGTATTAAATTATAGTTTCACCTGACACACGGCATTCAGATCAGGAACCTAAAGACCCAGGGGAAGCTATCTGATTTTCTGCTTAGGTTTGATGAAGTAATAGCAGCCATGTGGAAGTATGACTGTATGAGAAGGGTATAGGATGATGGAAATAGACTGAGGAGAAAAACCCAAGGCTTGTCTGTTCAAAAAAACCTAAGTTGTAATGTTTTTTGCTCTAGGAGATAGGACAAGACTCTTTATCTTTTCTGCACAAAAATTATTATAATGATTATTTTGTTTCTGTTGGTTGGTTGATTTCTTAGTTTCTATGTATTACCTTTGTAATTACCCCTAAATATCAAATTCTGTATTAATTCAATAAATCAATGCTCAAGACATTCTAGAACCTTCTGGAATTCTCTAGACCAGACTGGCCTCTGCTTGGAGCTGCCTGAAGTGAACCCTAGATTCTCTGTTCACATGTCCTAGGCTTCTTTTGGCCCCTCCAGTGTTCCATCACTAGATTTCTGTATCTTCCTCTTTCTTGATTTATTTATTTGTTTTTGTGGAACGCGTTCTCCAGTAGCATATGAAGTAAATTCCCTAGGCCTTCAGGATTCCACAATTTCTCCTCAACATGTTCAGATGTGGATATTTAAAAAAAAGCTTATTCTGCTTTGGAATTGCATTTCCTGAGTCTAAGTGTTTGTATCTTTTATAAATTCTGAGCAATTTTGTTATGGTTTAGATCTAAAATGTCCTTCAAAGGCGCATGTTCCAAGATAGGGATTTTGAAAGGTGATTGAATTGTGGGGCTGTTATGGATTAATTCATTGATGAGTTCATAGCTAAGTATGCTGTGAGGAGGGAGGACCTGCTAGGGAGGGGTGAGTCACTGGGAGTGTGCCTTTGAAGGGTGTATCTTCCTCCCTGGCGCCTTCTTTCTCTCTCAGCACGAGGTGAGCAGCTGTCCTTTCCGGCTCTTCCAAAAATGCCTCTTCTGCTCGGAGCCAGCTTTCCCTGAACTGAATTGCCTGAACCATGAGCTAAATCAAACCTCTCCTCCTTTAAACTGTGGATTCTGAGTATGTCCCAAAGATGGGGAAACTGACTCAAACAAATTCCTAATTTTTTCTCTTCAAATATTGCCTCTTGCTCTGTTTTTAGGTTCTAGAACTCATTTGTTACCTGGACTTTTTTTCATCAGTTTCCATATTCTTTCATCTTCTCCACTATTTTCCATACTTTTCTCAGTTTAGTAGTCTGGATAATTTCTTGTGACCTATCGTCCCTTTTTCCCTAAATGTTCTCATAATCTGTCAAAATTGTTTTTAATTTCAAAAACTAAATCTTTAAATTTCTGTAAGTTCTATTTGCCACCTTCAAAGTCATGTGTGTCTTTTTTGGTAATGTCTTTCTTTTTCTCCCATTTTTAAGTTTCTGATTAGTTGGGATCTAATCCTGTTATTTGTTGTTTCTGCTGATGTTTGCTCACTGTGGTGTTCTTCTAATTTTGGATTCTTAACTCATTTATAGGGCAAAGTTATCTGTGGCCTAGGTTAAAGATGTCATCCTTCTTGAGACATTTTATTTGTCTCTGAGTGTGGCCACTCAAGAGTATACGCCAGCATCTTTTTTATATGAATGTCGCAGCTTTGGGACACTGGAACACATGTGGTATATATCTGAACTTAAAGCTCAGTTGGCTTGTGATGGGGGTTGGAAATCCCAAAGTGTAGGCCTCCGAAACAAGATTTCTCTCTGCCCTCCTGCCCTTCTTTCTCTCTCTGCTTATTCTCCCTCAGATGAACCTTAGAAATTAGAATTTCTTTTTCCCAGGGCAGATGATGAAAACACAGTCCCTCCCCTCAAAGCCAGCCAGAACACCTAGAAATATTACTCATCTTTTCCCACCCGGCTTTTCTGGCCAAAAGAAGTTCTCTGACCTACTGTACTAGGTTAGAAACCTCCATTACAGAAAGGGTCCTGCCCCATACCAGGGAGGAAGGAATTCTGCACAGGGCTGCCCAGAAGGACCTAAACAGACACGCCGCATGGAATTGCTCCACTGTGTCTGCTAGTAGCATTAGCTTAGATCTTTTCTTTTAATCTTATTTCGACATGCTTGTCCTGGTTACTTAATCTCAGCACAAAAATGGATAGTTTAGCCCGAGTCTTTAATCTGAAGGCTCCCATGTCATACAAAATGATGATCAGGGGTTGGGGGTTTAGCCCAGTGGCCTAAGTGCCTACTTGGCAAACTCAAGGTTGTGAGTTCAATCCCCAGCACCAAAACAAAACAAAACAAAACAGAAAAAAAAAAAAGAAAAGTAAAGTAAAATGATGATCAAATATCTGTAGCTAGCCAGGTGTGGTGGCTCAGACCTAGAATTTAGCACTCTATGAAGCTGAGGCAGAATAATCACAAGTTCATGCCCAGCTGGGCCACTTGGGACATAGAAAGACCCTATCTCAAATAAAATAAAATAAAATAAAATAAAATAAAATAAAATAAAATAAAACTTTGAGAATGTGGCTCAATGTGAAGGCCCTGGATTCAATCCCTAGTAACAAAACAAACAACTCCCCCAAACTATGACCAAATGCCTTTGTTATGCTCTCCTTTTGTTAACTCATGTTTGTTGTGGGGGTGTTGGTCCTGACTCTTCTGGTAGGCAGGAAAGGGATCATTCATTTTCTATCCTTATATCTGTTATAGATTTTCAGAGAGTTTTTTTACTCATGTGGGGTGCACACCAAAAAGGAGAAGTATTTTTGTCACTTTCGGTGAGGGTGAATGGACTTTTTTTTCCCTGACCCATCATTTCCCTGGGGGACCCCAATTTATGAAGCAGCTTGTCTCCAGTTTTGCTGAGTGGCCATGCTTGCCCTTGTGCACCCCTCCACCTAGGCCACAGCTGCATGAACTCAGCTGCTCCCTGCTCTGGTTCAGTTCCCCCTGGTTTGGTTCCCAAGATTTTCTTTATTCTGTCGCAAGTTCAGCCACGCAGTAAGAGGGAAGTGTTACAGTTGCTGGGGCATCTCTAAGTGGAAGTAAGGAGGGTTTTCCAGGTCATTTTGTTCACACTAATGTACTTTGTAGTTTTTAAATTTAGAAATAAAGGGGTAGTGAGAGTTTCAGAGAAAAAAGTACAGCTCGTAGGGTAAGAATGCGAGGATCAGGAAAGGATGGATGTAGGGGATGGAGATGTGGAGGGGCACAGCAGGTACAGAAGCAAAGGGGATGAAACCACCCTGCAGGTGTGGAGAAAAGCTCTGCCTTCTCCAGCTGGAGGGGAAAATGAGGTTGAACAAATCGCTGAGCAACAGGAGCTATTAAAGTCTTACAACAGGGAGCACTGTGTTTGCAAGCTTTGTTTCAGGGAGTTTAACCAGGAAGCAAGTCCAAGATGAATGTGTTTGGCTGGCAGAGGGAGAGAGAGGCTTGGGTTTGGAAGGAGGATCGTGAGGCCCAGGTGATAGGTTATATATCTTCGTGGGGTAGTGGGAAGGAGGAGCCACTGGGAGAGAGGGGAAGAGGAACTGAGCTGAACTAGATAAAGAAATCTGCGCCACGAGCTGGGGAGGAAATAGAAGAAAAACCAGGAAAGCAAGTTGTCTGAGTCTCAGAAAGTGAAAAAAAAAAAAAATGTCAGCAGTGTTCTGAGCTGTTATTCCTCATTCTGTCTAAATACTGCCCACAAATGTGAAGCATTCTATCCAACAGCTTGCAGCTGAAGATGCTTTCAGGCATGTTGATGAATTGTGATGGACAATACAATAGGTGAAGGACAACATTTCCCAGTAGACCTCTCTGGAAGTGTCGGATGATGGTTTTGTCTCTCCAGCACCTACAGACATGGCCCACGACGGGACAGATGAGCCCTCCTCGGAGAGTCTGGATGGCGACGTTCAGAGCCCCAAGGACAGATCCTTGCTCCATCAGAGCCTGGCCATCAGGGAGCTCATGGACACTGAGGTCTCCTATTTGCACATGCTGCAACTCTGTGCCTCGGACATCAGGGGCCGTCTCCAGCAGGTATGTGAGAGAGGCCACTCACAACCCGTCTTTATCGGAGCAAATGTGGATCTGCTTCTGAGACTTCACTTCTGTCCCTGGGGCAGGAAGCAGGAGGAGTGTGAAGTCGGACAGATCTAGACAGAACCCTCAGGACTGCTGGTTACTGGCCACGCTACCTTCAGCAGGGCCCTGTATGGCACAGCGTTAGCGTATTCATTTGCTAAATGGGAACAGGAACAATCAAAAACTAAGTGTGCTGGGCTGGGGATGTGGCTCAGTGGTAAAGGTTTTATTTACCTCATGTACAAGGTGCTGAGTTTGAGCCCCAGCACTACAAAAACAAGCGAACCAATAAAAAAGCCTTTAAAGAGGACCTAAGATAGATCATGTACAGGAACAAATTCCTTATGATGAGTATGATCAGTTTGCATATCTAAATTGTACCAATAGACGTAATTATTTAAAAAAGCCTTAAGTATGCTAATGTGTAAGCCCTTTTCCAGGGTAGGACAGATTGTTTAAACTGACCTATATTCTGTGTGTTTCATTTGCAGGGTAGTGACTTGGAAAGTTTAACTCTCAGGGATTTTTATTGGTGTTCATTTTCAATATTTTAGAGAAATACAGGCTCTCACTATTAAGTCACAAGGACATGAGTTCCAGACAGGCAGACTGTTAGTGTGACATAGTCCCAGTCCTGACACATAAATCCTGACACATAGTCCCAGTCCTGACACATAAATCAATTAGTGATTTTTGAGTGAATAAAACACCAAAGCAAATATGTGGAAGGTAAAGTACCTCCTTCACCCTTCAGAAATTATGATTTTTCTCTGAGGGCACCAAAAATACATGAACATATGCCGTTATTTATTTTAGCAAAACTAAGAACATGCTGTAGACATTACTCAGCAGATACATTTCCCGCCTGATTGTGTCTCTGGCACATGCTTCTGTGCCTGCGTGTGTATGTAGATGTCCTGCCTCTATTTTCACAGCGGTGTAGCCTGGCTAGTAGGGCGTGCAGTTTGGAATGCATTCTCAGGGAGAGGTGGTAGAGGCCAAGTATGTCAAAGCTGTAAAGAAGCTGGGTTTCCCACTGTCAAATGACAGATGGGGAAACTGGGAGGAGAAACATGACATTGGCTAACAGGCTTAAGATAGATAAGTCCCCAGTTGACCTTTCCGTCTGTGCTGAATATACATACATGTCTTCCTCTCTTTTTGTAGAGTATTGCAAATACCTAACTTGTAAGATGTTAAACCCTAACAAACATTCCACTGGGGCTGTGGTCTTCCCACGAGGGGTGGACCATGATGAGCTGGGAGTTTAGAACCATCTTTCAAAGCCTGCAAAGAAAGTGTCCCTAACCAGATGCCTGTCTACTTCCGTGACTTCTTTGTTCCTTTTAGCTGCCTCAGGGAGATCTGGCTGTCCTGTTCTCCAACATCGATGAGATCATCCAGGTTAGCAGCAAATTTCTGCGTGGCCTGCAGGAGACAGCCTCCAAGGAAGAAGAGCAAGTGTACCTAATTGGTGAGCGAAAGACCTAGTAGGCTGCTGGTCTAGGCTTCCTGTGGAAATGTCTTCAGCTGATGGTCACTGTGGAGCTATCCAGCATTCCAAGGCAGTGCAGCTCAAAGGGAGTCTGTCAGAGACAGCAGCAGCCCACGGATATCTGGTCCCACTCCCCATTGCCTCTTAACATTGTTGCATAGGTGATTAAGTTCCCAGCACATGAACTTTGGGGTACACATTCAAACTACAGACTCCTCACCCTTCATCCTTTGTAGTTAGCCAAAAACAGAAGAAACAGTGTTTCTTCTCTCTAGTGTAACTACATGCTGGGTCACTACTCTGGCTCCTGCCAGCTCTTGCTATGCAAGTGAAGCTCTTTTCCAAAGGATACCAAAAGCATTTCAAAAGATTTTAGATGTCAGGCAAGCTGTTTGAGCAGTCTTTTTTTTTTTTTTTTTTGGTATGGGGAATCAAACTCAGGACTTTGAGAACCTTGTGCTTGCCAGGCAGGTGCTTATGAACTATATTCATGGCCCTCAAGCATTCTTTTAACATACTTTCCCCTTCCCAAAAATGAAAAGACAAGAGGGAAGGAAAAGCCTTTACTTTAGTATCTTGTCTCACTTTGTGGACATTCACCTCTCTAGCTCCAGTGACTAAATCACTATTGCCTGAGTGTGAGATAGTTTCCCTAAAACATTTGTCATACTCCAAGGTCACTTCTGCAGGAAACCTTGCAGCTGACCTCCTCCAGTCACACAGGCCCTCCCTAGCTGTAGCTTTGGGGTCATCTTTCCTCTTCCTGGCTCTGGGAGCTTCTCTTGGAAGCTCTTGTTTCTTCAGATTGACTGGACTTGCATGAGGGGCATAGTCCTATGGCACTAATCCTACTCTGGGGACTTTTAGTTGGGCTGTGCTTCTCTTGACATTGGCTGATGTGCACCAAGGGAGGCTGGTCCTGGTCAGAGGCCCAGCCAATGACTTTGGCAGTCGGTGGGATTAGCTGAACTTCCTTAGTCCCTGCTTCCTTTCTATGCTGTGTGGTTAATACAGTTCTCTTTACCTTTACTGTTTCTTCCCTGGAAGGCTACCAAGTTCTCTTGTCTTATAATATCTTCCTAATAACTCTTTCTTCTTCTACTTCTCCTCTTCCTCCTCCTCCTCCTCCTTCTCCTTCTTCTTCTTCTTATTTAGTACTGGGAATTGAACTCATGACCTCACACTTGCCAGGCAAGTGCAGTGCTGATAAGCTATATTCCTGGCCCCCAGTAACTCTTGCTTTCTTTCTTATTTACTTCTTCTTTTTTTTTTTTTTTTTGAGACAAGATTTTGCTATGCAGTTTGGACTGGCCTTGAAGTCGCTATGTAGCTGAGGCTGGCCTCAAACTCACAGTCTCAGCCTGCTGTCTCAACCTCCTGAGTGCTGAGTGTGCACCACTATGCCTAGCCTCTCAACTATTTCAGTTATTACTTTGTTGAGGATCAAACTGAGGGCTTCATGCATGCTAGGCAAGAGCTGTATCACTGAGCTACATTCGCAGGAACCCCACATTTTTTTTTTTTTTTTAATTTTAAGAGAGTCTCACTAAGTTGCCCAGGCTGGCCTCAAACTCAGGATCCTTCTGTTTCAGCCTCCCAGATAGCTGGGATTACAGTCCTGCACCACCACACCTTGCCCTGTCCTCACTTTTGACCCTTAGTTTAATCTCAGCATAGGACTGAACTTTTTTCTTTTTAACTAATACACTTCATTTTTTTAAATAGCACTTTTAGATTGATAGAAGAACTGCTATGATCCCAAGAGTCAGAGCAGCATGGAGAGGTGTTTTTAGTGGGATGTTGCTTTTTCTCTTTGATTCCTGCTGTGCATTCCATTCCCTCTTCTTCCCACCCTGTTCCATTCACACCTTTTCAGCAACCAATCTCCTTCATTTCTGATTTTAGAATATGGAACGCTTCATGCGTTAGCATGCCATTCTTACACTGGGGTTATGCAAGTCTTCCCTGTGTTTTTCCAGCTTGTGCAGTGCTGAAATTGAACAGAAATCAGATCCCAGCTCTCCTGCTCAAAGCCCCGACTCTGCTTCCCGCCACCTTCAGGATAAAGCTGCAGCTTGCTGCCCCTCAGTTTGAGCCCCTGTGTGATGTGACTTTGATTTAACTTCTTGTTCTTCTCCTTTATAACCTCACTCACTTTTCCTCAGCTGCTCTTACCTTCTTGCTGTCACCCCTGTGCCCATGAATTCTCCTCTCTAGGCCTCTGCCTGAGAACTATATTTCCCCGAGAATTCCCAGGGCTGGTTTCTTGTGATTTCTGACAGACGCCCACATCTTCATGGAGACCATCCTTAAATAGAGTCTCTGGCTGTTTGGCTTTGCTTTAATTCATATGACTCAGGATATAAGTAGTGAATAATCATCCTTTGGCATCTGCAGGAGATTGGTCATAGGATCCTCACAAACATCAACATCCATTGATGCTCAGGTTCTTTATATTAATGGCATAGTACATGCATAGCCTATGAATATCCTCCTGTATACCTAAAATTGTCTCTAAATTTAATTTTTAAACTTTTTATCAGTACATGTTTGTAGTATATGATTACATTCATTATGGGGATTTGGTACAAATTTCTAGGCTATGTATAATGACTAATAAATATAAATACTATGCAAATAGTCATTATATGCTAATGTTTAGGAATAATGGCAGTAGAAAAAGGCTGTGCATGGTTAGTACAGACACATTTTTTCTTTTGCATATTTTTGATCCCTAGTTGGTTGAATCTGTGCATGCAAGACCCACAGATAAGGAGGACCATCTATATTTATTTATCATCTGTCTTCTGTATTAGAGTATAAATTCTATGAGGCATGGTTTCATTTTGTTCCTAGAGCTTAGCAGAGTGCCTGGCACATAATCAGTAAATAAGCAATTGGCAAATATTTGGTGAATGAAATTACAACAGATGAATTATGCACATTGTTTTACTTCGTACATACACACAACTCTTGGAAGTGAGTATTAATCTCATCCCCATTTTGTAGATGAAAAAATAGAGGATTGGAGGGATCAAATACCTCCCCAGGTTTCAGGACTGGGGAAGGGCTACCCCGAGATTGGGCCTTCATTTTTTCTAGTGCCAACACCCTTGCTCACTCATAACTATGCAAACTGCTACATGTCTTTGGAAACTGGGGTTCCTGACTCTACTTACCATGTATAGTTGATCACAAAGATAACATGAGTTAATGGGCATAGTGTGTTTTTAGGCTATAAAGCACTGTCCAAATGTGAGCATCACTGCTGTCATTTCTGCAATCATACCTAACGTTCAGTAAGTAGAGTACAGGTTAATTGTTCTAAAATCCAAAATCTGAAATGCTCCAAAGTCCAAAGCTTTTTGAGTGTTCATTTGATGCCATAAGTATAAAATTCCACACCAGATCTCATATGACAGTTTCCAGTGAAAACTCAGGTACAGGCGTGCACACCAGCCACCATTGGAACTCTTCTGCTGGTAGTCAGTGTGGGCTGGGAGAACCAACCAGCCACACCTTGGAGAAGCCCAGAGTGTCACCCTGCACCCTACCACCTCCTGGGGAACCTGGGTTATCTGATGCATTCTCCTACACTGTGGCAGTTAGTCAACACAGGAAGCATCTGGGACCTCCTAATTGGCTTGTTGGGAGAAACCCAGGAAGAATGTCAAGACGAAGGAGCAAAAGGCAGTCTCTGACCTCCAGCCCAAACAAAACAAGTCCAGGAGACTTAGACATGGAAGAAAGTGGAAGCTTCACATCTAAAATTTCTGGTAGTAAAACTACTTCATGAGGCTGTAAAAAAATCAGATCAGAAATAATATTGCAGATAAAAGAAGAAATAGCAAACATAATAAAAGGGTTGTTGAGTGTATCTAAAGAAAACAGACAAAAAAGAGTGTAAGAAAATGAGGGAAACCTTGAATGAACAATATAGAGAAGAATTGGAATGCATGAAACAGACTCAAAGAGATATCTGGGAAATTAAAAAAGCTGGCAAAACTGCTTGAAAGAAACTGAAGAAAGATTTTCAGACCTTAAAGGCAGGACGGCAGCTAGTGATTGTGAAAGGAAAGAGCTCTTAAAAATAACAAGGAACCAGAAAATAATTCAACAGCTGCAAGACAACACAAAGAGAAATAATTTAAAGAATGATAAGTGTCAGCAGAAAAGCAGGAGTCAACACAAATGACATAAAGAGATTATTTACAGAAGGCATAGAAGATACTTCCCAAGCACAGGAAAAGGACCTGACATGCAGATAAGTGAGGTATATGGAACTCAGCTAGCCATAACCAAAATAAATCTATACCCAGATATATAATAATAGATATATCAGAAACTCAGCACAAGAACAGAATATTAAAGGCAGTTAGAGAAAAGAAACATAAAGGAAAGCCCATCAGAATCACAACAGACTCCTCAACATGAGCCATCAAATCAAGAAGAGGCTGGAGTGAAGTATTTCAAGTCCTGAAAGAAAACAACTTCCAACCCAGATTGATGTACCCTGCAAAACTACCTTTCAAAATTAATGGAAAAATAAGATACTTCCATGACAAAGAACAATTGAAGGAATTCATGACCTCCAAACCAATCCTGCAAAGAGCACTGAAGGACATTCTAGAGAGAGAAAAAAAAAAATGATCACAGCCCCAGGAGCAGCAGCAAAGGGGGATCACTGAGTGGGGCATTCAGCTGAATGGGGAGGGAGAGTAGGGAGCCAGCAACAGGAAAATAGCATGGCAGAGATGAACCAGTGCACGTTGAGCATAAGCATTAATGTAGATGGCCTCAATTCACCAATAAAAATAGACACTGGCAGAGTGGATCAAGAAATAAGATCCATCAAATGTGGTATGCAAAAAACCATTAACTCAAAAGGAAATTCATAGACTGAAAGTCAAAGGACAGAAAACGGTGCTGCATGTGACAGGGAACCAGAAAAAAGCAGGGGTAGCTTGCCCATCAGCTACAGAATGGATAAGAAAGACATGGTACTTTTATACAATGGAAAGCTACCCAGCTATAAAGAAGGATATCATGAGGCTCATGTAGGTAAATGGATGCAACTTGTGACCATGCTCTTGGGTGAAATGGTTTAGACTCACACAGGTGAATATTGTGTTGTTATCCTGCTATAAAAAACTGAAGGAGTTAGTGGGATCCAAAATGTATAATAGATATTGTGAAAGTGAAAGTGGAAGAAACATTTAAAAAGGGAAGTTGATATCCTGTGGTAATTCCCTATTACTTTATTTTGTTTTAAAGTCCTATGTCATTTTTATTGTTTTGTCTTGATTGGTTTTATTCTATTTTGTTTGGTTTGATTTTATTATATCTGATGGCATGGGCAGCTATTTTGAAGGTAACAAACTATATTATGGTAGTCAATGTTGATTTCTCATTATCTCGTTTTGAAATCCTGTATCATTTTCACTGTTTTGTTTTGATTGGTTTTATTCTGTTCTTTTTGGTTTGATTTTATTATGTCTGATGATGTGGACAGCTATTTTGAGGATAACAAGAGGTATTATGGCAAGTATTGTTGATTTTCTATCATCTTATTTTGAAGTCCTGTATCACTTTCACTGTTTTGTTTTGATTGGCTTTATTCTATTTTATTTTGTCTGGTTTTTTATTCTTTTACAAATAAGAAAATTTTTAAAAACACAGGTACACTAAATATATGGTATATAATTACTTCTAGGCTAGGGGCAAGAGGAATACATAAGACATAAATGAATTTTGAGTTTAATCTTGGGTCCTATTCCCAAGATATCTCATTATGTGTATTTAAATACTTCAAAATCTGAAAAAAGTTCCAAATTCTAAGCAGTTTTGCTTCTAAGCCTAGGGTTACTTAACTTGCATGCATAGGTCCCAGCCTGTGCTCTACACCATTCTGCCCCTTGGTCTCTCAGCAGTTCATGAGACTGAGGTACAGAGCAGAAACTTGGGAGATGAGACAACTTGCCTATGTGAATCCTGGCAGGCTCACTGCAAAGTGGGGTGGGGGGTGGCTCACTTACTGCCTACGTGTTCCAAGCAAGAGGACGTGCAGACGTGCCTGAGAACCACTGTTGCTTGTTCCCCATCAGGTAACTTATTCCTGGAATTCCAAGAGGACTTTGAGCAAGCCTACAAGGTCTATTGTGCCAACTATGACCAGGCCCTGCTGCTATTGGAAGCATACCGGAAGGAGCCAGAGCTGCAGCAGGAGATCCAGAGCACCGTCCAGAATGTGCTGTGAGTCGTGTGTCCATTCAGCCTGGCAGTTTGTCTCAGGCTTGCTTGGGGCTGCTCATGCTGCTCCAGAGTGTGTCAGTTATCAGTCAGGCCATGCCAGGCCATGCTGCTGAGACAAGTAACTCCCCAGTCTCAGAAGTTTCAGACCTGGGTTTCTATCTTCTTTATACTGCATGTTTTTAGGTTCTAAAGCATTATCCAAATGTGAGCATCTCTGCTAGCATTTCTGCAATCATAGCTAGCATTCATTAAGTAGAGTCCTATGTAATTTTTATTGTTTTGGCCCTAAAGTCCAAATCTGAAATGCTCCAAACATTCTTCCCTTGTCTCATGCTCACTGCAGGATTGCAGCCACTACCTGGAGATTGGCCAGTAACTGACAGAAGACCCCAGAGCTCTAGAGGCCCAGTGCTGGTTTTGAATGCTCTGGTTTAGAAATATTTTTCAGGGTATATTGGCCTAGGTTAATCACTGCTCTAGCCATCTGCCAGGAGGCAGGACACAGCATCCTATCATATACCCAGAGAAAGAGAACCAGAAACGTTTAGTGGACAGCACTTAGACAACTTTAGGGAAAGACGGTGATGTGGTGGAAGCCGAGATTGTCAGTCCCAGGGATGGGAAGCAAGTATGTATAACCTTGACTACCCTCTCCACAGAAAACTAAGTCCTGTGCCATGGAAAAAGGTAAGAACTACTCCCAGTAGCCTCATAGTCCAGAACTGGCATCTGTGGGTGGGAATCCAGGTAGAAAAAATGCAGGGAACACATTTTTTTAAGTGTAAATGTTGAGTGAGCAACATAGTTACATGATTCAAACACTGTAAGACATAAACATTTATATAGTGAAAAATAAATAAATAAAACAACCTTCCCAACTCTGTCCCTTCATCTACCCAATCACCAACCCAAAGATAGGGTAACCATTTAGAATTTCTTATGTATCTTTGTGTAGTTCCTTTTTGTATATACAAGCAATTCCAAATATTCTTAGTTTTCTGACTTTTAAATGAAAGTTTGTATTTTTTAAAAATCCTACTATGCTTATATCTTTCTCAGAGGTCTTTGCATTGCAACACATAACATTCATGGTCCTTTGCACACATATGCTTCCACCAGGTGGCTAGGCCACAGTTTATCTAATGAGTCTCTGCGGGTGGACAGACATTTGATTTGTTCCTGTTCTTTTGATATTATAGACAGTGCTAGTGTTTACTCATTATTCACTAATGTAAGTTGTCTCATTCTGGTGTATATTTGACTGTGAAATACTTTTCCAGAAGTGGAATTGCAAGGTCAAAGGAAGTGTGTATGTAATATTTTGACAAACTGTAGCATCTCCCTGGTAAAGGCCATGTCACTTTATATTACCATCAGCAAGAGATGAGGATAACTTTTCCTCCACAGACCTGTCACCAGAACATGTTATCAAATTTTAGGATATTTGTACAGGGGATAGGTGAAAAATGGTGTCTCTAGATGGTTTTACCTGCATTTATCTTATGATTTAAGGAGGTCATCGCTTCTGTATATTGAAGAGTCATTTATCCGTCCTTTTCTGCAAGTTGCTCTGCTTCTTTTCCATATGTAGAAAAGGGTTATGCCTTCCCTAGGGAAAGCTCACTACCTGGAGGAAGATGAAGATCGCTCTCTGAAATCAGAGTAGTAGAGGAAAACAGAGGTTATTATTATTATTATTAGTTTATCTTATCCTGACATCTCTTTTACCAGCAAGAGAATAGCAGTGTAGCTTTAGGAGAGGTGATCTCCAGAGGATCCTCCTATCTTCCCTCCTTTCTCTTTCTCACTCCTCAATCTCCCTCTTTCTACCACAGTCTTTTTTTTAAGTACCCATTTTCCAGTTTCTTGCCTCGTAAATAGCTATGCTCATTTCCCACTTGTAGGTCTTACAAATGGAAGCTTTGCAAGCTCTTCAAATCCGTTTCCGTAGCAGTGAGGCAGATGACAGGAGCCCGGGAAACTCGGAGCTGGGCTGGGAGACGGGAAGAGTGGAGACAGAGGCACCCTGTGGAGGGCAGCTGCAGCACAGCCTGAGGGGTTGTTACTACTGCATCCAGCAGCTCTTGCCAGATACAAACCATCCCCAACACAAAATGGCTTAAAACAGGCATTTATTTAACTCATGCTTCTGCACATCAGCAATTTAACTAGGATCAGCGAAAGATTCTTCTGGTCGTGGCTGAGCACCCGGTGGATCTGCAGTCCCTGGGCTTTGCTGATCTTGGTTGGGCCCTTTCATGATCTGGGACACGTGAGCTGACTCTTCTCTGGCCACAAGTTCCTTCTTCTTCCTTCAGGCTGGCTTGTTCCTATGACGGTCACAGGCTGTCAGGGCAGTGGTCACAACATGGCCTTGAGAAGCCTCAATATCAGTCAAATTACTAGGTAAGGCTAGCTCAGATCTAGGGGAGAAAAACAGATTCCGCATCTTGGTGGCAGGGCCTCCAAATTCATGTTCAAAGGGTTGTGGAGACAAGGAGGGGAATGATTACAACCCTGTTTTGCAAACCATCTGCCTTGGGTGTCATGCAGAAGGTGAGTCCCTTGTAACCAGATCTGTTCATCTCTTAAGAGAAGCTGGAGACTTAGGTGTAAGGTTTCCCAGGAGTTTGGTGTGGACATCAAGTGCGGGCACCTTTAAAGCGCTGTGGGGAGCACTAGTTCTTCACACCCCCTGCAATCTGAGCTTCTCTCAGAGGCACTGGAGCCAGACAAACTGGTCCCTCACATCTCAGAACCCGGTTTCCTTATGGGTAAGGTACCTCATGGAGTGACCCAAGTGACACTCAGTGAATTTCGGCTATTCTAGTTATCCTAACTGAGAGGGAATTCTATTTTCCCTGACACCGTGCCGTGGTTCTCAGCTGCATCAGTCCCAGTGCCCACCTCTTTAATAAATATTAAATACATTTATTATCCTGAGATAGGGCTTAAAAAATCTGACCTAATATTCATAACTAAAAAATCAATTTGATGATCTAACTGTAATATAAAGGAGAAATAAAAAAAAATTCTCATACAATGTGTATTTCATTGTGCAGATGCTCAGGCCACATGACATTAATGCAATGAAGCATTCAGGTGCTAGCATCTACTTATAACAAATAGGCCTGAATTTAAAGAAAGAAAAAGACGGATGTCATTCTGTGCAAGAACAGGAAAATGAAGGAGCAGAAGGTTCGTGTACTGTGGAATAACTAGGAGAAAACACATCTGATTCCTCGTATATGACAGAGAAAGAAGAAGATAATGTGACCGAAGGAGGAGTAGCATTACCCCTGGGGAGGCAGGGCGCTCAGGAGGCTGATATTCTTGCAGAGGACCTTGGTGTTATGTATAAAAGATAGTGTCCTGGTCGTTTCCGGTGTTACGCCATGCAATGGATAGGGTTCAAGCATTACAAATGCTACGGTTCTCAAAGTCACAGCACATTTGAGGCCTTTGTTTCGTATTTGAATGTTCAGAGGGACGCCTTGCCTACTCCATGCCTGTACCCCCAAGGTTGCCAGGAGCCCTGAATCAGAGATTGTGCCCTCAGGCCACGCCAGGAGCAACATCCTTCCTGTCAGCATGCTTTTTGATCTCCTCCCTCATGAAGCGATGATCTTGGCTTTTTTGTACTTATGACTATAAAACACTTCCCTGAGCTTGGCCAACTAGAATTACCATGCCAGCCATAAGTGATCCTTTCTCAGACATCAGCATACGAGGTACTACTAATGAGACTCTGTGTGGTTCCAAAATGCGTGTCCCCTCCTCGCTTCTTTGGGCAGGTGTTCATTTAATCCTGTCTTCCAAGGGAACACGCACCTCTGAGAGCCAAGCAGATCAAAGATGCCCCTCTGCTGCAGGCAGGGGGCTCTGCCACAGGCATGGGGTCGTGTCCCTGAGGTGCATCCTCGAAGTGTAGGGTGGAGGCGGACTTGCATCAGTCTGGCACAAACACCCAAGTTCCAGAATGATGGTTGAGGCAGCTCAGTTTGGAGAAGGCACAGAGCCATCTTTCTTTTCCTTTATTAGTTCATTGTTTTAAATATAAAAGTAATATGTGCTTACTGAAAAAAAGAAAAAGAGAACCATATGCAAATACATAAAGTAAAAGTCAATTCGCCCATGGTCTCCCATTTTTTCATTCCTCTCCCAGTAGTTAATCTCCTTACAGATTTCCTTTTGCATATTTTCAGACAGACAGATAGACAAACAAGCCAGGAGAATATGTTTTTTTTCAGGAGAATATTTTTATGGGACTGCCACTATACATGCTGTTCCAGAACTTGTTTTCTCACTGAATCAGTGTAGTTATGAATATCTTTTCATAACAGTATGAATAGTTAGCTCTTGTTCTTTTTAATGGCTACACAGAGTTCCTTCCAGGACAGGTTATAGACTCTGGTTTATTTGAGCCTTCTCTTATGATGGACTTTTGTACCATTTTCAGTTTTTTTTGCAATCATAAATATAGTTGCTGAATAAATTATACCCTCATCTTTGTTTGTTTAAGCCAGCATTTCTCTGGGTAGGTTTCCTAGGTAGGGTCAGTGGAGCAAAGGACTTGAACATAATCGTGAATTGCCCAACTGCTGTCCAACAAGTCCTTGCCAAGTGACACTCCTGCCAAGAGACTGGAAGAAGTTCTGTTTCCTCACACTCACCCGGATCTGCATGTTCCCCTTTTGGTTTTGGTACCCCTTTTTTTTTTTTTTGGCATACAAGTTTTCTCCAGATTACCTGGGAAAGGTTGTAAGTGTGAACAGTTCCTGTGGTTCATCAGTGGTGATTTTAGCTCATTGGTGATGATGCCTTGATGATTTTGAAGAAGGCATGTGATCATCACTCTGAGGGGTTGTCTCCTGTGCCCGTTGACTCGTAAGGTGAAACTGCTTCCCAGGAGGCTCTTTCCCAGGGAAAGTAAGGCCAGGGGATGGAGTTTTGCAAATATCTGCCACTGTTTCCACCTCTACTACCCACCATCAGCCAAGCTCCAGGACACCGGTGGTGGGAACAGATGGACAGCAGAGGCAGCCCTGTTGGGGAATCCCACCCTGCCTCCCCGAATCTGCGGCCCTGAGGGGTTCCACCTGCTGTACCTATTTTTGGCTCATGACGATCTTTCTTGGACATTTGGAGATTTTTCCTTAGGAAGAAGAGGCCAGTAAGCCAACAGGGAAATGCCAAATGGTGGGGCTGAGCAGCGCTTGTGAAGCTTCTTACAGGCAGCACACTTGGAGGTTACAGGGGGAAATTCTGTACATTTCCCAGAAACCAGTCATAATCAAGATGAGCTTGTTGGTGTCTGTCCCCAGTTGCCTTTGATTTAGGGGACTCCTGATGAAATTCCAGACATCAAGAAGGGGCTCAGAACTGGTCATCCACCCATCAGAGGTGCACCTGGAATGGGTCTCAATGCCATGCGTACAGTGCTTTGTTACCTTTTCACTTTTTCTAATAAAAATTTTAAACTTCTAAAAAAGTAGAATACAGTAGCATAAGCACCTGCCTGGCAAGTGTGAGATTGTGAGTTCCATTCCCAGTACAAAAAAAAAAAAAAGTAGGATAATGCAGCAAACATTCCCATATTGCCACATATACTGAGCAAGAGTTCACATTCTATTGTTTTCTCTATTTAAGTGCTTAACTACTTACAAGAAGTTACAAGAATTATGAGTTTTCACTATAATACAGCTATTTATAACTTCATACTAAAGCATACATCATTTATACCTTAAATTCATCTTGAAAAATTAAGTTCCTGTGATTTTGAAAAGCAGCAGAGGCCAAGCACGGTGGCACATACCTGTAATCCCAGCTCTTGGGAAGCTGAGGCAGGATGATCATTGCAAGTTCAAGACCAGGCTGACTACATAGTGAGTTCAAAGTCTGTCTGGACTATATAGCAAAACCCTGTCTCAGAAAAACCCCAAAACAGGTAAATAGCAGCAGTACAGGATATAAGGGCATTTGGGCTGTAATATCTGTCACTGCATTGATTGCCCGGGTTGATTCAGCTGATCTGGCTGGCCGGGCAGGTGTCCCCTCCTCCCTGTTATGATTTGTGTTTAGGTGTCCTCCCCAAAGAATCATATGATCACAGGTGGGGCTTTTTCAGAGATGGCTGAATCTAGTGTGTGATGCTGGAATTGATTCATGGTGCAGTGCTCGCCTCAAGGGCACTAAGATTAGTGGCGTGAGTGCAGCCCGCCCTAAATAGCTTGGATAAAACATAAGGCTTAAAAAGACCCTGTTGGGTTGCTTGCTTGCTTGCTTGCTTTTACTATCTTTGGCTTGCCATGAACTGGTTCTCCTTTGTGATCTCCCTCTGCCAAGCCACTGTGCCTTGGAGCCAGCCAATTATGGACTGAAACCTCTACAAACTGTGAGCCCAATAAACCTTTCCCCCTTTAACTTTGGGTGGCAGGTATTTTGCCTCAGCAGTGAGAGAAAAGTAACTAAGAGACTCCCTCACTGCTTCATGTGAGTCCTTCCCAAAGGTACACACTTGATCAGAGAGGGTGACTGATTCCCCCCAATTCCCGCATAGAGGAGGACCAGTTCCTCAGCCAAGGGTCCATGAGAAGCCACACTCCCTTGCTAGGACCTCCAAACTCTTGGAAAGCAGCAGGCCATTTTATCAAGTGAAATATCATATGGATGCTCAGCAGAGAATTGTTCTTGAGACATCAGAGCAGAGATGTTGAGCAAGGGGTTGAATGTGTGAGTCTGGAGCTCTGGAAAGAAGCTGGAGGTAGAAATGTCGGTTTGGGATGTATTTAAAACCATAGGACCAAATGATGTCACTAAGAGAGTTGGTGGGTGGAGCGGAGACCCCAGGATACTCCAGGGTTGGAGCAGCAGAGAAGGCTGAGAGAGGGCTATGCAGTGAAGAGAAGCAGAGCACAGCAGCGTCTGGGGCTGAAAGAAGCATGTGTTTCAAGGGGAAGTGGCAGAGACTGGTAAGCTGAGAGCAAAGAATGGACCATTGGATTCGGTACAGATGGGGAAGCAAAGCCTGGGACTGACGTTGCCCATCTAGATTACTCATGAGGACAGTGAGAGTCATGGGGAGAGTGTGACTTGCCCAAGGTTGTACAAACACAGCCCGGGGCCCCTGGTGCCCTGAATGGTGGGCTTTACCTGCCTAATGCCAGCCTTCTCCCTTAGGCCACAAGCTGGACCATCAGGCCTCAGTTTCATACTGGTGATTCCTCTGCAGAGGATTACCAAGTACCCATTGTTGCTGCAGAAAATTCTGGAGAACACACTCCCCGATGCCAGTGCCTACCCTGTCCTTCAGAGGGCAACCTCTGCCCTCCAGGACGTGAATGCCAACATCAATGAGTACAAGATGCGCAAGGAAGTGGGTAAGGACTCGGAGCACTTAGGGGCCACATCAGTGAGAATGCTTCCAGGTCCCAACGCCTGACAGCACACTGGCCTCACAAATAAAGAAAATGCTGTGGCATTTGTAATTAGACATTCAGAAGTGATGCAGACTGTAGGTTTGATTTGATCAAGATTGTAGCTTCACTTTCCTGTAATTCTCTTGTCCCTGCTTTTTATATTAGCTTTGTCTTCAAGTTGGTTTCCCTCAGAGTACTAAAAGTGACTACTGTTGTTCTAAAACTAAGATCCACACACCATACCCTGTAGGGTAAAATATGACTCCTCTCCTGTTAGCTGTAAAAATTGAATTGGCCCTTCATTGTGAGAAGATTCACAGGCCGTGTGCTCACCATGAAGCCATCACTACAATTAGGAAATTGCCATGAACTGATTAACTTAGGCCTGGGTATGTGCCAATCACTGCTGAACCAACCACCATTGCCAGGAGGGTGGCTTTCAGTGGACTGGCTTCTTCCAGTGAGCACCTACCCTGTGAGCCAAAGTGAGGTCAACCCTATCCAAACCATGTGGCCCCTAGTGTGGAGGAGAAATGAATCCTGAAGTGAGGCCAGTATTTTTGGCTGCTGCCATAGAAAGATTTGGAAAACTGAGCAGTGTCCCAAGTATAGACACTTAGTTACACACCAAGTCAGTATGATCATGATAATTTAGCTGATATTTCCTTTTCAAATTATTATTTCAGTTGTACAGATATTTATGGGGTACTGTGACAATTCAACACACGTACAGTCTGTAATGATCAAACAGGGTAGTGATCAATTGATGTTTTTTGAGAACTAAGCAATATTTTTTCTTTCATTATCTTAGTGGACTCTTGTGCTAAGCCTCTGAGGTTAGCCCTGTTAACCCCATTTTACAGTTGGGTAAAAAGAGAGCTTGCATCATTTGTCACTGGCCACAGAGCTGGTAAGGGACAGAGCCAGGTTTCACACTCAGACCTGGGGGCTTCCTCATCATGCCACATTATATTTGGTGTCTTTGGATTCCTCGCTACTTGTTTCTCCACCCATGATGACAGGTAGCAGATGAGTAGGAAGTACTGAGCCAGGGCTGGAAGTGTGGCTTCCAGCTCGCCTGGCCAAAACTGTCCAAGGGGTCCTGGACAAATTGCTACTTCCTGGGACCTTCTTTATGACATCTTTTCATACCTGCAGTTTTGTGTAATCTTCCCAGCAACTCTGCAAGGTGGCCAGCCCCATTTTACAGATGAGGCACCTGAGGCCCTGAGGAGTGGTATGTGCCAAAATCAGGCAGGTGGGATGCTCACACCTGTAACAGAGGGCCCAGAGCAGTGAACTTTCCTTCTGTGACTCCCCATTCCAACGATGAATCCTGATGGAGCAGAGGGACCAGCAAGTGTGTCAGGGGTGCTGGCTTTCCTGCATCAGCCCTGGTCACTGAAGTGTCCTCCCTTTCCTGTGTTGGTGCAGCCTCCAAGTATGCCAAAGTGGAGCAGCTGACTCTCCGGGAGCGACTGGCCAGAATCAACACGCACACCCTCTCCAAGAAAACCACCCGGCTGAGTCAGATGCTAAAGCAGGAGGCCGGGCTTGTGCCCAGGGTGAGCATGGCTTGGGTGGGGAGTCATCCCAGATCCTACCAAGGGACCTGAACCCGTGCAGTAGGTGAGGTGGGAGGCTGAGGCTCCTTTCTGAAGTGAGGCAGCTGAGGCTGAGATAATGAGGTGCCTAGAAGAAGACCCCACCTGTTTCTGAAGAGCCACAGTCAGCCCCTCTTCTGGGGCTTCTCTGCAGATGAGAGAGCTGGGCTCTGGGGTTGTGCAAACAGAACTCCTAGTAGCAGTTTTGATTGAGTTTTTCCCATTAACCAGGGTTATTGGATCCATACAATGAAATTGGTGTTCTTATCCTCATTTTGCAGATAGATGAGTAAATAGGCTCAGACAGGGTTAAACACATGCCCCTGGTGATGCTGCTAGGAAGCAAATGAACTAGGACTCACACGCTCATGGATCTGATTCCATGGTCCAGTTGAAAAACCACTGAGCCACACTGTCTTTTTAATTGTCCCACTCAGCTTCGAGGCTGGAGGAGCGAGCTCTGGCGGGCTGGTCTGTGGAAAGCTTGTCCCCAGTGAGGACTTGGGACATGGGATCTAGTTATACACTGCCCCCATGTGGATCTTCTCAGCCCTCACATGCAATGCTTCACTTTCAGACGAAAGACAAGGACTTTGATGATTTAGAGGAGAGATTCCAGTGGGTGTCTCTGTGTGTGACAGAGCTGAAGAGCAATGTGGCCGCTTACTTGGATAACCTGGAGGTGAGGACCCTGTGGAGTCCCAAGGGGTAGGTGTGGGCTGGTGGCCAAATTCAACCATTGTGGAGGCATGAGCCATAGGGCCATGTGGGTGAGGTCACCCAGTCAGCTGCCCAATGCCTTCCCCGAGTGTCACCACCCAAGAGCAGCTCCACTGGGCTGGGTCACAATTCACTGGGTTCTTACCCCCTTCTCCAGGGACCAGCACCTACAGGCAGGGAGACAAACTCAGGTGCCAGAAGATGCCAAGCAGGTGACTTCACTATTGAGTGAGGTATGCAGGGAATAGGCCATGTGACAAAATAGGAGCCCCATCTCCAACAAGCTGTTCGTGAAACAGGTTCAGCAGACCCATGCATGACATTGGAAATTCAGATGGCTCAGTGATCTGAAGTACTTGACTTTGGGAGATTATTGCTGTGAGGGAATGTAGGCCTGGTATAACTAGTTTTTCTGATTAAAAAATAATAGTAACAGCAACCAGACCCTGGAAATTCAAGTTTTTAGTTGAAATACCCTGATGTGTTAGCATGAGCAACAAGTTAAATAAAAATCCAGGTGCTACACAGGCCCAAGAGGCTACCTCTCTTCAAACTGAATGCAACCCATGGGGCAACCAGTTTGTATGTCCGCTGAGGATGTCACTGTCCTGGCCAGAATCCCCCCTTCCTCTGTGTCATTGTGGTGGCTCATCTTACCCACTCTACACCTGGGGGAACGGGGTTGTCAGTCACATCCATGTGCAGAGACCAGCTTGGACAGGGATGATAATGGCTCTGTAGGTGGCTGCCATTCCTGGAAGCATGCAAGAAGAAGGTGGCCATGGTTCCACACCCCTCCATGTGTCAGGGTTCGTGCCCCTGCTCAGGCTTGCTCTGTCCAAGGCCCCCAGTGGAAGAATCCGAACAGCCAGGATCTCACTGTGGCACAGCGAGCAGGAAGGCTTATGGAGAAGAAGGAAAGGACCTGCAGGTGTCAGGCCCTGACAGAGAGATGTGGGGGCATTTTCCGGGCAGGTGAATCTTTGGGAGCACTGAGGCTGTGTTTCTTTAGATGCAGGTATATCATTAGCTGAAATTCCAGAGTGAAAAGGAAACTCCTGTTTTTAGCCTTCTGACCAAGTCCAAGAAAAGCCTCTGAGCTAGTTTGTCTTTAATGCCTGCAGGACAAGTGGCAGGATGAGGCCCAGGGACTTCAGCAAGCAGTGGTGACCAGGTAGAATTTAATGACATTGTTTTGTTTTTATAGCAATTATTTTCACGTGTCTATTGATGGCAGATTTACTAGTTTTTACTTTGTGGTAGCATCGTAAGTTTTGGGGGTTTTTTTGTGCATTGATTTAAATTGGAATCAATTTAAAGAAAAGTATCAACACATACAGAATGTAGACATGGCCAAAAAAAATGCACAGAACTGTCACAGTACACTGACATGTGAAGTCAGGAAGCACTCGAGGGGGTCGCTGGGACATTGGCTCAGTCTGGGGAGACCTTTCTACTCACCCACTCTGTGCAGGATGGAAAGGGCTGTGTGCTTCCCTGGCGTGGGGCGAGCAGGTTGCCTGGAGGCCCTCTTTGAGAGGTCTGCTGGAGGGGATTCAGGTGGAGGGTGTGAGCTCCGGCTGCTTGTTTCCTGGCCCCACACCCAGGCTTTCCTTCGCTTCCGGCCTCATGAATGTGACCTGGACATCCCCAGTGGGCCTGTGGTGCAGTACTGTAGCCTGGCCGGAGACCTACAGCGTGAGGCCTTCCTGGAGTTTGTGAGTAGGAATTCTCCTTCCTTCTTTCTGCATCAGGCAGATGGCAGAGCCTACCAGAGCAATATTTAGACACCGGGCACTTTATACCATTGTCACATTCATAATCACTTGGGTGGAGGTTGGTATTAGTGCAGGGTAGGGGTTGGTATTAGTGTATTTTCTGATAAAAATAACCACAATAGCACTTCTGCCAGGTGCTGTGCTAAGTTCTTTCCACTCTTTACCTTTCTCCTCCTCATCACATATCTTTGGGGAGCTCCTGTGAATAGCTCCATTCTGCAGAAGGGAGCTAGAGGCTCAGATAGCGTGACCTGCTGGGTCCTTTATGCAGAAGGTCAGTAGTCCGCAGTGTGCTGACTCCCAGACTATGCTTTTGACTGCCACTCTATGCAGAATCGTTTTCAAAATCTTTGCACATGGGCTGTAGATGTGGCTCACTGATACAGCATTTCCTAGCATGGCTGAGGCCTTGGGTTTAATGCCTAATACCTCCAAAAGAATAAAAACAAGGTTTTTGCATATTACTGATACTAAGAAGTGGTACCTACTTTGTGCCAGGCACTCTTGGTGAGCTTTTTGCAAGCCATTTGTGTTTCTTGGACTAGAAGATGGAGGCCTGGACAGGTTAGGTTATATGCTGCAGGTCACGTCCAGTCAGTGGCTTGGGGGCTGGAAGCAGAGGCAGCCTGTCTCCAACGCCCCTTCCCCCAGTTCGGCCCTCTGCCATCTCCTTTCTTGGCTCCCGAGCGGCCTTCTTCCCACAGAAGCGGCGACTGGAAGGTCTGGTGTGGCGGCCTCTGAACAGCCTGGCCAAAGTCCTGGTCGGCCCCCAAAACCTGATCAAGAAGCGTCTAGATAAACTGTTGGATTTTGAGAGGCTGGAGGAGAAGCTGCTGGAGGTGGGCAGCGTGACCTATGAGGAGGAGGCGGCCCGGCACACATACCAGGCCCTCAACTCGCTGTTAGTGGCTGAACTCCCGAGGTTTAACCAGCTGGTGGTGCAGTGGCTGAGCCAGATCCTGCGCACTTTCGTGGCCCTGCAGAGGGATCTTGCAGAGCAAGTGCTACAGAAGGCAGAGGGCAGCACGGCCCAGGTAAGGCAGCTGGGACTGCAGCAGCTCTGGGACAAGGCCAGGCAAGGCCTCAAACCCTTCCTCCAGGTGTGCGCGGCAGTGGGAGGTAGGGAAGCTTGAGCCTTCCAAACAGGCTATCCGGTGCCTAGAAGGAGGTAATGATGAGGGGCTTCTTCTCCTTCTTTTAGTGAAGCTGGACCATAACAGCTAGGATAAGGCTGGGTGTGGTGGCACATGCCTGAAATCCCAGCACTCAGGAGGCTGAGGCAGGAGGATCATTGTTAAGTTTGAGACCAGCCTGGGCTACAAAGTGAGTTCAAGGCCAGCCTGAATTGCCCAGAGAGCATAGAGAGACCCTGTCTCAAAAACAAAAACAAAAACAAAACAAAGCAAAACAAAACACCCCACTAGGATAAGGCTGGGACTCTAGGGCCTCCCAGGTTCTAGGACTCAGGAGCATGGGGAAACCAGCAGACTTGGAACCCATCCCTAGAATATACTGCAAGTTGGTGACAAAGGTACCTTTCTACATGGAAGTACAGTAAATGTCTCAAGCCGGTGTTACTACTGCTGCTTCTAGCAGCCACCGCCTCATGAGCATAATTATGTATCTGTTTGGAGCACTACATACACGATTATTTTATTTAATTTTTACCACAACCTTGCAAAGTGGGTAATATTGTCATCCTCATTGCTTCACCCACCTAATGCTTTGCCCAGAATTCCCTGCAGGATTTGCCTCCCTGGCCCCCTCGTCTTCCGGGTTGGTACCCCCTCTCTGCCCACAGCCCTTCCCTCCACTTTCTGTTTTCCTGGTGTGGAAACTCACTGGTGTAGGTTTCCCTCTTAGGACTGCTTTTGTGTCCCCTAAGTCCCAGTGTATTGTACTGCCATTATCACTTACTTGTAGAAACTAATTTCTTCTTTTTTAGAATTGAAAACTTATTTTTTTCTTTTTTGGTACTGGGGATTGAACTCATGACCTCGTGGTTGCCAGGCAGGCATTTATGCCACTGAGCTAAATCCCTGACCCAACTAATTTCTTCTATAATGTCATCTGTGACCCTTTGGTTGTTCAGGAGGGTGTTATTTAATTTCCATGTATTTATGACGTTCTCATGTTTTCTTTTGATGTTGATTTCCAATTTCATTGCACTATGGTCTGATGGTATGCATGGGATAATTTCAGGTCCTCTGCGTTTATTTAAGCACATTCTACGAGCTAGTATGTGGTCTGTTTTGGAGAACGCCCCATGTGGCACACCATTTCTGAGGGTTTCCACGACCTCTTTGCTTGGATTCCTGCTAGCCTGAGATGCCTCCCCGCCCATCAGTGTCTGCTGTAGTCTAATTGGGATGAGTCCATGATGCTCTCTGAATTCCCCTTCTGGGATGGGGGTGCAGGAGAGCGCATCTTCCCCTCCTCCGTGCTCCCACAGTCCTTGGGATGAACTGCTCAGTGCTCCCCCAAGCCTGCTTTCTCCCAAGTTCTGGAGGAGGGGGTTTCTCCCCAACCCAGGAGGGCTGCACCAGGAGCTTTGCTGCTTCTTGGTCCTCCCAGCATTGAATGCAAATTTCTGTTTGAAACACACACTCGTTTAGAGTTGGTTTATGCCTGGGCTTCTCTTTCCCAGTGTCAGAAGAGTGAATCTGACTAGGTGATCTTTCACTTTCCTATGGTCCGGAGTGTGCGCAGAGCTAGGGCTGCTATTAGGGGAAGGTGAAGTTTACAAGGGCAGAAAGTGAGGGCCCGCATGGTCCTGTGAGCGCCCATTGAGGACTTTGGCTGGCGGAACCTTTCTGTTCCCAGTAGTCCTTTCCCCGGGACCTGTACCTGTGGCACTAGGGAGAGGCCTGCATGGCAGGAAGTTCATCTCTGCAGCTGAGGGGAGAACGGCTCTGGGTCAGAACCAAGAATAACAAATTTAGTGATAGCTCAGAAAGTTGGGCGTGTCTGGCAGTAGTGAAGCTGGATAGGTCTTAGTTACTGTGTGGCTGTTGGAGCCTCAAGGAGTCTGAAGCTCTTTACCAGGTTCAGGGTCTCAGGACGGTGTTCCTAAGAACTCCTTGGATCACAGAAATGTTACAGAAGTTACAGAAAAAGTTATAGAAATGCAAACCAAACCAGCTGGAGAATGAAGAATGTACAGATCTGCACAGCAGGAGGCCAGGAGAGGCGTGAGGCTCAGGCACTGGCTCTAGCAGGACAGATGACACTGCCAGACTCTGTTTTGTTTTTGTCAGACATGGTCTCACTATGTAGTTCAGACTGTGCTCTCGCACTGTGTAGCTCAGGTTAGTCTTAAATTTGTAGCAATCCTCCTGCCTCAGCTTCCCAAATGCTGAGATGATAGGCGTGCAACATCAGGCCTAGCTTTGGGATTCTGGCTTTAATTTTGTCTTTGGCTCTGTTTCTTCCTCCTGTTTGGCTTTCTCTTCTACCAGGCATTATTAGTTCTGCACAGCGAGGATGGCTAGGGAGAGCTGCGAGTGTACTCCCCCCACCATAATGCAGAGGAAGAGTGACCTTTTGCACGAGAGCTTTGATGAGCAATGACCTGGGTCCATTGTCATCCCGAGAACAATCACTTGGTTAGGAGAAAGGGTAACAGGACCTCCAGCCCTGTGGCTACTGCACCTTGATGGGCAGTAGTGCTGGACCCCTACAGGGGACCCTTGCTTGTAGGGAAGTGGGTAAGTGGGCAGACAAAAACAGCAGCTGACCGTGATGGAAATGGCCAGTGTACTACCTGGAGCTAGAGCGCTGGTGGCCAGGGACTCTCTGCCTCCCGCCTCCTGTTGACGTGCCTGTCCCGCCTAGCTGCCCCACCACCGCGTCTCGGAGCCGGCCTTCAGGAAGCTGGTGGAGGACACGCTAGGCCAAACCAGTAACCAGCTTCGCTCCTTCCGAGAGAACTTCGAGAAAGTGCTGCCGCCTCCCACCTCACAGGTAAGTGTCCTCCCTCCGGCACAACTGGCTGGTTCTTCACCTGCCAGTGGGGTGAGGCTCCTCTCTCTCTCCTTTTTCCTGCTCCACTGCTCTCTGTTACTCATGGAAGCGCCTTCTCTTCCTATCTCTCCTCTCCCCAAGCTGGGCTGGGTGAGATGAAAACTCCACCCTGCCCCTTCGTGGTGGTAAGCGGGGACAGCGCGCGCGCGCGCGCGGAACTCTTGGCTTGAGAATAAGAAAACCCAAATAGTTCATTGTTAAAGTGAAACTAGACGAAAGAGTGGGCAGGTGGTGTGAACATGCCGGAATCTGGAACTTCCTCCAGTTTTTTGTCAAAATGTTCCCTTTTCCCTCTACCTTCTAACACCACTGTCAATATCAACACTCAAAATAAATAGCCACTGACTACAAAGTCATTTAAATTTTCCTTTTGAGATGGTATTTTTAAACTGCAAATGACGCTATAGCATACCATGGTTTACAAATCTTTGGCTGGCCAAGTTTTTTAAAAAGTATTTTCTTTTACAGCACTATATACAGAGGCCGGGTATGGTGGCACACACCTGTAATCCCAGTACTCAGGAGGCTGAGGCAGGAGCATTTGTTGTGAGTTTGAGGTCAGCCTGGGATACAAAGTGAGTTCAAGGCCAGCCTGAACTGCATAGAGAGACTGTCTCAAAAAAGGCAAAAAACAAAAAACGAAACACTGTGTCAGGAAAAGGCATATTCTAGTCCACTCAAAGAGGGCACCTTGGTGATATATGTGGTTTTAGGTTTTTTTTTTTTTTTTTTTTGGTGGGGTGGCTTTTTGTTCTGGTACTGGGTGTTGAATCCAGGGCTACTTCTTTAGCTATTTTTAAACATTTTTATTTTCAGTCAAGTCCTTGCTATGTTTGATTCTGGCCTCAAACTTGAGATCTTGCTGCCTCAACTTCCTGAGTCTGGAATTGCTAACGTGTACCCCTCTACCCAGCTTGTGTGTTGTAAAAGTTACCAAAGCAATGTGTGTGTGTGTGGTTCTCCCAGAGTGACAAACCTGGATTTGAGGAAAATGTTCACTCACAGGTGAAATGTGAAGCGAAAGGTCACAAGAAGGCTCTATGAGTCCCCAGAAGGGGAAGAGGGCCAGAGACACAGAGAAACAGGTAAAGGGCCAGCAAAGCAGGCAAATGAAGGTGGCCTTCATTCCTGGCCAGAGAGCAGCAGACGGAGGACTAGTGTCACCACAAAGGGGAAGGGGGTGACTCCTGGGGCCACACCTGTCCCTGCTTCCTGCCCTACGGTAAGAGCTGGAGGTCTCCCCAGGAGGTGTCACGGCCCTGCAACTGGAGGACAAGGGAAGGGGCAGAAAATGGCCAGTAGCAGCCACACAGCACATGCCAGGAATCTCCTGTCTTTCTACTTGAATTATAATAACACTTTTCTTACTGGAAAAAAGCCATCTATCCTTATTGTAGAAAAAAATGAGACAGGAAAAAAAAAAAAAAAGAAGAAACAAATGGAAACACTCATGATCCCAATGGTATGGCCACCGTGCACTCTCAGAGTTGTGACTCCCTGTCTGATCTGGCCTGGGGAGGAGCAGCCCTAGTGGCCTCCAAGGTGGGTGACAGACTTGGGGAAGAAGCAAGCTGGCAGCCCTCGCACTCACACCAGCACCACTCAGAAAACCCTTCTGGCTCTGCTGTTCTGAAAACACTGGCCCCAGCCCTGCCCTTCTGCTTAAGGACTTGCTTAGGAACACGGGGTTGGCTTGATTTTTAATGCCTTGTTTGTTTGATTTTGTGGTGCTGGGAATCAAACTCAGGGCCTTGCATCTGCTGGGCAAGGGCGCTACCCCTGACCTGTGTTCCCAGCCCTGTCCTGATTCTGAATCCTAATTTTTGCTAAAGATGTGGCAAATCTTTGCCCACATATCCCTGATGGATCCTTGCCTGCTCCATAATGAACGTCTCCCCCCAACAAAATAACTGCACGGAACACGGTAAATAAACATGCATGCTGCGTGCACGTATATAAGAATGAAGTGATTATATATATTTAACAAATTTAGTGTCTCATTGGTTTTATGAAGAGGGACAGTCACCCCTTTGAGTCTCTTTTTTGCTGATGTTTTTGCCAGAAACAGTGAATAGGAAAACAGAGGAAATAGGAGAGTTTTGCGTGAGCTGAGAGCGCCCTGATTTACTCTCCTCAGGCAGCAGTTCTCTGTGAACAGTCTCCTGCATTTCTGCTGCGTCACTCACAGCAGATGCCAGGCCTAGTGCCTGTTAGGTGCTCGGTATGTACTTGGGGGCTGGAGCTCACTGGCTGTGTGCCCTCCTCCACAGGTGCCAGTCCACGCCAGCTGAGGAAGCCTGGTGCCCCCATGGAAGGGTTGAGAGATCTGTGTGGGCATTTTCCTATGGGATAATTTAGCTTGATTTTAGAGGCAAAAGGCAGGACCCAAATCCAAGAGTTCTAGAACTGAACCTGAAATAGTATTTTAGAGCATCCCGGATGTCTCTTCTCAGGTGTCTTTGGATGCTGGGATGCAGCCACCCACTAGGAAGGGCATGGCTGTCTAGTCGAGATGGACCTTGCAGGAGCAGAGTCAGGGTCAGCAGGACTCCTGGCTCTCAGCACATGCTGACGCTGGCCTCGACTGTTAACAAAAGCTCCTGTGTCTGTCTCTGTCCCTCCCTTCCCAGCCACTGCTCCCAGGCTTTGAACGCCAGGTGCAGGCTCTTCTGAGCAAGTATGGCCCCGAGAAGCTTTACCAGGTGACGAGCAACATCAGCGGGGCAGGGACTCTGGACCTGACACTGCCACGGGGCCAGGTTGTGGCCCTCCTTCAAAACAAGGACACCAAAGGCCACAGCAGCCGCTGGCTGGTGGACACTGGAGGTATGTGGGCCTCTGGGAGCTCCTCCTCTCCTTCTGGGACAACCACTCCAACCAAGGCTGGTAGGGAGACACGGGCACTCTTGTGAGCTAAGTCTGGCTGTGAAAATCCAGGATGGGAATGAGTACAAGTGAAAGATGTGGGGCTCAGGCACAGGTAGCTTAGTGTGACTCAGTGACGTGTGGTTGCTGGAGAGAGGAATTCACTGGTCCCTTCCAGCAGCCTTCATCATGCACCACTATGCTGGGTGCTATGGAAATAAGATGAATCCCTGCTCTGTGGACTCCACAGACTATCGCAGTGGACAGATGTGTGGCGGGAACTTCAGCAGCACCCTGAAAGACAGAGACATGCACAGAGAAGAGATATTTGGTCCTAGCTAAAGCAAGAGGGTCAAACGTCCACAATGAAGGGAGTGAGGCTTGGCCCCTCCCTACTGGTCATGGCCTTGGGCCTTGGGCCCTGGGGCTGCTGCTCAGGTTCGGGTGCCCCTGTGTAACCGGGCTGAAGGCAGCTGGCCCCATGAGTGTGGGATGATGAAATGGCCTTATTAGGCCTATTCCAGACATGGGCATGTGGCTCACACATTGAGGGTTGTGCAGAATTATTGTTGGGGGGCCTACAGGCAGTTCTGTTCTCCGCTGGATAAATTTGTTATCGTTCCAAATTGTTTTAATGTCTATTAGAAAAGAATAACTAGACCACAAGCCCATGATTGTATTCAAGTTATTATACAGTACAGAACCAAGTTTTTAAAAGTCAGTCAATTTTAAAAATTAAGAAAGTGATACAAACAGGCAGAAATCATAAAAGAGCACTCTAATGACTTAAGTGGGGAGATAATGGAAGGAGCATTAAAGCAAGGAGGCCCTCGGGATCCCGAGCACTGTGCTTGGATCCCAGCTTGGCCACGCTCCTAACCGTGATTGCGGGAAGGCGTGGAGCTCCTCTGAGCTCAGCAGGCCACCTAAGGCGGAGCTGAGGATGCCAGCCGAGCGTGGAGGCTGCGGCCCCCATGTGGGCCGGGCCTGGCACCCAGCACCCTCGGGGAGGGATGGCCGTTTGGGGCTCTGGAGTAGCTGATGTGTGAAGAGCAGGGCCTCCTGGGGAGGAGCAGCCTCAGCCTAAGCGGGGAGGCCTTTCTGGGTAAGGGAAGCAGTCTTGCTCCAGGTGGCCACTAGAGGGACAGGGTCCAGGGGTGCCAGCACCCAGAAAACAGATTTCCTATCCATTTTTATTTGTTTTAAAGACGTTTAAAGTGAAGTGGGTCGCTCCGGTAGGGAATGAACCTCCTGTTGCCGGAGGTGAGCAAACAGATGCTAGGAACAGTGAGCACCAGGCTGCCAGGCCCTCCTGCGTGCAGAGCAGCCGGGTCGGAAGCTGCCGCTGACCTTCCCCTCCACGGAGAGCGGCGCG
Source organism: Hydrochoerus hydrochaeris (assembly GCA_004027455.1). Classification (NCBI taxonomy): domain Eukaryota; kingdom Metazoa; phylum Chordata; class Mammalia; order Rodentia; family Hydrochaeridae; genus Hydrochoerus; species Hydrochoerus hydrochaeris. The sequence continues at coordinate 189,469 of PVLA01003886.1, forward strand.
AAGGTGTGCTGCAACCGGGTGACTCTGCTCATTCCCCAGGACAGCGGGGCTACGTGCCGGCAGGGAAACTGCAGTTGTACCACGTCATGCCCAGTGAGGAGCTCAGAGGACCGGCAGGGCAGTGGCAGGGCTCTCACCGTGTAGCACCAGAGCCTGCCCCCGCCCCAGTGCCCTGTGTCCCAGCTGTGACGCAGGTGAGTCTGGGCGCTTGCCTCCCTCAGCGGCGCAGACTGGGGCTTGGAGATTCATTTCTGAGGGGATCCATGCTCCTCACATCTGGAGGGGCTGCCACCCTGTAAGGCCAGGGTCTTGATCAGTGACAGTGTCTCTATCTCAGACAAGGGTGGGACCTGGAGAGAGCGGCCTCTGTCCCTGCCAAGTTGTTAACAGAGAGCTAATCCCTCACCCCTCATCACAGGGCAAGCAGAATTCATTCATTCTTTCATGCATTCATGCATCCATTCATTCATTAATAGTTGCCAAGTATGGCACCAGATGTAAGATGTAATAATGAACAGAAGTAAGTCATAGCGCTTGCCTTTCTCACACTTATGATCTGGGGAAAAGCAGTGATTGGTAAAGTAATTGCATGAACATCAGTAGTTATTAGGGCAGATAAGTGCCAGAGCCTGAGATGTAGAGAGGTTTTTCTGGGAAGAGTGTTGCTTTTTCTTAGACAGGAAAGGTGAGTAAGGCATGTACCAGGGTACAGGTGGTAGGAACTCTCCAGGAAGTATGCACAGCATGTGCAAAGGCCCAGTGACAGAGGGGACAGGTGTGGATGTACGTGAAACTGAATGAGTCCAGTGGGTGGGGGAAGACTGAGGGGCAGAATGGAGCAAGGTGCTGCTTATGATGTGGGTGGGGACAGCCAGCGGGACCCTGTGGTGGTGTCAGTCTTTCTTTTAAGAGCAATGGGAAATATGTGCATGTGTGTTCCTGGCAGCATTATTCAAGACAACCCAAAAGCAGAGCCAACCCAGGCATCCATCAGTAGCAATGGACAAACCAAACATCAGCAAGTGGTAGAATGTTATTCAGTCATAATCAGAAGAAGGAAGCAGCGATACATGCTTCAACCCGGATGAAACTTGAGTATATAATGCTGAGTGAAAGAAGCCAGGCACAAAAGTCAGGAAGAGCACAGGAATCCGTTTATATGAGTGTCCAGAGCAGGCACATTTACAGGAAGATGAAGTAGATTGGAGGCTGAAGGGCAGAGAGGAGGGCATGATTGCTATCTGGAAGTGATGGGGTGATGAAAATGTTCTGAAATTAGAGAGAGGTTACGCACATTAATGAGTATACTGAAAATGTTAGAGTATGTAAATTGTATCCAGAGAGAGAGAGAGAGAGAGAGAGAGAGAGAGAGAGAGGCCCTGCAGCTTGGCTTTGCAGGGACCGAGTCCTGGAGGGCAGAAGTAGCCCAGCGGAGTAGTGGTGAGGATGGCTGGACCTGGTACTCAGGCAAGCGCACTGCGTACTCCCTGGATGGAGACTGCACGGCCATAATCAGCAGACAGGGAGCGCTTCACAGGTGAGGGATGAACAGCAGAAAGGCTCTGGACAGCACGGGGCAGGAGCCTAGAGGCCCTGAGGACAGGCCACGGGGTGCCGTGAGCTAGGCACAAAGGCTGCAGAGACACCTGTGGAAGACGCACCCACCTTGAGGGTGTCAGGGCCAAGAGCCTCAGGCTTCCGCCAGGAGCAGTGCACCGGGGGCTGCAAAGGACACCCAGAAGTCCCGTTCCAGGGCCTGATCATTCAACTCAGCCCTGGTCCTTGTGAGGTGCCACTGCCCCCCACTCTTCCGCTGTGGGTCGTTAATATGGGTGAGCTCAGTGGTCCCTCTGCCCGAACACAGAAGCTCTCGCTGTTCTGGGATCCTCCACGCAATTCTTGTTCCTGAGTCAGCATCTGTGGTAACAGCAATGATCAACAGAGTCCAAGTGGCCTCCACTCCTTAGGCCACTGCTGTGTGCCAGGCTCTCTGTAAAGCCCCACGCATTCATCCATTCTTTCATTCATTCGATTTCCTCAGTGACCTAGGGGGTGGAATATCACTATTCTCATTTTGTAGATGATGTCGCTGAGACCCAGAGAGGTTAAATAGTAGCTTAATAAATGCTCTTCCCTCTATTTTTTTCTCCAGCTCAATGCTTTTCCCTAACAAGTAACCAAAGTTATCCACATACCTGGTTCTCCTCCAAGCTGGGGAACTGGCCTGAATTGATGACATATTCACATCTAGGGAGGGACAGGCTGCTGAGTCTGCTCAGCTATTGGCTGCAGTGGGTGGAGAACCCTTGTTCTGTGAAACAGAAAACAGGCCTGTTTTCACAGCTGTGTGATTTGGAGCAAGTTCCTTGACCTCTCCAAGTCTCAATTTCCTTATCTGACAAAATGGGGTCAATAGAATGGTAGGAATGTGAAAACCAACACCCAGGAAAGTGCAGGAAGAGTGCCATCCACGTGGGAAAGATCCGCTGTGGCACTAGCAGGTATTGTTCTTGTAGCGCCAAGGGTGAACTTGGGAGCCAGGGAACGCCCAGCAGCGGGGAGCGGAGCGGGTGGAATGGGAGCTCAATAAGCAGCCTTTGGGATTGACCATTTCCCCGTCACTGAACTTGTGTTGCAGGTGGTAGCCGCGTACCCCTTCGTGGCCAGGAGCACGCACGAAGTGAGTCTGCAGCCAGGCCAGCCTGTGACCATTCTGGAGGCCCACGACAAGAAGGGCAACCCCGAGTGGAGCCTGGTGGAAGTGAAGGGACAGAGGGGATACGTGCCTTCTGGCTTCCTGGCCAGGGCCCCAAGCCCCGCCCCATGGGGCTGGACTCTGCCCTCTTAGGGGGGCTCTCCCTGGAGCCCACATTGCCAAGGGATGGGAGGGGCTTTGAGGCTGTGACCAGGTTAGGAAACAAAGCAAAGAATGTATAGGAGTGGCAAAGGAGATCAGACCAGGTGAGTGGAGGCGCCAGGTATAGGTGGCCCTGAACAACCTAGGGTCACAGCTGAATGGCCAGGACTTGCCATAGCTTGTAACCAGTCTTGCCTGTGCCTCTGTCTGGGTCTGGCCGTCACCCAGGTGAGTGTCACCTGTGCAGTTACAGGGAAGAGACTAGAGAAGTGCAGGGCTGCCTGGCCTTACTGTGTACTTCCTATGTGTGGAATCTGGGAACACCAGGGCTGACTGGTCAGCTTTCGCTTCTCCATGCTGGGAGCTGAGTTATCGTGGACAGTTAACCCCTGGGAACCCTCTGCGTGGCAGTGGAGAGGTTCCCAGGAGACTCTTGCCTGGGCCTGGGAGTGGGTGTGACCCCATCACTGCTCTGGAATGTGTAGGCAAATTCCCAGGGAGCTCCAGCGTGCAGGGGATTTTGATGGAGGGTCAGGTGAGGTGAATGATGCTGCCGTTTTCCCCAGAATAGGAGCATGCAAATCAGTGCAGAAACTCTGAGGACGCTGTCTGCAAGCTGCTGGGTGGGGAGGCAAGGTAATGGCATAGTTTCCTGGTTCTGAGTAAAAGAGCCAGGGAACCCCATGGTTTCAGCTTGCCTCTGAGGCAGCAGGAAGCCCAAGGCTGTGACCTTCGAAGACGTAGGACTCTACTCCATTCCTCCCATCCAGGTTGTGAGACTGGCATGAGGCCAGAGGTGCAGAGGCTCCTTGGAAACCATAAAATGTGACACCAGGGTCAATACCATCTGTGGTGTCAGAATGGCCCTGGCCACCAGCAGGCCTGGACTAGCACACGGGAGGGGTCATGCTGCCACTCCTCATGCCTGTATCCATGGCAGCAAAAATAATTTGCCAATGGTAGTGTCTTCTTCCTGAAATCCAGGCTCTGTCAGGGGTTTTTCTCAATGTGTTCATCAGGGATTTGCAGTAAGGATTCTGCATTCTCAGACGCGTTTGTTAAGAGATTGTGTGGGACTGTCACAGAGCGTGCTCTTACAGACTAGCCGGGCTATGATACTGCTAGATGATACACTATTAAGGGACCTCTGACAGACATGCTGTCCATAGGTGACTGCGTGCAGCATGGGACTGTGCTACTTCCTAGGTGGCCGATCTCTTGAACTCTGAGTGACTCACCCCTTTCTTAAACCTGGAAACCATGGAACCCTGCAAACTGTGTTCTGTCCCAGGCAGACGGGCTGCTGGGGCAGCACTGGGTACAGTGCAGGGCCAGGGTATATTGCAGGCTTCTCAGAAAGGGGAAAAGGGGGTGCATTGGGATCTTCATACAGTTTTTACATGCTTGGAACTGGCCCCTGTTCCAGAGAATGTGTGTGGAGTAGGTGGCAATTTAGATTTATTTCCAAGAATGTCTCCGTTACAACTAGAGTGCCTAACACTGTGAGCTCTGGTATCTGAAGGGCTCTTGAGAAGTATGTACTTGTCTGTGTCAGACAGTCTGTAATGTGCCTCTGTCAGCTTGTTAAAGCATGAAGACTGCAGAAAGCCAGAGAACCTCAGCCCCCACAATCCCTTTCTCAGCCCTAAATTCACTTCACAAGATGCTTTGGATGCATTTTCTTTTCTTTCTTGCTCAGATTTATGATAAAAAATAGGGATCGCAGGAGAATACGTTACGAAGTAGGATAAGTATCTGTGAGTCACACAGATCCTCACTGGGAGCCCACGGAGTGCTGGGACCCTGGTTTGGGGCTTCTCAGCAGGGCTGCTCACTGCATTTGCTCCAAGCTATGATGCAAGCCGGAAGCTCACCCAGAGAGGCTCACGGGGTGGCCTGGGGTGGCCTGAGCTTTGCTCTTCAGGAAGCTCCCTGGGTGTGCACAACATGCAGCCAGGCCAAGGACCTCTGCCCTGGACATGCATGGTGGACACACAGACCTCGGGTCAAAGATAGGAAGGGATACATGGAGATGTGCCCCGTCTGAGCTTTGTGCAGGCTGTTCAAACAGACAGCGCTGGAGGCAGTTTGAAATAGGACAGCCTGTTCTTTCAGGTCCCAGAATGTATATTTATTAAGTGCCATTAAAAGGGACCTGAACAAAATTGGATGTTCTTGTAGGCATAAGGGAGAAAAATGAAATCTGTGTGGAACCAAGGCTATCTTGTGAAGGGAAAATAAAAATGTATTCAGTAGCATGTGGGTTATGATTTCTCATAGACCAGGGGATGAGATTAAAAATCAGTGAAGAGTGAGAAAATGTGTATTGGGAAGATGGAGAATGGTCTGCATTTTCTCTAGGGGACTCTGTGTAATGTGCCTTTTTACCCCCAGAGGCCTAGAACCATTGTACTATACCTCATTTATTTCCCTGGTGGGCTGTCACGGGCTAACTGGCTGAGATCCTTGCCTAAGAGCCTCACAAGACTTCCAGGAGGGGAAGCCTGGTTCACAAGGGCACATCGGTCCTCTGCAGCAGAGTGAGATGTCTTTAACCCTCTGGGCTCCAACTCAGTCTTGGATGTGAGGGCGTGATTGCAATGTCGAGGAAAGATGAATGAATTACTTGGTTGACACCGTGAACATTAACTCACTGAGTAACTGATGTGAACTTCTCGGAATAAAAGGCTTCAAAGATGATGATGTCTCTGGAATTTGTGTGACTTCAGCCTTTGGGCAATTAGATGTCTTGCATAACATTCATTCCCTGGATGCTTGCTGTGCATAAAAGTGGCACCATTCTCATTCATGTGTTCATTTAATTGGCTACCATTGTTGTCTCCAAGAATTGAATATATGGCACATAGCTGTAATCCCAGCCCTCAGGAGACTGAGGCAAGAAGATCACTGCAAGTTTGAGGCTAGCC